>OY292499.1:12840358-13440358 GCA_958496325.1 Nomophila noctuella | reverse complement strand
ATACAATGTTCTGAAATAGAAATGCTACTTTCAATATGTGAGTATTTCTAGCCGCTAATAAAACTCTTAAAAACGTTTATATTATTCAAGATGTGCAGGGACAAATGTCTAGAATAATGAACTTGATTACATGAAGATATTAATTTTCTTTTAAGTGACAATTTTTAACTATAAAAATTGACTCGTGTTTCGGACATTTAGAGAAATAGAAATGATATGCTCCTTTAAATACCGAATATAAATTCTTCAATAATATTTTATTTAATTGATTTAACCAGATTTGTTCTAACTTGTTCAACAATAGCAGAATGAAGTGAAAACTCAATTTAATCAATATTGGCAAGGCGTTCCTCAAATATGTGCTGTCCAATATTTTTAATTGTAACAAATTTGATATTTTATATATATTAATATACATAACTTAAATAAACGCTGAAAAATCAAAGTTCAATTAATGTTTTCTTGTAAACAAGGCCTTATTGGGGCGGAGGCAGCTAGCCTAGATTAAGTGCGGGCTTGTCTCAGCATGACACCAATTATGGATGAATATATTTAATCGTTAATCGTGAGTACATTCGTATATTAGATGTAAGTAACTAATTCGATGTTAGTTTGTAGTGAATGTGGTCGGTAGAGAGCAGTACACCCGATTGGTAAAATCCTGAATATATCGAGACCTTTTGATAATTATCTGAATAAGTAAAAAATTAAAAAATTCACGAACACAGCCGAAAAAATAAAACTTCATCAAACGTTTTTGTATGGAAAGTATTAAACATTTTGAGTATTAGAGTCAAAACCTTTATTTAACGGATTTCGAAACAAATTTTGATATTTTCAAAAGGTCTTGAACACCCCAAAATTTTTAAACCAACGTTTTGGCATAGCGTCGGTATGTTTAGGTGTGGTAAATTATTGTAAATTAGTACAATTAATTAAAGAGTGTCTAGTTGCTATCGAATCTTCCGACCTACCCAAAGACTGCCTAACGTTATATTACCTGATACCTGTGTTGTGTGCAACCCTAGGCATGGTATTGTCGATTCCCTGGCCCTGCGAGTAACGCTACATTGCAAGGATATTATGATATTAATAAATATAATTGAGAGCTCGATGGCGCAGTGGTTAGCGCACTCGGCATGCGGTTGCTAAAGTTAAGCAACGTTCGCAGATGCCAGTCATCGGATGGGTGACCGAAAAATTTCATCACGAGCTCCTCCGTGCTTCGGAAGGCACGTTAAGCCGTTGGTCCTGCGCCTGATCTTTCTACGGTCGTGTCAGATTGCTGTCCCACCGAATTATGAGAGTGAAGGAATAGAGAGTGCACCTGTGCTTGCGCACACACTTGTGCACTATAATATATCCTGCGTACCTGGCTGATCGTAAGATCGGCCGCCATGGCCGAATACGGCCGGAGGGTATTATTATTATTATAATTACATATTATTAATACCACAGTCAAATAGCACTTCGTAACTGTTGTGCTATGTTTCTGCCGGTGAGTAAGGTCAGCAGAGCTCAAGTGGGGAGGGTATGGAGTCTAAAAGGCTGGCAACGTATCGGCGATACCTCTGGTGTCGCAGATGTCCATGTGCGGTGATAGCTTAACCATCAGGCGACCCAATAGCTCGTTTGCCGACTCTGCTATAAAAATAAAACATTTCGGCTAATATGATCCCCGGTGACAGTTTGCCTTTAAAGGAAAATCGACACTATTCTAAACGGACTGAACGGAAAATCATAAAAACAGCTCGTTGAATTAACTTTCTTGAAGTAAAGATTAGTTTCGTGTAAGAAGTACACCTGTCACAGTGATCATCTTAGCTGAAATAGAATGGATATAAATATTACTTTCAATTTAAATTGATGCATGAGTTTCTGAAAATCCATTGAGGATCTTGAAGATCTTTTCAAAACAAGGTCCTTTCAATTCTATAAAAATAATAACTTAATATGCACAATAAACTAATATTTTTGAAGTTTATTGAGAGTATCTCATATTTGGACCTCACTGCCTCTTTCAACGAAATATTTATTTAAATGTCTTCGTCTTTTAAAAAAAACTAACAGATGTTTGATTTATGCCTTGCAATGTAGCTATAGAAGATTTAGTAAATTGTAAAATATCTATGGTATTAGACTAATGTAGACGTCATTAATTAAATATAGTAAATGCGAATATTGAGAGAAACAATAATTTAGTTTTTTTATCTTTTCTTTTACGATGTCTGCTGCTGTGGCTGCAGGATAAAGTTACGAATGGCGTATTTGGTAGTGAGTTCGATGTTCGTTAATAATCGATTAAATTGTGTAATGTCGAAATTCAAATAAACGAAATGCCAAATATTTTACAAACTACAAGTATTGTTTCTCAAGAAGTGCTGAGAGAAAAATAACATTGCCATTGATTTGTATTGTATACATATTGGTTCCCGTGTATTCACGCAGAATGTATTTTGATGTATTTCGGTTTATTTGGTGTGTTTTTAATGTTCAAATTATAATTATTGTAATTTTAGGCAGCAATAAAGTTTCGGACGCTGGTATCGTCGAATATTTTTGTATGGAATGCTTGCATTGTTTTAATGGACGAATCTCAATGTGTTCCATCACATGTCAAATATGTTTTCTTGTAAAGAAAGCTTGTTCGATGAAGATTTTAAGTATGATTGTTTGTGCAACTTTTTCAATAATACACTGGAGAAAACTTAAAAAAAAATCATTCACGATAAATGTTCAAAAAGGTAAAAAGTTAACATTTTGATAGACATAATGGGCACTTACACCAAATTAGACATGCTCGCTCATTACTGTAACTGATTTAAGTCACGGTTAAACTGAAATGAGTATTTTGCTAACTATAATCCTTTTAAGGAAAAACATATAAACCGCTCGTGGAGCTCATTGCCTTATGATAAAGTTTAATTTCGTATGAGAAGTTCCTATACCTGCTACAGAGATCATCTAAATGTCTAAAGGTGGAACAGATGGCGTTTACAGTATTTTCTTAGTTGCACAAATAATGATACAAATGTCCAAGAGTTATGCTCCTCTGCTGGTTTATGAAGCTTGATGTTGTGAGGATTAGTGCCTGACGAGTTTTTAACTGCAATGCCACAGGCTTGGGAATTGGAATAGTTGTAATTATTCAGGCACTGAATAAAAACAATGAGTGTTTTGAAATTATTGGCTATCAATTAATTAAAAGAAAATGGAATCATAAATAAATAGTAAAAAAAAATAACATTACGACACAGAAAAGTAAGTTGAAGGGGAAGTAGTGCCTCAAGATTAATGGCAGCATAATACCCCAGATGTAATGATCCCGTAGTATTTTGACACATTTAACAATGTTTCTCTGTGAAGAGTCCATGAAACTTTATATTTTCCATTTATCCTTTTTCTTATTGTTGGAAAAATTCATGACCATCTGTTTTATGCAGTTGTTCTAGAAAATCTCTAAAAGATGTTTCAAGTAAATTGTCTGTAACTAATTGCGTGTAAAATGCGTGTATGTGCTTCAGAGGCCCCTAAGTCCTGTAGTTAGGTCTTAGGGCCGCCAGCAGGGGAGCGTGGCCTGGTTCTAGCCCTAGCGTAGCGTACGGAGCGGCGAGTAAAGTAGCGCGTTCACTTACAGATTATGAATGTTTGTATGTAACTTTTGTAATAAACGCCTTCGGGGTAAAACAAAGCTGTATTATTTGTATCCCATGTTTTTATGTTATAGTAAGGCAAGCGAACACCCCTGCCCATAGACATCAACTACCGCACAAGGGTCGCCGATGCGTTGCCAGCCTTTTCTAAAACCGACAACACAAATCACTTACTTTTTATAAGTAAATGTCAAAAAAGGAAAGCTTCTAGGAAAAACTTTATGATATACTGAGGTATGACAAGGACAAGAGTAAGTGAAAAAAAAATCTTATAAGTTTTAATTAACTTAATAATTTGTTCAAAGCGCATCAGTAACTGTAGCATAATGATTTGTGATTATATTCGAGTTTATTATTTAATGAAAGAGTGATTGATGAATTATTGTGAGTTTAGTCAAATAACCAAGTCAAATCATACACTCGTTCTATTTCCGCTGAACAATAAAAGTAAACAATGTTGATGTTTCTTTTAATGTTATTAATTAAAATTTAAATATTTGTAAAATATTAGTAAATCAAGTTCTGATTTAAAAAAACGTTAAATGTATTAATAATTGTTTTTCTTACAAAAAAGACAATTCAAGATTTTTGAAGTATTTTCTTGACTCACAATATGGCCGGTGTCAGATAAAACCAAAGATTTTGGAAGTACTAGATGGAGACTATGATTTGACAGATTTTTTGTCCTTTTTTTCCTTACTATGAATCAAGTGTGATAGAGCAAGATACCAGACACCCGACAAAAATCGTCTAAGCGTCATTATGACGTGGATGAACTAGGGATTCCAGTACATGCGTACCGATTTTCATCGATATCGACTCTCCGTTTATATGTGTAGTCTATTGCACGTAAAATTTTGATACAGAATATTTATTGATAATAAATGGGAAAATTTACGATTCTCAAATTTACTTTTGTAATAATGTCGATTTCTAGTATAAAAGTAATGGAAATAGTTTTTCTGGCATTAGAAATCACATTCTATTCTTTTATTTATTATGAAAATATATAATCATGTAAGTACTCACTTTTGGAAACTGATTTTCTCACTTAAAATCTCCTTTTCGTCTTTCTCGCGATCTGCATCCACGCACAATGCATTGCATTGTTATTAGATATGTATCTGTCTATAAAGAACTTGCACTCAATCTACGAATTAATAATTTTAATCGACTTGTGTTGAGAGAAACAAACTTTGTAGAGAGATACAGGCGAAGAGATGTGCTGAGTACGGGTTGACTTAAAGGTAATATAAACTTAAATTACCTTTGTTAAACTGAATCGTGTAATATTGTATCTTTTCTTTACACTTTTTCACTTAATGATGAAAATTTTCAATGAATGTTATTTATGTTGAGTATTTTCATATTAATAAATAAAAAAATCTCTTAGTAGAAAAACGTCTTGTTGGCTCGAGGACTTTATCGATAGGCACGGCACTATAGGTGTAAAAATAGGTGAATTTTTGAAGTTTTGGTGGCTTCACTCAAACCTGGCATATGGATTATCTATTGACTTCCAAAATCTTTGGATAAAACTATTATTTTGTAAGAAGCTAGTATTGTTTTTATTGGATTAATAATATTTAATTTAAATACAATAGGGATTATAAAAAAGTATTAGTTTTTTTCTCTTTCAAAATATTGAAACACTTTCGTTTCTCACACCCATAAAAGTACCTCTAATCTAATTTGACTAGTTCATCATCTTCCGATTCAATACCGATCTGCTATTGGTTTAAATTACGCAACTTGGAGTGGGTAAACTAAGCGTGCCTGCCTGTTCTTTTGTAATACGCGGGAAACCTAGCTTAATCTATCCGAAACTCAGTTTTTAAGAAATTCCGAAGCATAGTTTAATTATATCATTTTGTCATTCAATCTATTACGAGTGAGTGGATGTGTGAGCCGAAGAATTCGACGTGATAGTGGAACAGAGAACTTTGCAGAAGAACGGTAGGTAGGTACACGAGACCATGCAGAAGATGTCAGGTGAGTAGGATTCCTAATTAATATTACTTTTAGACATAGATTTTACTCATTATTTCGGAATGTTTTAAATTAATCTTATTTGTGCTTCATTCTTATTCTTCCTTACCGATCTTTGGAGCTAAATGATTTCAAAGCCAGTTTTAAAAGTAATTAATTGATCGGTTTACTATTAACAACGAATTTAAGTAGGTATTAGACAACATGGCGCTGGCGCTGTATGAATCATTTGAAATTGATGCATGAGGCCTAACTAACTAGACAAAATCAAAATAGGTATCTTAAGAAAAAGTAAACGAATACTTATAAGTACGCCAAGGCACACAAAGGTTAATTGTATGGTCCCGCTGATAATATGATGAACCCAAGACTTCTTTCATTTATCATTATCCTAGCCTGCCCTAGTGTGCTTCGGAGCATAGGGTACCTACGTTACGATAGTAAAATCGTATTTTTTAAAACAACATTACCTACAACTTACATATTTAATCAATTTTTGATGTTTGTGCAGGTACATGTAACGATGTGTATTAGTGGCTAGGTCCGGAACCGACCGCGCTTCCTTTCGCGCTAATAACAGCCCCCATCTACGATAACATCACTTTCACTCATTTCGGCTGCGGGCGCTGCTGGTTCTCTTCCGCACGAATTTCTCGCTAGCTTACTAGATTTTTATTTTCAGTGTTCTATTAGGGTTTGCATTAAAAAGTCTAAAAAGCATTTTTACTGGGCCAACGAAAGACAATTCCAGATCAATATTTTTTTTTTCATTCTATACCTCAATGATTATCACCTAGTTCGTTCAACATTGTTTGTAATCCTTATTACTTATATGTGTACCGTAGGACTCCAAAATAGGCCATATAAATGACAGTCTTGATAAAAAAAACATTAGAGTTCTTGTACTAGCCCACACGTCTACGAGTATATGGAAAATAGTTTCCTCAACTTAAGAGCAACGGCGTGTGAAGCTACTAGAGCAAACCACAATTTACTAACTTAAACTTCGAACTAACTCAAACGTTCCAAATTGAATCGTATAACTGGCAAATAAAGTTCGTAACTAATGGCGTTTGCGTTTAAATGGCAAAGTTAGCGTAGCCGAGGCTCCTGTGTGTAGGTGCAGTCAGTCGTGCTTACTCAGCGCACAGTCATGCAGGCCGGCGCGCCATCTCGCGGTGACTCGCCCGCAAGCAACAGCTGAGTCGCTTGGTGACCGCCGACTTGTTTAATCGGTACCACAACGCCGCGATACAAGCTCTGCCCCAACGCGAAAAAATAATTTAAAAAAAACTATAAACCTCCTTTCATCGTCATTGATATTTAAAAAAAGTTGAGAACGCGACGTTCGATTTTTAAAATCCGCACGCGGGAAGCGCTCCCGATTCAAACGTCAACCGGTCATGTTTTTGTGTCAAATTTTGTGAACGTTATGTGTTTGAGAATTTTACAAAAATCACACGTATATATTTACATCCAGAAGATTTTACTTGATTTTTAACTTGAACTACTTTTGAGACGAACTTTTTGTCTTCCAGTTGTTTTATTGTTAATTGTACTTAGTGTTAAAAAGAAAAATGGAGAAGACTGGAGGATCCAGACTTCTGCAAATGCAGGTGAGTCTTTGATGTTGTTTTATTAGCAAAGTTTTGTTATGCTAAATAGCTCATTTCAATGAAATGTGTATATGAAACGTGTATATGAGATTAAATAAACAATGTCATACCTACGTCTTGTGTTATCGAGGTATTATTATAATATTTCCTGGAAACACATTATATTATGACATTTTCCTGTTGTTTATAAGATACATGAAAGTTCAATAATACACTTATTATAGGCTCGTAAAGTGATTTTGTGTCTAATAACGTAAATTGGTAGGTAATGATCTAACAGAACCACTTTACTTTTTACCCATTAGTTTTTACCAATAATTGATATTACTTTTACCTAGGATCTATATTTAAAATATTATAACTTTTGTTACGTTCTTCGATGTTGTGATTAAAGCCCTATGGCCCTTTTTCATATTTATATCGTGCAGAATTTGCGATGTGTTTTGTTTTAAATAAACCTTCAGTGCTAATACCAACTAGCCATGCTATCTATGCTATCTATGAGATGAGCATTAGCATAAACCGTAGGCTCTATAAAATTATACTTTGTGCTCTTCAATCTAAATAAATATAAACTACCATATCGTATAATAAGGAATAATACTTTGTTCTATGTATATTAAAATTAGGAATTCTGGAGATCAATTTTTTTTTATCTCTGTTACCTCAAGTTTAAAACAAAAGCTAGAGAATTTTCATCCGTGTCCGAACTTTCGCAGAAAAAAAAGAAAACTAAAACATAGGATGTTGCACTTTCACACACGTCCGTCATGTCCGAACATTTGCATCCCAAGTCGTTTCACCCGCCTTTCATCCCATTCCGGGCGTATCCCGTGACGTCATTCCTTTGGGTTCAAGGGCTCGCTCCCCTTTCGGCCGGTGCGCGTTTTAATTTCGCCAGCTTCCGTTCAAGCCATGAATGAGCGACTGAATGGGCTCTTGTGGCTACTAAGTTGTTAAGTGAGATGGGAAATTGCCCTTTAAGCTATTTCGGTACGATATATTTAATGTTATGTTTGTAGAGGGATAAAGTGTGTGCGATAATGGATGTACATATGTTGGTCAGAGTTGTAGGTATTTCCTAAAACTATTTGTTAGTGTCAACCTGGATTTTGGCTAAGGGCGCACATGCTAGGGCAATTTTCTAAGGACTTATTGGCCTGCTAATTTGCCATATATTTCGCAATGTACCTTTTTAAACATCTGCGTAGGAAGAAGAACCCTTTCTTTATTTTGATAGGGGGGCAATCTTTGTTTCTTACTCACTGATTCATAAGCATAATACAATATCTTTCAAATTTCAAATAGTAGGTACTTTAACTTAATCTTGTGGAGAAGGTAGGTAAAAATTAAAAAAAACTATATATATACAGACACTGACATCGAGATTTATTTCTAATCAATTCCTATGTAAACATAGGTATTCTGTCACCAAGTTGGGCCAAAAGTTTCACGCCAGACACCAAATCGCGTAAACAAAGTATTCGTCACCAACGGTTTTAACCGTCGTCGTGCAAAATAATCCAACACTCAACAGCATGTCGTCCCCGGAGTTGAACCTTGAACCCCGTTCCGTTCATTGAGTTTGCCGCTAGGCGCACGCGATATCACATTGAGAACAACCGAGCACTGAGAATGGAATAATAATATCGGAATTGCTATACTTGTCGCGTCCGTCGCAAGTGTAACGTACGATGTTCTGTCAATGTGACCTGCAAATCGATTGGAAGCGAGCTATTGTGGATAAGATTGTATGCTTTACGTGGGTTGAGATTGTCCTTTTACGGTGTGGCGTTATGATAATTTGTCACGCAGCTGTCTCGCGGTGATACTGTTTTGTCCGGAGCTATTTGTGAACTGTTTCTTCCACTTTTTCCAGTTGATTTTTGTTTCTGTTAAATCTTTGGAGTTTTGAATCCGAGACTGACCCAACAAGTTAGCTTAAAACTTTTCAAAGGCTGTTCCAATGACACACTTTACCCAGTTGTTGTTATCTCTAAGGTATGATCGATAATTCACTTGATGATAACTATATCAATATCAGTTATCGAGTGAATTATTTACAAGTAGGTATAGTGTTCTGCGAATTTTAGCGATTACTAGCGGCCGCACAGATAGCGTTATACCTACTAGGTATAGCTTTCTCGATAGATAGCGTTATACCTACTAGGTATAGCTTTCTCGACAAATGTGCAATCCAACACTTTTTTTTCAATTTATTTAGTATTTTCTGATATTAGCGCGTTCAAACAAACAAAAAAACTTTCAGCTTTATTAGTTTAAGTACCTAGGTATAGATTACATTTTCATAATATGGTAAGCTTTTTTATCAATTTCGTAATTAGTATAAAACCTATGTCACGATACGCATCCTATATAGGAATGTAGGTCGGCATAAAAGATAAAAACTATTATGTGTTTTAATGTTCACTGAATCGGCCCAATTTCGATGGTTCGATCGCTTGGCGATTCGAACGAGGGCGGGCACAATGGTCGACCCGATGCCCTACAAATTGCTATTACGCTATCCACGTAATTGTACACACCTACACTATGTTATTACATAGATGTATCTCTGTAACTTTTGTTAGTTAAACCCTTTCCATCATAGTCGGTGGTAAGCGCAATTTGCTGTAATACGTACTCTCTTGTCTTTGTTTAGTTAAAATAATGGACAAAGAGGTAACATTATAACGTTGTTTAAAGTGTAAAACATATTATATTTTATTTTATCACTTAACTATAGTCCATTTCGGTTAAGATGTTACCGGTGATAGGTTTACTTCTTATTCTAAGGATAATTTCCTATTTTTATTTCAAAGCAGTAAGTTCCACCAGGTGTTTTTTTAATAATTGTAGGATCCTAATACTTGAGAAAATAGTTAATTTTTTATTTGAAGTTTGAATTCAAACCGTTTCGGGCTCATCCTTGCTGAAATTGACTTTGCTAAAGAACGACGATGATGTTTATTATGATGCTTATATTTAACCATCTCAGACTTGTTTTCACTGTTATATAATTAATTTTATTAGCCGTTATCATCATTATTATGAACGATTTTGATTTAAATTAGTAGTTTATTTTGTTTATAGCTTACACTAATCGATTCCTACTGGTTTTACTAAATATTCGACGGCTTGAAATTTAAAAAACTGGATTATTGGTAGATTTGATTTTAATGTAGTTAAGGAAGATAGAGTCGAATGTTAATCATTTTCACATTAAATCTCAAGATAAGTTAGTAAATACATGGAATATAATAGGTAGAGTAGAAACATGGTTGCAACAGCAAGCGTTGTACTTGTAACATCATAATTTCCTGAGATCCTATCGTTTCACAATTTCCCTTGCCTTGTAATGCTTCTTACGAGCTAGACGTACGTAGTACTTACTTAGATTATCGTTCCTGTAGTTAAAGGATTATCTTTTAATGTGATATAGAGGCAAATGAATAAGTTACGTGATGGTAAGTGATCACCGCTGCCCATGGACATCAACAGGCGGACAAGGGCCGGAAATCCGTTGCCTGCCTTTAAAAACCCTATACCATCCCCAACTGAGCTTACTCACCAGCAGAAACATATCACAGCAGTTACGAAGTGCTCCTGACAAGCGGTTCATTTGAGTGGAAGTTCCACAAAGCTCGACCTCTCTTAAACTACGTTACTTTGATATCCTGCAATTGGCAGTGTTCCTACAAGAATGATGCAACTTTTACCGCGCCCATGTTATCAGATAAAGTATATGACCTGTCCTACATACTCGTACTTCTATTTTAACGTTGCTTCATGTGCATATGGGTCGATGGTTAATCCTATGCACATTTTGCTACGTGAGAAAATTATCTGGATCTTGATGGTGCAATACATAGTGTTGTCTTTCAAAGATACTTCTTTATAAACGAGAAAAAAAAATCGTTGTTGCTTTGCGTAATGAGGGGAAATGCTATTTATAGATAGACACTGAACATTATAGCTTTCGGGTTATTATCCAATGTCCTCATAACTACTTACCCGATTATAATGATGTTCCAAAGTTAATCGGTACGGGTATAACATTTTACTTTTATGTCGAACGCGTTATTTATTCTCTTGCGGGATAACGTCGTCTTCACGGGCGGAAAGGGAAGTGAAAATATCGATCGGTTTATTTATTAAATATGTAGATAAATTTTCCATTTTACTATACTACACACTGCCATAATTAAAGAGAATAAATATATCAACATATTATTATCACGGTCAGGTAAACCGATGTCTATCGCCGTTGTGGTGCACCACCGCAGCCGTCACGGCTTAGCCTCTTGTAAATTAATCCTCAGATTACGCCGACAGATTGCGCCGGCGCATGCTCGAGCGTTGCTCTCAGAGGGACAATGTCCCGGTCGTGCCCGGATGTGGGTGATATTGTGTCTTAGCGTGTCAAATTGTTGTACTTAAGTACCTTGAAAGATACTTGAATACTTTTTGCTGGTAATGGCTTATGTATGGCACTTCTGTTCGGCAGCCATTCAAAAAAATATATGTAAACAAATTGCAAAATATGTAGAATATTTTGACTTTGATGTAGACTGATTTGATCTTCCCTGCATCAGCAATCAAATCTGTTTGAGACACTTGCATCGAATTTCAGGAATCTGCACTGAGCAAACGTGGTGATTGATTATGTCTGTATCATGACGGTGATGATGATAAGGCATTTAGCTCTTGTTTTGGTAATTTCCTCTTTATCATCCATCTAATTTTAAACGTTAATATAAAACTAAAACGAATTTACTCATAACTAAATTTTACCTTCTTTAAACCAGTAAGTTTATCTGGTATATCTAAACTTAAATACATTTATTTAATCCACTTCGAATCCAATCACTTAAACTTTTGGGCACCGCTCAGTTTTCTGCAAAAACCCGTAAAAGTAATGACCCATAAATAAAACATTGAACGCTATTGTCTGTTTGGTTCGATAAAAAAGGCATAATGAATGTCCTATATAGCGGCCGGCAGTCGCGTGCCTTGTCCGTCGCCCCCTATCGATTGTCAGACAACCTACAAACCTATCTCTGGCATGCACTCGTGTAAATACCACCGGTTTGGGTAAATAGAGGGGGGATGCGTGACTGCACTGATTGAAGCGGTTTTGTTCGGGCATTATTTAAATGCTCATTTTGTTAGCGTTTAATTTATTGCTTAAATAACAATGATTTCATTTGTGATATTTGTAGCGTTTTACACCTTAACTTTAATAAAGAATTAAGGTTATTAGAGGACCAGCTTGTAAACACCCAAATTTCTAATAGTCTCTTTGACATAGCACATAATAACTAATCAGTCAGTTCACAAGAGCCTAATCCTATAATTATTTGAAAGTAGTGAAACCGACGCGGAATCTGCAATTTACATGTTTCAAACAACAAACGAATTAAAAACTCATTCTTATTTTGACTGTATTTAGGTACGTGTTCCAGTCAGTCACCTCCCAATATTAAACTTTTGTTTTGCGTGAGTCTTTATTCTGCGTTGGTTAATCACTCGGATTAGCCGACGAAGCATCAATTATTAACAGCTGAAGTAGAACAGTATTTTACAAGAGCGCATTACAAGTTTATTACAAGACCGCGATTGGTACAGCACTAAATGACGTTGCAATCGTCACAGCGATTTATCACAACCGACACGGTGACCGCACAGGCAAATTGTCTTACAAAACACGATGACACACGGTCGTTACCGATGCATGGACAATTGTACAATAATAATACGAATAATAATCTGAGCATTTTTCACACACTTGTTTGTCAGAGACCAAAATTGAATACGAAGCTATCAGTCTGTGCCAAAGTGGATTCAAATTCTACTAGTAAGCTGTGTTATTTCTTGTGTTAACCAGGTAGCTAGCTAACCATTTCGGTACAGCTAAAGCAGTAGATTTAGCTATCGCAATGGCTTGCTCAGCTGAAACTGGAGATAACACGCCCTTACAGGAAAAGGGCGTGAATTAGTACCCCGAGCTTGGTTTTCCGTATAAATGAGGCTACCAAAGGAGGTCGCAAACTTTAGACTAGTAACGATGTGCCAACATCTCCAATGTTTGTAGGCACCTGTATAATCTCGCCGTAATTTGAATCGCTGATTGTCTGATCACTTCTTATTAAAAAAAGAATCAATGTAATATGTATAAGTACGCAGATTCTACCATCCTATCATCCATCCTATCATTAACATTACTTACTGTAAATCCGATGGATGTAACTTACTAGCTACTCTATTATGATGGTTTTACGTTATAGCTTGTGGTCCGTACGTAGTAGCTGTTCAACTGTAAAAAAAAAACTATTATAAAATGGAAACTACACAGATATTTTATCCACAACAATAGCAACATACAAGAATAGAAAACGAATGGTGATTTTATTATGCCAACGGTTTTTAACTTCAATTATCTAAAAGATTTCACCGTCTGGTGACGACAATTACTTGTACGTTACATCAATTTAAACATTATTGTGCCATTAAACTTTTTTGTGCTTGATTATATAAATAATTTTATGTTATTAACCTTGATCAATTACATAAAATAAATATCTCAATACAATTAAATCCTAGATAAGCTTTATGCGACTAAAGAAGGACACTTAGTGTCGTCACTCCAAATAATTAATTCGCGACGCGTTCCATTCGTTAGTTATTTTCCCCACTAGAGTGGCAACAATTTAGTTATCATTTTTGCCATCCTAAATAACTATGAGAAGAGAAAGATCATCACAATGTCTGGACTCTGAATGTTATCTTCAATACTTTATAGTTTTATGGTTATAGGAGCGCTTAACACGCAACACTTGTCTCACATGTGCCGGAAACCACTTTTGCCATACATTGTATAGATATTATATCCAAAGACAAATCACATTGTTAACCATGTGGTTTTGATCCAATGGGAAATTTGTACTGGTTAATTAATTTTGTACAAACTATTATACTTAAGGGAAGGGTTTCCTGGTTATGGGAAAGTTCGCTAAATACTAGGTTCTCATTTGCTTACATTCAGATTGTATAACCTCATTGCCAGACAAATAACTCTTATTCTATAGTGTATAAATCATAAAACTGCAAATTATTTTTCCGCGTAATGCATCGAGATTCCCATCTATCGAGTCCAATTTAGATGTCCTCGCCCTCCTGTAATTATCTGCGGCTAGTTTTAATAGCACTTTTAATAGCAGTTATAAAATGATGGGAGCCTTATTTACTAGGTATTTACGAGCTGCGTCCTGATAGTCCAGAGTATATGGCGTAATGATATAGACTTGATACTGAGTTAATGGCAGGCGTCGTCGCGATCCGACATTAGTTCAAATTGCAGAGTCGGGGCAATGGACCTGTCCTGAACAATAGAATGCGTAGAGTCGACTGTTAATTGAATTTATTTTAAGGCTTGAATGAAGTATTAAACTTAGATGACTTATTATATGTGTACCAAAGCCCTCTATTCCAGAGAGTGAAACTTTTTACCGATGACTTTCCTATTGAACACTTTTGTGTCAATGAGTATCTAACTGATGGCATTCTTGTGATGTAGCCAGCCCTAGTAAATGTTTCCAATATCTCCTAATTTCCAAAAAAATAATCTCTTAGAAATCAGTTAAATGTCTTATATAAATAATGTTGAACACAAAGTTATCTTACCCAGGATTTTTTTTGGGTATAAAGAAGTTTCTTAGTTTAGCAGACGTTTATTATATTATAGCCCTATTTAACCATAGCTTCTTAAAAAGAATACGGAACCCTAAAAATCATTGTCTTTTCCTACCAAATAGTGTAAAATGTGAGTCAATGCATTCGCTGTGCTATTGACTCAAGTGTCCATTACGATACAGTGTTCAATTAGTCAGGATGGGCTGTAAGAAACGCATGCCACAAGCATGCCACTGCTGTAGAGTCGCCAAACTTACAGCTTTCTAAGGATAAAACTGCGTAGCTCTGCTGTAACAAGTTCTAAGTCTTTGCTTATTAAATTCCATTTTCAATTATGCATTTTTATACCTATCGAATGAATAACTCAGCGGATTGGAAGACGGTTTGTTGATGAAGTTATGTACTGACCATGTCTTAAATTATTTTGGCAAGTACTTTTTTTAAGAAATATAATTTCAACACGTCATGTGTCTGATTAAGTGAATATTATGTTGTCTATCACAACAAGTCATTGATATGTTTTTATTTGTCCGCAAAAGACAAATCCATTATCCTTCCCAACTTGTATAATCCCTACAGTACTTAATAGATGTTTCTAAGAAGTGCGCACGCGCCGCTTACCAAACAGCGCATCTGAATAGCGTCACGGCACATTTGAGCAATCGGACCGTGCGCGTGCGCGCAATGAGTCCCTTCGCCCGTCGCCCGGAGGTATGCGCTCAGGTGCATTTCACAGAAATGCAAGTGCATACATGCACATGCCATATTAGCACTTCTTTAGACATTCCATACTAGCTAGATTTGGCATGTACGTAGTAAATGTTGTTTATTACGTAGGTACATGGTCAATTAATTGCTGCTTACTTTTATCTATGAATAGAAAACACGCAGCTTCTTTAGTAATTCCATACAAGTTTATTTGGACATTTACTTGGTAAATGATGATGTTTATTGAGGAAATTGTTTCGGTTGACCGCTTAAGTCCCAGTTAATATTATCTATGAACAATTAGTCTAACCTTCAAACTTATTAGAATTTAGAAGACACACTTTGGTTTTGCTTTGAAAAACAAAAAAAAAACCGCAATTCCTTCACATGTGGTAAATCAATACGAATCAATTATTTATAGTCATAAATTGCATTTTCAATGAATGAACGCGCTTTAATCAATCAATTCAGTGCAATGAAACAGATATTCTATTTCATTTAGTTTCAATACGATCTAGATATTTCTGCTGAAACAATTACAGGTCATTTGCTGCAGACTAAATATAGTTTACGTTGGAAATGGAATTTAAACAGCAACTCTATTAATACAATGGAATTGCTATGGAAAGAGTCATAAGCGTGAATTACCTCTATTAAGGCTTATACCGTTGTTTACCTTGACGTGTATGTTTTTCTTAACTAAATGATTTAGATTGGTAGGGTTCCTGATGCTGTGGTTTTGAACTTAATTCAATTTTACAAAATGTAATATCTTGATGAATTAACTATTTTTAGAAAAATCGCATAGAATACATAGGTTTTGTATAAGTTTCTGATATTCCGTAACCCCTGGGTACACAGGGTACGGCCAAAAATATGTAGAAATACTTACATATAGCTTGAAAACTATCTAGGTAGTTTATGTACACTAGCATTTACTATAATGCGTTTTTTTATTAGGCATTATTCATTTTTTTATCTAGCAAAAGAAATCTCTTAAATATCTGCACATATTTATCCCTAAATATTTTTATTGGTTTAGCATGTTTGAATAATACATAGTAAAACCATAATTAATATTCATTAGCGGACAATGTAAATTATCATAATCTGACTATAGTAACTATGTATTGTAGATAATTATAACTCAAAATAAAAAAAAAAAAAAAAAATATGTTTATTTCATTAGTTACATTGTTTTTCTCTTAAATTACATCGAGGCTCCCCTTTTAAGCTTGCACTTGTAGACCCATAAGAATAGAATAAGGAGAACTATAATGAGTGTTTGATCATTTTAAAAATATATAACAGCATAAGTTTATTTCAATTTCAGTAATGCTGCTTTTGTGTATATTCATGCGCGTGATGTAAACAAACAAAGCATTTTATAATATTTGCAAGTTCTCCTTTAGCGTGCGTAGGCGCATACTGCAGGCCTTAGTCTCGTTCCCGCCCACAGGCCGTCGTTTTTGGCAGGACCTCGGCGAGGCCCATCCTGATTTTAGTAAATTGGTCGTAAATATTTAATGGTGTCCGACCGCCGGCTTAATTTGTAAAACAATAGCACTTCTTCTCCCCTTTTGACTATCCTAATGATTTATTTAACAGATAAAATCGCAACAAGATTAATGATTAGAGACAACCTTGAAATTTTATCCTTTCATAAAATTCTAACATCTTAAGGATTTAGCTTGAATTGTATCTATAGGTACTAATATTATAAAGCTGAAGAGTTTGTTTGTTTGTTTGAACGCGCTTATCCTAGGAACTACTGGACGGATTTGAAAAATAAATATTGTGTTGGATAGTCCATCTGACGAGTAAGGCTTTGGGCAATAGTATATGTGTACCTGTATGTGCGGAAACCGAAAACCCATGCGGACGGAGTCGCGAGCGGCCGCTAGTTTATTAATATAATAGCGAAATATCCTCTGTATTATCTAATTTTGTAGATTAAAATGATGTTATAGAATAGCGTGTCGTATAGCGATGCTTCAGCTAATGACTAGGCGGGACTCCCTCCGTTTCCAGCCTAATGCTTCGTTCAATTAACTAATTACAGTTCCATAGTCGCACCTTTTTGTAAGAGGGTGTGAAACCCGGAACATGAGTTAGTATTCCGAACCAGTGGTAGAATCGCATTAAGTATGTTTATTTATATTAGTATATTTTATATATCACCATATATATGTATTCAAATGTATTGAATATATTTTTTTTTCATAGTTTTGACGATTCGAAAGTGCTTGTTTGTATGCCTATTTGAATAAAGATATTTTTGATTTTGATTTTTGATTTTGAGTACTAATTTATTTATAGAACTTCGTATCTACTATCAATCAAGTTTCAACCAATATAAACTAAGAAATATTAAAAAACACAGAACAATCAAATGCTCATTGCATTTTGTATGTACGTACCCACGTCTAAGGTCGGATTAGGTTACAGCAAAATTAAATGAAAAAATCTAAAACGTAAAGAACTTCTACGTTCTTTTTACAGGAACAATTTGACATCTCATAAAGTCGTGGTTTATAAAATACTCGCCTTCCTTATAATAATTAAAAAAAGTTATTCCTTTTTTCAAATATCCCCCCTTTCCCCCCACATTTCCGGGATCAAAAGTACCCTATGTTCATCGGGGATAGGGTAGCTAGCCAACAGTGAAAGATTTATTCAAATTGGTCCAGTAGTTTTTGAGTTATTTTAATCTAAATCTTTCCTCTTTGTAATATTAGTGTAGAAGTGTAGGTAATCATGGCTCGAATGTTTTATTAAATGTCTCTATATTTACTTGTCATACAATAGCATTAAACCTAGTATGTATCCATAGCGTCAACCCAACATAATGGCTTGATATCATATTATTATCATGCGCGAATCAATTCAAAACACCAGCCTTGAGACGTACGATTGACAATTAATACGGGTTCAATAAGACAATCGCGGCCAATCATTCAATTGAATCAAGACTCGTGTGAACCCCACGCGAATCGAACTTGCGACCGAAGCGAGTTGAAAACTGACACCAAATAAATAAGGACGAAGAAAGAATCAAGTCTTCCATTATAGATGTTGAGCTGTGGCGACTCACATTTCAATGGCCATAATAAAATTATTTTTTAAATTTTACGCTAAACATCTTTACTCAAAGTGTTTTGTTGCCAACAGTTTTATCCTTTATGGTAATCTTTGTGTTTGTGATATTTTTATCATGAATTAATTTATAATCCAAGTATTATTTCCACGATTTTATAAATAAGAAGACAACCTATGTATTTATTGAAAGCTAAAAGGATTAGCAATTGTCATTTGATGTGTGTAATTTTAACCTAGACCACTGGTAAATAGTACTAATACTGCTAAAAAAGAGAAAATTCCAAAAAGAAAAAAAACAACAGCAAAAAGAAATCCTAAGAGTAAAGTTCAAGATACCGAAAGTGTTGGCGTCATTCTATGCAAGTTTCACGCCTCACAAGGAAGCGGTGACTCACGCCCGAACCGATGCTGTGCTTTTAAGGCCGTGTCTACTTCAGCTTACGATGCCATTGTAAACAACCTTTATACTCTTAACCATAAGATTGAAATTATCGTTATTATTCGTGATTGCCATCTGTCATATCCCCAGACGATCTTAGGAGCCATGATTAATGTATTAAGTGAGTACATGCAACATTAGAAAGTGACGAGCAAGTCATCTTGCAAATAAATAAACTCTGTAAGATATAACACTTTATCTATATTTCTATACTTAAATTATAAAGAGGAAAGATTTGTATGCAGACAGTACCAATTAGGTAACATGTATTTTAGAAAAATAAAACTACTTCGAACTACCTATGCTTTATTTTCAACCGGAAAATTTACATGAATTTAATCTTGACAGTTTGTAAGTGTTTAATGCTCTAGTGACATATTTTTCTGACCCTGGCTGCAGTTAACTTTCAATTAGCATACATTATCGTGAAAAAAGTATGACTTTGTGTAGTGCATTTAAAAACCTTATTAGAAACGTAAGAGCCTTGAAACACTAAGTTAATACTTTAATTATAGGTTCCCATTTCTATTTGTTACTAAACAAGCTTTCATAG
This sequence comes from Nomophila noctuella, assembly GCA_958496325.1. NCBI lineage: Eukaryota > Metazoa > Arthropoda > Insecta > Lepidoptera > Crambidae > Nomophila > Nomophila noctuella. The sequence continues at coordinate 13,420,609 of OY292499.1, read as the reverse complement.
TTTCAATGACTAGTAGTTATTAATCGACCTCTAGATAACATTTCAATATCCTCAGGAATTATCAGAGCTCATTAACAAAGATATCTATTAGATGCTCAGACAGAGGCAACCCGTTGTCGAGGCAAGAAATACGGGATTGTTCGCTGTCTCATCATTGTCTCAGACACAATAAACACTTCATTTACTAGCGGAAAAACAAGATCAAACGCAACCTTATTCCCTAGCAATAACAATCACTGGAACGGGAATTCAAATCTATGAACCAGAACAAACTTTATACTTCCATTTTCTAAGCAAACATTTATTTGTCAACGGATTAGAAACCGTATGTGTTTGTAATAGTGTCACGCGATTGAAACATACGGTTCGCAATGCAGGGTCAAATTAACGGTGGTTCAGTGTTCACAAGGTTATTAGTTATTCATGAACTTAGTGCCGTGACATTGACAGCCACGTGCTTGGTTGCTAGGCAACGGGCGCGCAAACAAACAATCTTCCATCCCCGCATGGACGCTGACCACACTCTGCTCCCGGAATTGGGGGAGAAAGGTCGTGTGTTACTGTCGTGGAAAAAGTATTTTCTGTCTCATTACTTAAAGTGTCGGTAGTATTGACAGTGTTGCTAAAAATATAAATAATACATTGTCATTCATTTTAATTGACAACATGTACGAGTATAATTCACTTTCACACTACAGGTGTTATTACAATAATCGATTAGAATATTTCGAATAATACCGTACCCTCTCTCCAATTGGTTAAAATATTAACATCACTTTTCAAATAATATAAACGCAAAACAGGGACTTTACGCCACGAATATTTTTTTGGCGAACTAGGCAAAGGGGGCCAAGAGTTTTAAGCTAACTCACTTTTATAGAAGTTTGTGAAAAATTTTCTTACTTGCTTACTTACTTACTAGGTTGGCGCAGCGACCCATAGTGAGTCTTGGCCTCCAATAATAATTGAAGCCTCCGAAAATGTTTCTAATTGAACAATATTCGAAAATATATTTCTAAAAATTATAGAAACTGCTAAAGCTTAATGAAGAAGCCATTCATATTATTTTCTATATTCAACTAATTGAGATTAAATTTTAATTGAAATTGAACTGTAATCCAAAATGGTGTCGCGAGACATGTCAAGGTCTATGGAGCATGTTAACTGGTGGGAACCTGAGCATTGGAAGTCCAAGTATCGAGCACCTAGGACAGTGTCATCTGTCTCTTTGGAAGGAGCTGACCCGGGTGAGATAAGGAACGGCTGGCTGACTCTTGACGATACTAAGGTGAGAGAAGTGAGCAGACTGTGTTCAATATGGGCAATATTTTTATTAACTAGTATTTAGATTAAGGTACGGTTAGCCGCAAATCAATGTGTGTTCCGTCCTGGCCCGGCCACAGCGCCAAACAAAGTTATAATTTTGTGTGCAGGCTGTACAGGTGTGTACTTTCATGTACCCGACAGGAAAAACATAGTACCTCAGTAATTCACCAGATATACCACTTTTTTTGTGGCCGGGACCCAACGTATGTGACCCAGCCCGGCCACGCTCATATCTAATAAACTAGGTAACTTTATGTTATTATTTAGGTATGTGATGTTTGTACGCATCGTGTACTTCCGAAAACAAGCTTTTTTTTTAAAAAAAAAGCAGTTGCTAGACTTTATTTAAGGATCAAAAGAACAATGGCGAACCTCCATACAACTTTTTTCAAGTATATTTTTTATGCGTCTTGATTTGAAAAAAATACGATAATATACAGCTTCAGTTCCTCAACAAATTGATGTAAGTTACACGATTGTCGTAAGTCTGGAGATTGAGATATTCCAGTTTGAAGTTTTTGAGGTTATGCGAGAAAAAATAAGACGTTAGTGAACTCAAACAAAATATTATCAGTATTTCATACCCAATAAACTACAGATACCTACTATAAACAGAGTTTCAAGAAGCCAGAAGTTATCTTTGACCAGGCAATATCACTTTTTATTCATCACAGATTAATATCATTTGCTGGGTGTTTGCTGGGTTAAAAGTTGAGAAATAACGTATATATCTATACTAATATATAAAGCTGAAGAGTTTGTTTGTATGTTTGTTTGTTTGTTTGTATGTTTGTTTGTTTGAACACGCTAATCTCAGGAACTACTGGTCCGATTTAAAAGAATCTTTTTGTGTTGGATAGTCCATTTGACGAGGAAGGCTTTAGGCTATTGGAAATCGAAATCCACGCGGACGGAGTCGCGGGCGGCCGCTAGTAGATCGATATAATTCAATGAATAAATGTTTTTTGATTCTATCATTAATTGATGAATTAATTACTCCGTGCTTAAGCACGACCCCTTATGGGTTAAATCTATACATACTTAAATACTAAAGCTGAACAGTTTGATTGTTTGTTTGTTTGATTGATTGAACGCGCTCATCTCTGGAACTACAGGTCCAATTTATAAAAATATTTTTGTGTTGGATAGTCCATGTGACGAGGAAGGCTTTAAGCTATAGTATATACCTATGTGTGCAGAAACCGAAAACCACGCGGACGGGTTCGCGGGCGACCGCTAGTTAAAAGTAAAACAACATCAATTGTTATTATTTATTTTTATATTCTTCGTCTTCACTCAATTCAATATTGAGGAGCCACATAAAAGGCAGACATTTTTATGTCCTCTAGTAGGTACTTGTTCCAGCTTTATCATCACAAGACATTCCACTTGCTAAATTATGATTAACTGCAGCCATGGTAAAATCTCTGCAAGCTTCCCAGAAATAGTCGTCTTCCGAAATCTATAAAAAAGGTAAAATACTATGTTTACAATGATTTCTTACAAAAGATATAAGTATCTGAACGGCAACGGTTCTTATGAATGTTCTAAAGACACAACATTTATTTAGTCCAATACTTACTAAGCAGAGCTTGTACTTTAGGTACGAAATAACATTTATAATAATTATATGTACATCCAAGACTCGGGAACACAAATGCTCGTGCTCATCACACTAAAAAATGTCCCTACCGGGATTTGAACCACGAACCTCTTGGTGCAGAAGGTTCTGTACTGCACAAAGTACTTGCAGCTGTATGTTTTTATAATTTTCAGTTTTACAAAACTTCCCCAACGTTTGTGATCAAACTCAATACACAAACAAAATGCAAAATCGAAGTTCCAAGTGCAAAACAAAATGATAATAGCAGAATATCGGAATCCTTTGGCAAACACTAGTCGGCAGACCCGCGAGGAAGATCCCAAGAGTCCAGAAGCAGTCCAACTCGTAAAAATTGAAAGAATAATACGATCGAGCATAAATAAGCCCGTTATTCAATTGTAATATCACAAATGACAATAAAATGACAAGGCAAAATGGCCGACAAACTGACATTGTATAACAATAATAACGTTTAGCTTCTTTTAAAATTAATATTTTTCCCGAGACTTAGTCAGAACTAGATAAAAATCTGAAAAATCTTACGATTTTTCAATAGATCATTTCGTATTAAAGACATTTTAAGACGCTTAATTTATACCTCAACAAAAGTTTCGCCATTGTTCTTTGTGTCTTAAACGGTAACATACTGCCCAGCAGAGCCACCTTCATAAATAGCGGTCAAGTTCATCTCGAAACAATGTACGTCGAACGTACATAGTGTACATGCGTTTTATACAACTGTACTTATACAGATTTGCGAAATAATGAACATCGAATGTGGCTCTGCTGCGGAGCATACTCCCTGGCAGCGCCACCTAATTAAAGTACTTAGGATTGATGTACAGTTGTAGTTTTCATGAAAATGTATGTACCTTTATCTTTATTCCAGTATATTTATCAATTCAGTGGTTTTAATTATTTTCACTGATATAAAATTTTCATACAAATTATTTATTAGCAAATGTTTCGATCTGTCAGAAGGTCAAACTACGTCTTTGCTCTAAAATTTAGATCAGGCGTTAAGGACACAAATTTTGATCCTTATATAAAGTCTAGAAATTACTTTTTTTTTAAAAAAAAAAGCTTGTTTTCGGAAGTACACGATGCGTACAAACATCACATAACTAAATAATAACATAAAGTTACCTAGTTTATTAGATATGAGCGTGGCCGGGCTGGGTCACATACGTTGGGTCCCGGCCACAAAAAAAGTGGTATATCTGGTGAATTACTGAGGTACTATGTTTTTCCTGTCGGGTACATGAAAGTACACACCTGTACAGCCTGCACACAAAATTATAACCTTGTTTGGCGCTGTGGCCGGGCCAGGACGGAACACACCAAATCAATGTAAAGAATTGCATTAGTAACGCTTATGCTCCTGATATAAGGGTGGTATAAAGTTCACAAGTGTTTCATTTCTGTTGTCTGTCAAATATATGTACGAGTATGTAGCATAATCAACCCCAGATCTCCAGAGCGCAGGTTCGCGTTAATTTCAGGACACCTTTAGCTACGTGTTGCTTTTTTCAAATTCGTTTGCATTGTTTTCATTCAATGTATTTTCTTTTAGTGCCTTTATTTATTAAAGCTATAAATCCAATGCTCACGCAAATTTCAACGCTTTCAGAATTTGTTTGCCTTCTGAATTGAGGTCATACGGGTGCATTAATTTATCTGAGTCATACTCATACGTCTAGAGTACACGAATGGTTTGATAACATGTCCTGAAGAAAAGGTTGTAAAAAAACCGTAGCTGAGTAAATTTCGTTTTTTTTTTTATTTTTACCCGCGATTTTAGTCATCTTGCCTTTGGTGCAGTGTCAATGAAAATTAAAACACCTTTAAAAAATCGTTGGGTGCCAGTTGCTTTCAGCCTCGTCATTAGTGATCGATTCCGCGATTTAATAGTTCAATGAACACTCCATTATCGACTTTGAAGGTAGTTTTGTGATCGCCCTATTGAATACGTTTCTAATTATACGCTAAATATAGCGCTGTCGTCAAAGACGAATGTATAAAACACGACTATTCGTTTTAACAAAATATTCACTTTAACGTGTCTGGTTAAATGAAGTTATAAAGAAGTATTCGTCTAATTTTTTCAAATACTTATTCATTCTATAGTGTTTGAACTCCTTTTATATAATAGATTTTATAGATAAGGGAGGACGATCACATACCGGCCGGCAGAGGGATGAATGTATCAGAGGTTCCTTCTTTAGTATGACGAGTAGCTTATTTATCGATCCTAAGTCGTCACAAATTTATTTTGTTCAATGAATGAAATGTATCAAACTTTCAATACACAGTAGGAAGTTAATTATAGTGTTGGTTCGTCGCAAGCTATCGATTCAGTAAACTTACGAATTGAATACCATTTCATTATACTTTTGATATAAAAAGAGTGACCTTGGACTACGACCTGTAGGGAAATTAAACTTCAATAGTTGTTTTAACGTCGTACTAACGTCTAATCAAATACACATGGGCTGAAGTTGAGGCTTCAAACAGAATATTATGGTAATTATAGGTTTAAAATGTAGGGTTAAATATAGATGACAGTTGAAGAAATGATTTTATCTTTGTGGTAGAGTTACTCGTGAATGGCTGGACCTGACAAAAGCACCATGATGAATTTTATATGTCCTGTAGGAAAAGCTTAGGGAATCAATTCATAAGGGTTCATTACATAAAAACATATTTGTTACTCTACTGGGGCTGTAAATGTCTATGAGCTGTGTGGGAATCATTACCTGTGTCATTACCACAATCATTAGTGATTTAATTACCTTAGTTTTACATAAGAAACGAATATATAGGAGTTTTAAGGGACAGAATAATAAAGATTCGTTAGTGAACTGTAAAATGTCATTGGCAAAAATTATAGACCTCTAAGTTAACTTCAATAAGATTAAAATCAGATCCAAACAGCGACTTAGTCACCAGCCGTAGGCTGTGTTACATCACACATTTGCATACCACGGCCTCGTGTGACTCACGCCTTAAATGGGCAATGAGTTCTTTGCAAAAACTAGACGTTTCGTCAAACGTCCGACTTGTGAGTCTTGTGACCATTGCGAATCGAATAAATCGCTTTTGTGCAAAGATTTGTGAACTTTTGGTGATATCATCGCGCTATTTTTCACCAATAGTAAATATTTGTCGTAATTATGCCAATATATGTAGACTTTTTTTGTTATTTTCTGCAAACATGCTCGGAGTTGCGATGAAGTCATAATAATTTCCTTATAACGTAATAGAGACAAAATTAGCTTTTATGACCATTTCTGTTTTTATTTATCTATTATTACAGAAAGGTACCTACCAAGAAGGTTTAATTTTACCTAGGCCCCTGAGATTATAAAATATCTTTTCAAATTACGTCATAAGTTTCACAATTACTTGAGCAATGAAAATGAGAAGGCGAAAATTGTTTCAAAGTTGTTTTTCTAACGAGAAATATTCATAGCATTTCGCCTGGCAAATAAAAACATTGCGATGGTTCCATCGCGTGATAATTCCTGGCTTTATCGGACCGACATCTGTGTAATAGCTCCCAATAGTTCCGAATTATTACGAATTACCATTCCGCATCCATTACTCACATCACAAGGTCACCATAATGTTATGTAGTGACATAGGTTCCTGTTATATTGTTGTGTATTTAATATCCATTATACATGTCAACACAACTATACCTCTGGTAATTGAAATAATTAAAGTTATTTTCGTACCTGTTATTAACTTACCTTGGGAGTTTTTAGGTAATAGCCCGCCAGTAAGTGGTATATTTGTTGACAAAGACCAACTAAATTTTTAATTTTCACCTTGAAGACTTTCGAAGGGCGTCTAAGGGAAAAAGACATTTGGTAATCATAAAATATTGACGGACTTGTATGTAAAAGACTACGTGAATTTTTGTTGCCTGACAAAGAGCCAACAGAAAAATCGATGTCGATGTTGTTGAGCATGGCAGCGAGAATGAAATTCATCATTTTGATGTCAATGTGTTTGTTTAGTGTCTGGTTATTATTATATTAGTAATATCCAAAAGTAAAGAGGCACTGCTATTTATTGGTGTCAGAGAATCATGTAATACCGATGTCAGTATCCACCTCCCTCAGTCTGAACTCCAAACTTGGAGGCTGCTCTACGCACATCATCGACTATAGGTCACTAAGGGCATTCAGGAAACCTTCAACCAGAAGATAAGAACACATATTATTATTATGTACCTACTAGCAATGTCCTTTATTTGGTCACGGTAGTAGGGGCATAGGATCATAGGAACCATTCTATCTTCACCTTATGTGAATGCTTAAGATGTGAACGCGAGTATACAATACATATTATCGAATACCTATATAAAAATTTTACGTTGACAAGCAATGATAATTTCGTTTCGGGGGTCGGCATTTAAATTGTTGAAAGTGCAATTTGTGACATTTAAGAAAGGTACCTAATTTAGCTTTAATTCTGCAAAAACAAGTTTGACGCAGTTTCATGTCAATAATGCTGGGGTCTCGCAATTATGTATGCATCTCTTGTAGGTATTCTGTCGAAATGCATCCTAAATAAACTTGATTCATGTATAAATAGAGGTCAGGTTAATTGTCTGGCGTCTTTTCACGATATCATTTGCTTTGCCAATATATAATCCTCCAAAGGATTTCGGTCATGGCGACCACTTCGACCCCTAGTCAGATCTGCGTTGATGCGCTCTAAGATGGCTTGCCAATACTAAAAGCATAACAATAACTAGCAGTTTCCTAAATAAACGAGAGTAAGTGATACAGTGTTCACCTCGGCCCTAAGGTCGATGTCCACTGACTCACGCGGTGCGCGCGCGCCGTATACGGCCATTGCCGCTAACGACGGCCTAATGATTTACGATTAGATTACACTCTAGCCGTATTAGAAGATTCCGCGGGGTAATTTATAGAGAGGATTTCTTATATTGGGTAGACAAGATTGGAAGGACGATAGACTTGATAATGGGGTAGGACTCGCCCCGGGACCATGCAATGGCGTGCCCTGCAGTTAGTTTTAACATTTTGAAGTTCCTTAAATGACGCTAATTTCAACATGTGTCAAATTACCTATTTTGTGGATTAAGTTATTGTCGCATTTTTTGCTATGTATGTGCTAACTCATTAAACTTCAGTTACCAATAAGTGTCATAACTGATTCAATAACAAACGTAAGTAGAGATTCTACATTAAGTATCGAAAACTATTACCACTTTTGTAATAAGTTTGTCATTCCAACCTCTAAGCGCTCTACCGTCACTTATCTGATACTTGTATGGACAGATATTTCTGTTTTCAGACTGTTTTAAACTCAGTAGGTACAGTCTCCCGTAATGAAATATTTAATGCTCCAAAGAAAGCGTTACCTGTAATAACTCAATGTTTGAGATAATTTCGCGGTTAGCAAAGCGGAAAGTGAAAGGACGCCGCGTTGGATACTAAAATTGTGATTATAATTAATTTTATTATGTTTAATCGGAGGTAGTGTGGGCGAATCAGCTTGATCGCTGAGCAAGGCCTGATCAACATAGCCTTTTGCGGCAGATTCGTTGCACTAAACAAGATGTTTTTCTGCGTCACCTCAATATTCGAGTAGGGTTGACAAACTACTAGAGTTACTGTTTAGAGCATAATGTTAAGGGAACGACGGTTTTTTTGGATGTTCCGGTGAAAACATTTTTGATTTGATTTTGATGTTCAAGCCGATCATAGTTCAAATCTTAATAGTAGATAATGGGAATTTTCACTATTTTCTTCCGTCCTTTTGTAATTTTATCGTAAATTGTGTTTAATACACTAATCTGATTTTTGCGGTCGTTGTAGCGATATAGCGAGCGGCTATAGGCCCATTTTATGTCGTTCATTAGAAACAAATATTTATTTATTTCTACCAAAAATACATCTATCCTTACAGGATTTAACGTAATGCGATAGTGTAGATGCCGTACATGTGAAATCCGCATGTTTGAATACATATAGATATGTGTGAGAACTACCTAAGCTATTCTGTCGTTACTAAGCGCCTCAAGGGAGCACTAGAAGCCTATGCAACCGGCGCGGGCGCAGCGTCGGTGTCGCGCATACTAATCGCGCTAATTAGCCCCCTGTTGAGTAAGGCTCGCGGACGCGATGTGGGGCGCACACCTACGAGTGCATGTCCTGAATGCACGATGCTTGCGCAGGCGCATGTAGTCCGGGAGGCGGTGGAAATAATACTAACTCCATTCTCAACTCTGTAGAAAATGAAATGTAAGTGAAGCCTCCATTTGATAGTTGGAGTCTTGACTAGCAGTATCATTGAGGTAGACCACCCCAGATAGAAGGGTCGTGTCAACAGTCCCACACTAGGCAGGCGTGTTGGTTGAAGTCAGGGTGACGTCTATACCCCCGTAATGTTCTTGAGTTGCTTCCTGCATACCCACAGCAAAACTATTAAAAGCGGGCACCACTCGGCCATGTAAAGAAAGAAAAATTTAACAACTGTTTTATCGAAACTATTTTCCCATATGACACAACATTTTCGCACCTCCTATGCTACAAAGTACCTACATAATAGTATCGATAACTTGATGTGGTAATTCTCGTAATAACCGGTCGTAAACAATGTAAGTTGTCAATAAATAATGTCCTCGTTCTGTTTACTATTGATAGTTGCATTAAAACTTGTGTAATTTAATCAAATAGGCTTTATAGTACTGTTGTGTTTATATTCTAGTTACATCAAGTTAATCGATACACGCGAAACTTAAGGGAACATTATAAAATCAATTTCGAGACGCTTATTTTTGTATAGTTTTGTACTTATCACTTATGTTGTATTTTTCTATCATTGCTGTTGTGTGTATCACAGACACTTTATCACAATTATTTCACGTCATAACCACTTCAAGAACCTCGACAACTTAAATTAATCCAAGAAACATATCGATGCCTAACGGCCAAAAAGGCCTAACCGCCATTTACCAAACTTTACAGGAGAGAGGAATAAAGACGAAAAATTTCGAAAAAAAATCATAAGTAGCTGGGTTTTGGTTCCTAAGATTCCAAATTTTAGGTGTTAATTTAAAATATATTTCTCTTCAAGATGTATTCATTAAAGTATTCAAAATCATTCATCTAAGAGTGTTTTTTGTCGCTTGAGCCCAAATGGATTTATTTTTTTACTGCAAAAATGTCGTAACCGCCTTTACCAAAAACGACATGTTAGCCAAAAGCGGCTTAAGTGCATCTGTATTTTTATTAAAATTGTTTAACCGACATTAAGCCAACATAAGAAGTGATTGACGAAAAAGTATTAGTGGTAGCGAAATACTAAAAATACAGGGTTTCGCAGATAACCTGTACCAGCGAAAGTCTGCGACCAGGGACACCAATACCCATAAATTGGATCATGTATTTTAAGAGAAAAATGGGATAAGCGCCACAACGAATAGAAATATGTGACAGGGCAAATAATCCTAAGCGCCATATCTTATGTTTGAAATTCGCGGCCCGAAAGTACTAAGCGACATTTTTGTTATTTATTGTTTTTAAGCCAAATTGTCTATAATCTAGTCTGTAGGTATTTTTGCCCTACAAAAGGTGGAGTAAAAGCGTTTATGATGTTATGTTGTTAAGGTATGAAGGCCTAATAAAAATCCAAATTTTCGACCTTGAGAAGAAAAGGCGCGAGCCGCCATCTTGAATTGAATGTGCCAAAATTAGGTTTTTTTTAAATAATATCTCAACAGTTTACTTTGTGGCAAAAGTGTCTATGGGAAGTTGAAAGAAGATAAAATTTCTAACATTCTTCTCATACATGTTTATTCTGTAAGTCTTATAGGTAAAAAGTTACAAGCGCCGGAATAAAATATTTCCAAAAAAAACGTGGCTCTGTTGACAAATAGAATAAAATATGCGAAGCGATATCTCATGCTGTAATTTCAGCAGCAAGACCTAGATCTTTTTTGTCGCCACTTTTGATCGGTATCAGTACATATTTGTACAAGAAGTTTGGATCAAAGAAACTTATCGACTTACTGTCTTCGTTGGGCTTCGCGGCGTCGTACTTTGAAACTACACTCTTCGAAAAATCTGCCGTTATTTGTCCTGATGCAGCTGGCACCTTGGTTGACCCAGATTCATTCTCTCAAGTTATTTGTGATAATGCGGATCACAATGTCAATACAATAGATGGTTTGCATACTGTTCATATTATGGGAGCTATCCAGTGCGTAACCCCTTATGATGCCGTATCACCCGATCAAAACATCCCAAGATTGTCTAATTTGCCTAAAGTAAATTGATGATTTTTGTAATTTTGTTTTTCTTCTGCCAGATGTAACTTTTTACCTATAAGACTTACAGGATAAACATGTATGAGAAAAATGTTAGTAATTTTGTCTTCTTGCTACTTCCCATAGACACTTTTGCCACAAAGTCAACTGTTGAGACATTATTTAAAAAAAACCTAATTTTGGCACATTCACTTCAAGATGGTGGCTCGCGCCTTTTCCTCCCAAGGTCGAAAACTTGGATTTTTATTAGGTCCCCATACCTAAACAAAATAACGTCAAAACCGCTTTTACTCCACCTTTTGTAGAGCAAAGGCTTTTATAAGTCCCCACAGACTGGATTACTAAGTAACTATTTTAAAATATTATATTTTCTAACCACCAGAATGAAAAAAACCCTAAAATATTGGGCGCTTAGGACGTAAATTTAAGGCTTGGAGCCTTAATTTACCAACCGCATAACCGACAAAAACTACGAGCTAGAGTGACGAAACCTAGATAGAACGACGGAGAAAAAAAAGGCGATTCCAATGATGTATATAAGTCGATTTCGCAAAAAATGTCGCTTAGGCCATTTTGGCCGTTAGGCATCGATATTATTTATGGACAATCAAAAACTGCAATGACATTATGAATCAATAAAAAATCTGACAGGCTAACGCCAACCCTAAAATTATATACTTACGAATAGTATTTCCATTTAGCAAGTCTAGGCCGCTTCCTCGTTCGATCATTCGTTAATCTCTGCCCACCTAGTCATTGACATGACAAGTGGGCTTTAGCGTCAGCTTGGTTCCTGAAGACAGTGGCCTCGGTAGCGTCTATCGGAAGCGGGGACAAAGCGACGAGTCGATTGACAGGTCGGCTTGTGCAGCCATGCGTGGGCGCCGGTAGCGCGGCAATGACAGATAGTCCCAATTCTTAGGATACAGTGACATTTAACTACCACCTTCATTGTTCACCGACACTATTGGAGCTGTCTGTCTTATATAAAAAAAATCTAAAAACATTTTATGTGGCAGGTACCCAAAATCGACAGACTCGTTTAAAAAGTTATATGCTCAAAATAACATTCAAGTAGTCGGCTATAATTAAAATTAATTACACTTATAACTTTTCTCTCTTGCGTGATGTCTCGTAATTATTGTTCAATGTAATGCGCTAAGCATTATTCAGGGTTATTTTTCTAATTACGGAAATTATTTTGGAATAGGATCTCATAGTAAGCATTTAACATGGGGCTGGCCATGTGCCAACTGTTATAATATTTTTATTTAAGACACGTTACCAATAGTATTATATTTAATGTATAAACTGTCCCTGTAACTTAAGCTCGCATTCCGAGGATGGAACTGAAATTCCCCAGGCACATACCAGATAAGACGGGTTTATAGGAAACCGATAGTTGTTGAGTTCTGGGTTAAACGCTTTCAAGGGAGATGTGGTCTACTGTAAGTTAGAGGGACCTCCAACTTTCAGTAGACCACAGTGAAATAGCGTTTCGTAACGAATGTGCTCTGTTTCTGCTAGTGAGTTAGTTCACCAGGGCTCAATAGGGGAGAGTATGAGGTCTTAAAGGCGGGCAACGCTTCTGCGACCCTTGTGCGTTGTTGATGACCATGTACAGCGGTGATCACTTAACATCAGGTGATCCTCTTGTTCGTTTGCCTCCCAAATTAAATAATAGCCAATATAATTTGTTTCCAGGCGCGGTTCCAACAGAAGCAGATGCAAGAGCGCGAGTTGAAGATTGCGTCGCTGTACGAGGCGCAGCAGGCGCGCGCGCTGGACCGCGTGCGGCACTCGCCCGCCGCCTCGCCCCCCGCGCCGCCGCACGTGGCTACACCGGTCGCACACCATCCAGGGAAGGTGAGGAGCTCTGGACATGAAGAGCTGCAGTAGAAATCGCTCAGTATTTCTTGAGGAGCTCGATGGCGCATGGTTAGCGCTCGGCCTGCGATTGCTTAGTTAAGCAACTTCCCAGATAGATAGGATTATGGTACAGTCACCACGCTGCGTAACTGGTGGGTAACCTGACCGTACTATTGTGAGCAATAAGAAGTAAGGGAACGCTGCCACTCAACGCTTCCGAATATCTCTAAGGCGCTTTTTACAACACCCACGGGAATAATGAATACAGGCCGGCCGGCACTACACTAATTATAATTATTATTTCAGGTCCGTCAAATGTTCGAGGAGCGTCGCACGAAGGCGGGCATCGACAAGAGCTACCCGCTGCAGCCGATCCACAACACGGAGCGGACAAGGAAGGCCCTGCCCAACGGCTTCGCCAAGGTCACCAGCCCGCCCGCAAAGACGGTGGAGAAGCGAGTCACCAAGCATGTCACGACGCATGCCGTTAAAAAACAGCAGCACGTGAGTTTGACATCTTCTACGTATGCGATAGACTTCACAATGTTTTGTGCCCTGAAGCTTAGAAAATGAAGTTTCGCATGCTAAGTGTAGGAACACTTTGCGGAAAAAACGCGACTCTACGTTCCGTCGGATCATGATATGACACACTATGCCACTATGCTATGTAATGTTGTTTAGTAAATGCATTGGGTCGCGTAATATCAGCCTAGTCGGTTCCTACATTTCTTTTTCTCAATCTTCTATACTTAGACTTCGCCAGGAGCTTAATCTCCTTAAACACCATAAAGCGTTTCTTTGATGATATTCACATCATTGTGAAATCAATGTATATTATTTGTTACAGAAAATAGAAAATATAGTCAATGGATCCGGAGATCTCAACCATAATCACGAACCGGATCTAAATACAAAACATAATGTGGTAAGTCATTTAACATTACAAGCTTTTAGACGATACCCTGGATTTTTTAATGTTTCTTTAGTAAGAGCGATTTTTCAAGATAACGACAAAAGAACCCACAAATTGCTTTCGTAGTAAAAGTTCTGGTTTTATTATTGGGAAATTAAAATTGACTATTTGCCACCAGCTGCCAAAAAGCAACGGTGAAGTGATATCACGCATCGACGAGCTGGACCGTGCGGAGAACAACTACCTGCTGGAGAACGAGACCTTCCCCGACGCGCTAGCGCCCGCGCCCACGCCGCGCTCGCCCGAGCCAAGGGAGAAACCGCAGAGGAGGTCAGTTGTTCAACACTGATAGTAGTTAAGGTACTAAACGCGAAGAAATGCAACGCGAAAGTCTTAAATCATATGCAACAACCTGAAGTGGCAATCATCAGCCTGCTCCAGTCCACATCTGAACGTAGGCCTCTGCCAGGTTGGGTCATGAATAATGACCCCACCTCGCGATAGTGTGTTCTGTATATACCTACCGTTTTTTCGCCAAAGTCAAGGAATGGGTACTGAAACTTTACAGATTTCAATGCTTTCCTTTTCAGAAGTCCGGCACCAAGAGTCTCTCCGCCAAAAACAAAGCCCCAAACCACAGCCACACCACCCAGAAGAGTAATCAGTGAAAACTCAGTAAGTAAAGAAAATAACAAAAAGTTTCATCAACCATGTCAAAAACTCCATGGATCGGAACTTCTTATCATCACAATAATGACATTAATGAAAAAATATATTCCAAATTTGAATTGACATGGTCTTTTTCACATAACTGTCAAATGTCAGTTGAAATTCTTGTCGGTTAAAAGCGGTAAAGTTCTGTTGTGTAAATTTTTGTGGATGTGAATCGTGTGATAATGATTGTGGCGGCGTCCGCAGGTGTCGGAGAGCAGTAGGGCCCGAGGGGCCATGCAGCGGACAGCCAACGTCGTAAGTTCTTAACTACATAGTATTTTGAAAGATACCTACATAGCTGATGTTTGTTTATACGAGTTAACTGGTAGCGCTGTCGCTATTTAAATGGCTAGAATAAGACACGCAATTATCAAGGATTGGGTGGGTGGTACATTACTTTCTGCTTTTCAGTAGAGATGATGGGTGAGCCCTCGGAGACCTAATGCAATAATATTCTTAAAAGACGTGACTGCTCGCCTGTTTGAGGTAACTGACGACCGGAGGTCTGGCAGTTATTTCGCTCAGCACAACAGCTTAGTTTTACAAAGAGGGAATTCTGCCAGTATTTTGTGTACATTGCCTCGAACAAAAAAGCTAGCTGGAAATTTTTATTTTATGTATTTTTTATGAGTTTATAATATTTTTTAAAAATTCTAGACCCGTGATTATAAGTTTATAAGTTAATTATTTTTTTTTGTATTTATTTGCATTTTGTTTAACTTCTTTTTTTCTCCTCTTTATTTCAGGTACCTAAAAGACAGCCATCGGTAATTTTTCCTTTATTTTGCTATCTTTTTTTTTGTTGTTTAATTTTTTCGGTAATCAGTATTAATGAAATTAAGTATATGCGTTACATCCAATTAAGTTTTGAAATCTACGAGGAGGTTGTCGGTCAATTAATACTTTTATGGACGTTCGTCCAACGAATGTTCTTCAAAAATCGGGTGTAATTAGAATTTGGTTTCCCGAATTCGACAGAGTCCCACGAAGCCTCGTTCGGGCACGGCGTCAGCGTCGGCCGGGGGCGGGGCCGGGGGCGCGTCGCCGGCGGCGGGCGGCGGCTCGGGCGCGGCGTGCGGCGTGTGCGGGCGCCGCTTCGCGCCGGAGCGCCTCGCCAAGCACCAGGACATCTGCCGCAAGGCGCACGCCAAGAAGAGGAAGCCGTTTGACGCGCTCAAGCATCGGCTTGCGGTATGTTGCAGTATTTTTTTAACAACAAAGAAGTTAGTTCTTTGGCTTAGTATTCTTGAGTGTAATTTCAAACAGCAACTTAGTGCGCTCTTTATATACTTTCGTTAAAAAATCTCAAAAGAAATACCTTAATTTTCTTGATTCCGATAATTTAGAAAATTAAATCTTAAAGATCGCCTGAGACCAGATTTTTTCTATGTTAATTTTGAAAATTATGGATAATAGTAAAAACTACAAATAATACACGTGAAATGCTTAAAAATAGTAATGGTTGTTTAGAAGTAGAATAGCTGACTAGAAGTCTGTATAAGTTGTTGAAAGCGCTAATTTACTCACTCGAGAGGTAAGGAGAAGTAGCATCACAAGTATTTCTGATGTAGCAGTGCTTCAAGAATTTGTGTAAGGAATTACACAATTTGAAATGTTTCTTTTTTTCACAATAAACTTGCCAACATGGAACATAAGCTACAGTTATTTACAAAAAGACAAACAATTTTGGTGCAAATAAAATGTTTAAACAATTAAAACACTAAAAATGATTTTCGTACACAGGGTACCGATGCTGAAGAGTACAAGGCAAGCAATAATCATGATACCCCTTTATTACATCCCTGTCTTGTAAAGCACTCTGAATACCTACCCTAATACTGCTCGCTGTAATGTCTATCCTGACTTGTACATTAATATCGTACTCCATATTTTCATATCACACAAAACATGCACAGACTCCCCATGGACATTTCCAATATTTTTTTCATTTCCATTATCATTGCTAAAAGTGACCGTGTTTCTATATTTGAAAAAAAAATCGGGATGATTTTTAGGTCTTTAGCTATTATTAAATTATTCTTATCGATGACCTCTTTTAGAGCTGTTTCATATTTGGATGATATTGTCATAAATCCTAGCAGTATTAAATTTTCAGAATGACAGTACCCACACTATTCCTAAAATATCAATATCAACTAACGGTGAACAAAATCCAAAATGCACGCTCCAGAGCAAACGCACCTCCGAAAACCAACCAAACAGGCGAATGGTCCATCAACGCTATAGACATGTGTATCTGACAGAAAGCATTTCCCAGGGCACGGAGGCCGAGCCGTTCATCAACAAGTTGCGCAAGAGCACCGCCCCGGCCGCGAGCAAGGCGCCCGCCAAGCCGCTCAACAGCAACTGGCGGCAGAAGCACGAGGAGTTCATCTCCGCCATACGCGCCGCCAAGCAGGTGCAGGCGCATCTCAACGCTGGTGGTGAGTGCTACTCAATTATATTGTCATCCGAAGAATTATTTTATTGGATGGTGCTGAAGACCGTGCGAAGTGGAGTCGAAAATGTAGAAAAGCAGACCCTTGGGGTCCGTGGAGTGGCCAAGGCTTATCGCGAGGGTGCTGATGATGAGAATAGTATATAGGTCACGTGATAATAAGCAGTTAAAACTAAGACTTAACTACTTTACCTACTGACAGACCTTACCTAATGTTAAAATAATTAATTACTACACTACACCTACATATAGTTCGTGTTTTTAGGATTAGAAAAACAAGATTTTGATAATTTATTAAAGGATTTTTTTGTAGAATAATGTTCACCTCTGCTTCTTTGTTTACATAATTTCTCATCATTAAAAAAGACGGTCTATTAACATACTGTGCAAAATCAACCGACTATGCACAGTACGTTTATAGGCCGAAACTTTGCATATAAGTACCCTAAGCTTAAGGGTAGCATCTCCTTTAAATAATGATTCTAATAAAAATTCATGAAGACAAAATATAATTATTTAACATTACAACGGGACTAAACGCGATATTTTTATAAGTACCTGAGTACTTACTGCTTATAAAAATATCGCGTTTAGTCCCGTTGTAATGTTAAATAATTATAATGCAACGCGAAAGTTTAAAGTTATATCTTACAAACCGACAAAATATAAACCCACCACCTTGTCTAATTTCCAGGCAAGCTCAGCGACTTACCGCCGCCCCCGCCGTCCGAGAACCCGGACTACGTGCCGTGCCCGCACTGCGGCCGGCGCTTCAACAAGGCCGCCGCCGAGAGGCACATCCCCAAGTGCGCCACCTACCAGTTCAACAAGCCTAAACCCGGAGCCAAGAAGCGGTAACCGAACAACCGACTCGAGACACCACAGAGAATATTGTGACCAACCGGTAACAGCTGTAATTTGTATAACCAAAACTTTGAATCAGGATAACCAACCGATACATAATAACCAATTTAAAATACCCATCGACGGAATTTGTTGAGCAACTCCGTTTCAGCCTGTTGTTTTTATGAAAGTCGAATGTGATTGGTTATTTACTACTCTTAGGCGGTTTTGTAACTTACCTGTTGTAATTCTTTGTAATTATTTAGGCTGTGGACTTGTCTGTTGGCTGTTATTCGGTACGGTACCGGCAATAATAAAAACCTACTTTTAGACCACTCTAAAACACTAGAACTTAATCGTGAGAGTAGTCTTAGTAAATAATTGGTTGTACTAATCCAAGAAAAGATTAACCGCTTACTCAAGAGACTTGTTCCTCAAATTTGATCTCAGCGATGCCAGATCTAGTTTTTGACGGCAAGGAAGACCCCGCTTCCTCGTGGCTCGTCGACTCGCTCATTCAGATTCTCTTCACATACGTCCTATTCTACCTGGTGAAGACTTTCTACGACATCATCAGCCCTAACGTTCCCAACTGACCATGGAGGCGTTTGCAACGAAACCTCTTTTCCCTTCCGCCCGTAAAACCCCCCCAAGGGGCAACTTCTCACTGCCCGATTTCCTATTGCGAATGTGTTTGGCTACAGTCGTGTACTACACTATCTGGACCGTCATAACATACGTTCACGACTACGCGTGTTGTCATCAAAACAGAGAAGGAAATGTCCCCCAAAGATCTTCTAGGAGGAGGTAAATTATATGTATAAGTTTGTCTTTACACTTCTAGGTTGTAATTAGGTAACTAATTAGTACTTACAAGTAATGCCATACAAGTTGGGACCTATTAATTAAGACGAAAACGTAACACAGTTTTGAGATGTGAAAATGTTTGTACAAAAGAATTGTGCTTTTTAAATGTTATTAACTATGCAGATATTATTGGATTATTAAAATATATTATTTTGTAATGAGCCGTTTCATTTTGTTTCAGGCTGTAGGCTGTAGTGTGTTCGTCTTAGTAGATACTAACAATTAAGTTTTACCACTAAAATAATACAAGAAACTGTAATGCTCAATATATGTATTCTACTTCTGAATATTGAAAAAGTAAAAAAGAAAATGCAAACATAGGCTTTCAGCCGCGAGTATGGTGCGGCAAGCGAACAACAACTGTCTCCGTCTGTCTCTCGTCTGTCTACTGCTCCTCGGCGTCCTTGGGCACGTAGGAGAGCACGACGGTGGACTTGGGCGGCACCAGCACGTTCTGGCGGTCCACCTGCTGGTTGCTGGTGTAGCTGGAGACAAGTAACGCAAAATTAATTTATAGGTTAGGATAAAGTGGTTAAAATTATCGTTTATTCCCACTAGCCGCCACAAGGATTGTCACCGGTAGCAAATCATCATTTACCTGCCCTGCTCCCAGTTTAACTGGCTGTTTCCTCGTGGGCCACCTATTTTGTGGACCTATTACTAAACGTCATAAACGAGGTGGACCACGAGGAAGTCCTTTTTTTTGCCTGCATGCAATGTATTCCTGGTTATGATTTATTTGTAAGATCAAACACAGGACAGTCGTGTGACTGGGAATGGCATGGCGATCCTTTGAGGAGGCTTATACCTAGCAGTGGGATTGCTCAAGACGATGATGATGGTATACAAGGTGAACCACGAGGACATCGATGTCCTCGTGGTCTAACTAATCAAACTACTAACAAATAATAACCGGGACTAAATTCCCGGTTTAATATTATTTGTTAGGTTAAGTTTTGTCGGCTCACTTGGTGTAGTCCCTGACGGCGTGCGAGACGTGGTGCACGGTGAGCGCGGCGGGCACGGACTGCAGCGACACGTTGCCGCGCGCCGCCTCCGCGCCCGGGTTGAACAGCGCCACGTAGCCCGTGTGACCTTGAGTCTAAGTAACGTCGGCTCACTTGGTGTAGTCCCTGACGGCGTGCGAGACGTGGTGCACGGTGAGCGCGGCGGGCACGGACTGCAGCGACACGTTGCCGCGCGCCGCCTCCGCGCCCGGGTTGAACAGCGCCACGTAGCCCGTGTGACCTTGAGTCTAAGTAACGTCGGCTCACTTGGTGTAGTCCCTGACGGCGTGCGAGACGTGGTGCACGGTGAGCGCGGCGGGCACGGACTGCAGCGACACGTTGCCGCGCGCCGCCTCCGCGCCCGGGTTGAACAGCGCCACGTAGCCCGTGTGACCTTGAGTCTAAGTAACGTCGGCTCACTTGGTGTAGTCCCTGACGGCGTGCGAGACGTGGTGCACGGTGAGCGCGGCGGGCACGGACTGCAGCGACACGTTGCCGCGCGCCGCCTCCGCGCCCGGGTTGAACAGCGCCACGTAGCCCGTGTGACCTTGAGTCTAAGTAACGTCGGCTCACTTGGTGTAGTCCCTGACGGCGTGCGAGACGTGGTGCACGGTGAGCGCGGCGGGCACGGACTGCAGCGACACGTTGCCGCGCGCCGCCTCCGCGCCCGGGTTGAACAGCGCCACGTAGCCCGTGTGACCTTGAGTCTAAGTAACGTCGGCTCACTTGGTGTAGTCCCTGACGGCGTGCGAGACGTGGTGCACGGTGAGCGCGGCGGGCACGGACTGCAGCGACACGTTGCCGCGCGCCGCCTCCGCGCCCGGGTTGAACAGCGCCACGTAGCCCGTGTGACCTTGCTTCCATCTAAAGAAATACGGTTCATGAGTATACAGTTCCACACGGAATTCGATATCAGATAGGTTGGAAACGAACAAATAAGCATCAAGAAATTGCTTAGAATTGGTAGAACGAGGGTTTTTGTGGTTGAAAAATCCGCTAGATGGCTGATACGTGATATGGTTGATACGTAGAAGTGAGTTCTATCTGCCATGTCAGTGGTGAATTTTGACATTCTGTCAATGTCATGTCATTTCACCAATCACATACCGGTTAGAGACCCTACCTACTGCCATCTAGCGGATTTTTCATTTGCAAAATCCCTCGTTCAGTAGCAAGCAGTGCCAGCAGGACAGACCTTAGCGCTGCCGACTCAAAATGAGGATACAGGAACTTGGACCTTGGCACTTGGTCCAATCTTAAATTTGACCGTCTTTTTGACCAGAGGATCAATCGCACGTCAAATCCAGGGCCGTCTTTCATCTGATATATTTTTCTTATTCATCACCAGTGGCTATAACTGGAAAGTATGTGCTATACGTCAACACTAGCAACAATTGGTTTTTTTCTTCCCATTTACTCTCAGTGGTGACAAAGCCAGTGATGATGACTGGGAATAGCCGGAAAAGTGGGGTCTTGTCACATCCCAACTCCACTCCGTGCTCGTTGATATCAGCATGTTAAGTTAAACGGCTTGCTTACCTAGCGCAGGCGAGCAGATGCTGCTTGCTATCGACGGAGGGCACGGCGGCCAGCGCGTAGTGCCCGTGCTTGATGCTGGTGTCGTCGCGAAGTGCAGCTAAATGGGACAGTTTCTCATTCTGAGGACATAATACAAGAGTATAGATTAGCAATGGGTACTATTACATTTGTTATTGTAATTCCCTATTGACTTTTGCCTTAGGAATAAGTTAGTAAGTCTTAGAATCCCCTATGGAACATGCATTAATAAAAATACGGTCCATGGTCAGAAAAGAAAATCCTTAGTCGACTTAGTAGACAACGGAAAGATTTTTCGGGCCAATGTTTTTCCAATCGTAGTCAGGTTAGCCTGGCGGCCCATCTTACGATCAGCCAGGTACGCAGGCTATACTATAGTGCGCAAGTGAATGCGCAAGCAATCTGACACGACCGTAGAGAGATCAGGCACAGGACCAACGGCTTAACCTGCCTTACGAAGCACGGAGAAGCTCGTGCTTTAGCCACGTTTCCTTTGACAGAACAGTATAAGTGTACTCACAGCGCTGGTGTCGTTGTTCTCCTGGTGCGCGAGCTGCGCCAGGCGCAGGACCGGCGTGGCGGGCAGCAGCAGCGCCAGGCTCGCCAGCTCCGCCTCCTCCGCCTCGTCTGATGTCGCCGATTTCAACTAAAACGAGGGAATAGTACTTGATTATTACCCTTCAGACCTTTAGGAAACTTAAGTTTAGAAACTAAAAATAATCTAAAATTAGTTTCAATCCTACAACAGCTGGATTACTATTTACAAGTGTATACTGCCTTGCTCTCTGACTCTCACACTTTCCTTGGGCGCCACACGCTAAGTCACATAGATCTGAATTTGAGGACTCATTTGAATCGTTTATCTAATTTGACGGACGTTACGTACGGAACGAATTATTCACCAAATTATATTTAATAATATAATAAGTAAATAAGTATCGTACCTGCAGCGCGGGCCAGTGTCCTAGGCGCCTGTCGAGCGCCACCAGAGCCTCTCCCGCCGAGCGCAGCGCCAGAGCGGGCGCCGACACCGGCCGCAGCGGCGGCGCGGGGCGCAGCGACAGCTCCGACCGACCCGCTTCCTCCGCTAAAGTGAACACTGTCTCGCCTGAAACAAAGGAACAATGTATCAATGCGGGATATAATATGTTATTATACGACCCGAATACCTATGAGGGGGAAGCTGTCCAGTAGAATTCTTGTTTACTTATTCGCAAAGATAGGTAGCTCTCGAAGAAGTAAATAAATACGGTAGATTTTTAACGTTTTTCTGGCGACGTGTGTCGCAATCTGGTGCCAGTCAAAACTGGTGGCAGTCAAAGATTGGTCGGCATTCGCAGTACATAAAAATTGTTACTAGACAATATTTGTGATCGTCCAGCGTCATCTAGTGACTGATAAAGCAAAACTAGAGGAGAAATTCATCAGGTCCATGAACAGTCTCGGTAGCTTACCTAATTGATAGGAGCGTTTGCCTGGAATGCTGGGTTCAATCTCACGCCTGAGATCAGCTTAATTTTCTTTGTTTAAAAAGAATGTATATAAAATTGAATATATTCCTAGTGGAATAGCACCCACCTGCACCAGGGTTAGCCCCACTGTCGTCAACGAGCTTGGCCCAGCGCGCGAGCAGCGGCGCGAGCGGGGGCTGGTCGCTGGCGGCGCGGTGCGCGTAGTACGCGTACGCGCCGTGGTCCGCGCCCCGCGCGCCGCCCTGCCCGCCCGCCGCCACCTCGTCGGGCAGCGACTGGTTCACTAGCAGCTGACGGACGTTGTGTAGTCTGCAGGATACAGATTAGAAATATATATAATTGAAAAACTTTTTTACACTTGAAATACATTAAGTGTGTTATTTAAGAAATCATACTAAATCCTAAAGTTATATTAATATATTCCTGCCCAAAGAACAATGCTCAAAATAGCTCTGGCGTGTATCGTGATGTGTGAGCAAAAAAAAGTAGATTTTTTTCTTAGTTAATTATCATCAAAAATATTTTTTTATACAAGCTGGATAAAAAAACGCGATTTTATGTATTTTTGCCCAAAACGACGTTCCAATGCTAAAAAATATGACTCTGAAGTAAACACATAGACAATCTATGTCCCGTTTCACAGATTATGAATAACACGTTCGGTCTAAAGTCGTGAATAAAAGTTAAAAATAATTTTGAATTAGGTTTCTAGCTTTACATTATAAATTAATCTGCTATTTTATTTTACTTACAATCATCTATTGAGATAAAAATAAGTAAAGAGTTAAAATGCTATGTGAATAAGTACGTAGAAACGAACTGTTTTAAAAAGACGAGACAAACTGTCATTGTCAATTTGTCATTTGTTTGTTTGACCTTGGCCTCTGTCGAAAACTAATGCCTACTTTATTAGCTCGATTATTTGATAATTTCATTTCGCACCTTCTTATACGGAAGTTATGATCATTTATTTTAATATAAATCATCATGTAATGTTCCATTAGAGTAATACTACAATTTATTGTTTGTGAAGTTTGAATAGATGGCCGGCTGACATAACCTCATCACTTATTTTAAATAATATGTTTTCCGGGACCCTACTTGGGAATCTTCTTAATAGAAAGCTTTTTATTTTATTGATACCAATGATGATTGTTTACAACAATAATTAGATTAATACATGTGTTTCCGTTAAAAAGTTTTCTTGTATGGGGCTATGAGCGTTGTTCTTTCTTTAACACACGCGTTCCAATATTCCTGGCGGTGTAAATGAAAAGCCACTTATCTCAGCCAGTAAAAAAAGGAATTTTGCTACCATACACATCAATAACGCTTAACCTTCACAAAGTCCAGTCACATGACCCACCCTGATAACCCAAACAAAGAAAAATGTAAAATGGACTTTTGTGGGTGCTTAATCTAATTTGGACATTCAGAAGAAAAAACTAGGATCCAAAAGTATTTTGACCCGTTCTCAAAACTTACAGTTAGAACAATATAAATATATTATAAATACCTGACTCCGCTAGCTCCGGCGCCCATGACTGCTTTGAGCACGGCCTCGAACTCCTTGACGACATCTTCGTTGTGGAAGTTCAGGTCGGGCTGGTCCGCCGCGTACTGGTGCAGGTAGAACTCCTTGCGCTCCTCGTTCCACTCCCATGCTGACTCGTTCAGGGTGGAGACCTGATGGGAAAACAGGAGCTGAGTTAAAGACAACACTAAAAGATGCAAAAAAATCCTGATAAAAAAACTGAATAAAGGCAACGCAGTAATTATAAATAAAAATAAAAAGAAGTTAAGATTATTTCAATAGCGCAGTTAACTAATCATATTTTAATTCATCAACAAATAACTGTCAATGCAATATAATCACCGCTATGTTATAAAAAAAATATATATAGGAATATATTTTACTGTGATTACATTCAAAACCCTTGAATGTAATGATATAAATATAAATATAGTAAGTTCTCTGTGCTTGAGTGTTTTGTACGCAAAATGAATACTTTGAATCTATGCATCACAAAGTAAATTTCTTTCTATCACGCTATTGATGCAAAGAAGCGATATTATAGTTCCTCTGTATCTTACCCAGTTGTTAGGCGGGTTGGGCACGGTGGTCCCGTCAACGAAATCCTTGCCCTTAGCCCAGGTGAAGTACGTGTCGTAGGGCGCCGTGCGGTTGATGCTCTGCTGGAACCACTCGTGCGTCGAGGACACGAAGTTGGGCGTCAGGTCCACTATCACTCTGTCAACAAATAGATGCATTGTAAGTTCAATAATAGTCCTTATAACTCTGAAATAGGGGCCAAGAGATACAAAGTGTTAGTATGCGCTGTTAACGGAATAATTGGGTATCCGTTAAGTTCTGTGAATAAACGATGAAGATAGTAGAATATAACTCGACAGTCTTTAAATATTTCATTATAAACAAGGAAAAAATCATCCGGCCTACGGCAGGATTCGAACCCGCACCTCCTGCAAATCGGGCAAGCGCACTAGCCAATTGTGCCAACGAGACACTCACTGTCTTACGATGAAATGTAATATGCGTACAAGACTTTCCTATACAATAATAAATATGATAATATTGATGCCTTCTTGATTAGACCGAATGCTTTATCTCAAACCGCAAATGCCGACTCTCCCATTTCCCAATTGAACCCAATCAAGACAACAATGGTTTTGTATTACAATACACTGCCACCGCACAGTTAGCCGCAAGAATAGCCGAACATTTGATATTACCGATATGCCTTACTTCTATGCCTTGTTATGCCTTGTTATAGTAATAAGGCCTTTAATAGATATGAAATGAGTAGTCAGTTGTGCGAGCGACTGTTCTGTGAGAGGCGTGGGCACAGTAACTGTTGACAACCGGCGGCGACTCTCTTTACGGCAAATTAGATAATGACCGTATTATGTCGTTAATAGAAACTCAAGAGAGGTGTGATAACCTCCGCCTTACTGAACCGAATATTCTTAATCGCATTTCGAGTTTTGACGACCCGCTTGGTGTAATGGTCAAGAAGTTGACTATTAACTCAAAAGGCCGCGGGTTCGATCCCCGCACAGGACAATCATGAACATGTCTATTTTTCCTTGTCTGGGTGTTATATAGGCATCTCTATGTATATTTTTAATAACACTGTTGATTCTGATATCTATAAACACAAGTGCTTAAGCTACTTATCACGGAGTCAGATGTGAGGTTGTGAGATATTTATTTATTACTTTTTTATTTTTTATCATTTCAGACGAAGTCGAAATGAAATGAAACGAAGCTAAATAAGTATACAAAATAAATGTAAACTGATCCACTTTAAATAATTTCCGTCGATATTAATAGGTAGTAAAAGCGCAGCATTTATGACTTCCCGCTATCCCCAGTTAGTTTACATTGCTCATGGCCCTCAGAACTGGTATAACTGCATTTCTCCGAGACCTTTAACTTGTATCCACCGTGCAAGCCAGTAGCGCGATAAATATCATTATGTAAAGCGTAGCGTTGATTTCTAATAAAAACTTGATTTACTATTGCACTTTCGAACTATTCGATTTGAATATTTCAATGAGCACTTCGCCCTTCGCATTTAAGTACTCATTTTAGTTATTAAATTTTGTCAAAACAATAGACTTATGCATACAAATAGATTGTTGGATTGATAACGATTAAAATAAATATTAACTGAAAATAAGTAAGGAAAAAATCATCTTTGATGGAAAAAGAAAAAGAGAGGCACAGAAATACTTATATGACTACTATAATAATAGACTGAAACTGTTAAGTGGGTTCAAGTTAGCTTTCATCTTTTTTCACATGCTACGGTAAGCCAGTGAAATCCTGACAACAAGTATAACAGACGTGTTAACACCAGTCTAATGTCATATAATCACACAACAGACGGGGCGATAATCTGCCTATTTACCGTTAGGTAAAGCATACGGGATTTCTTTGATAATGGAATATATAAAAATATTGATATATAAAATTATGTCAGTACATCATACGCCTGTTGCCTCAAAATGTTCATGCCGTCTCATTTTGGATAATTTATGTCGATTTTTCGAAGATAGCTCGCTTCCCGATAAAGTATGTAATTTAAGCACTTTTCAGTTAGTGTCATAATTAAATAGCTTCATAAATGAAACACCGCACAAACACGTAAATACGGACACTTATACACCAACATAGCTCAATGAAGGCGACAATAATCACTAGTACTCACTTGACACCGAACTCCTTGGCCTTGGCGACGAAGTCTTTGAGCTGCTGCAGGGCCCCAGGGTCGGCGGCGAGGTCGTAGGCGGGGCCCGCGTCCGCGAACACGCCCTGCACCAGCGCGCCCTGCATCAGCGGCAGCTCCTGCTCCAGCGCCTTCAGGGGCTCCGCCCCGGCGTCGATCAGCGGACCCATCTCGTACCTGATGGAAAGAAGTAAAGTAAAGTCCTCCTTCTCCTTGAGTCGTATTCGTCATAACTAAGGGTCGTGATCATTGTATGAAATGAAAGACACAACAATTTTCTTGGCAAGCCAATCCCAAGCCCAGTTCGCAAGGATTCCTCGAGTGATTATGCCAGAGAGGCGTTAAAAGGATGATGCATTTTACCCCCTCCCCCCTCGAGCATGCATGATTAATAGACGGCCCCTTCCTCGTCTCAAGGGAGTAACTTGTTGCCCAGACCCCCAGGATACTCCCCGGTTTAACAAGTGATCAGGTTAGAAGACTGATGTGATTTGGCCTGCTATGCGTTATCAATCGGCTGCTCCTGTACTCACCAGGTCTTAGGCGGCGGCGCGGCGCACTTGGGCGCGCGGACGATGATGGCGACGGCGCCGGCCAGCATGCCCAGCCACAGCGCCCAGAACAGTATGAACATGAACCAGCGCAGGCGCACCCAGAACGGGTCGTCCGCGTACTTGAGCAGCTCTTCTTTAGTCAGCCCGGAGAATTGCTGTGGAAGGTTGGAGTGGTTGAATTAAACGTGTCTTTTAAACTGACTTAACAATTTTTTTAAGGCAGAAGAGGCAAACGAGCTTGCAAACGAGCTAGTTCGTTTGCCTCTTAAAACCCTGATAAATAAATAAATAATAAATGAATTCTTTGGACTAACACACCAATTGCACAGCCCAAAACTAAGCTCGAAACTTGTACTATGGGTACTAGAGAACGGATACTTAAATACTTTTACAAACATCCATGACTCAAGTACAAATGCCGATGTTCATCTCAAAAACATTTGCCCGATGGTCTCTGACTACTAGACCAACGCTCTGCTTCTATGCGACAATTTTCTGCAATTTATATCAAGAAAAAATATATTCTCTGAGTTCACAAAAGCAAGACTTTTTGAGAAATACTAAGTAGTGGCTTCTAAATTTTTTTTATCATACGTTCATATCCATGGTTTCAGAAACGCTTAAGAGGCAACTAAAATCACTCAACCACTAAATAATACGATATCAGAGGGACAGTCTTATTCAACAAGTGACCTATTTTGCATCAGGACTTGGCACGGTGCCCCAATAACTACAATGTACGGAGAAAACGTAAACAATCCATGCGAATTCACAACCACGTGTAACCAAAATAAAATCACGCGACATTTTGCAGAAAGAAATCGCTTTACTTTCTTTTACCACACGCATCCGCACTCAGGACAAGCGTACAATGCCAAGCAATTCATACGTTAGGATAAAACTCTTTTTTAACGGATAGAATATTCAAATTATTTTAAAGTATATGTATGAAAAATCAAGAATTTAATACTAACTTACTTTTAGTACTTTTATATCATGAGTAAAGGTCGCGTAAACCTAAGAAAACGTTAATTTAGACGTTGTATAAGTATCCTATAGATTTTACAGAGGTACTTTTACCTACATTGGAAAACCACATTAACACTTTATTTTACTTAATTTTTCTGACAGAAGAATAATAATTAGGTAAAGTCTCAGGGTAAAGTATGTACCTACCTACATCAAGATGTTACGTTAGTTAATATGTAAACAAAATAAAAATTAAACTGTGTCGTCGTAATGGCGAAGATGGATTAAGATGCATCTAATGTAAATAAGTAAACAAATTAGCTAAACTGTTAAAATATAGGTATATTTTATTTTTACCCGACGTGACGCACCCGCGTCCTCGACATTAGCATTAGAGCCTGTCATGGATGTTACTTTCCAAGAATTTCATAAAATTATACGACTTGTACAATGCACAGCTGAAGAACTCTTCCATATCAATACAAACACATTATAATTGCAAGTCTGCACATGGCACACACTAAACTAATGAAGATTATCTGAATGGCATTTTTATACTTTAGCCACTTTCGTCACTAATTTACAGTAAATTGAACGTAAAGTTCTCCCAGATCGTGTGGTCTGTTGCCTGCTCAATATTCTGAATGTCATGCTGACTTGACAACACTTTGACAACCACAAAAGAAAAATGACAAGCATAGTTAGCTCGAGAGGAGCAAGAAGTAAAAGAAAACGAAAGAGTATTCTCTTATAACATGACTACTCGAGGTAAGACTAAAATCGAAAGTTGAATCCCTCGACAGATGAATAAAAACAAAATGTCTTTTTGTACTCAACATAAAAAGACTAATAAACATCCGAAATCATAATAATTAGCAGTCGATTAATAAATGCATAGTAAAAACCTATTATAGTTAACTTTTTAATTCAATATATTAAGCAATTAGAATAAAGACACGTTCATTAATTACTACACACTATCAGCATCATTACCTTATCTTTAGATGGCGATAATAAGCTTCCTAAGCAAGATAGTATGTTTTCTTAATTATCTCCGAACGTGATTAAATGAAATATTGCTAATGGCCGATCTATCATCATATTTCAGAGTAAGAATGTTTTTTTTCCATAACACGACGCAATTTACCTATACACTTTTTTAAATTATTTTGCGCGGGGATCGAACCCGCGACCTTATTTTATTGAACCTGTAACCCTCCAACTCAGGAGGCTTACGTCCAGCAGTAAAATGTAACAGGATGATGATAGGAGGAATGGTTGCCTATTGGAAAGGACGGAGCCTCACATACGTGAGGTATATGGTTCGAATCCGGGCCCACAGATCTGCATGTTTCGAAAGTGTATGATGTGGATTTTTGCTCGGCGGTGAGGGAAAACACCGTGAGTAAACCTGCACATTCAGATAGTTTCTGACTTTAGTTAGATTTGAATGTGTATTCATGATCCAATCTGTCTGGATCCCCTATATGGGTTACGAAGGTCTGATGGCAGTCGCTTCAATGTAATAACCAGACTCGCCAAATCATGGATCATGGTCAAAGCGGACCCCGCACAGAAACGGGATAATAATGATGATGATGTTGAAAGCTCGCCAAGTTAGAGCACTCACCCGTTTGTTAGCATCGAGCTCGATCTTGGCGTCCCCGTTCCTGTGGTCGCCGACCACATACTTGGCGTCGGCCATGTCGACCCTGGTCACGATCTTGGCCTCCTCCTCCTTGTCCAGCAGCTTCTCCTCGGCCTCGTCGGAGATCTTCTCCTTCGACTTCCGCAATGACGGTTTGAACTCTGGAAAGAGAGAGAGCTAGTCAGAAAATGCATAAATGGGCACAATTATACTAATGATGTTTAATGGATCTGTATACCACCACAATTGTCCTCCTTCGAAGTTGTAAAAGTAGGCCGTACTTAAAAGCGATAGAGGATCCTGGGTGCAAACTCGGGTCGTGTCATGAGGTGCTGTTTTGTATGAGAATGACATATCTAGTTCGCACTCAAGATCGAGCTCAGAGTTGAGTGCGATTTATTAATACGAGCCTAAGTATTTTGTTAATGTGCTCCTCTAACTATGTATGGTATTGCCTCTATTTTACCGGCCTGAATATATTGGCAGTGTATCGCAGGTTCAAACCTAGGAAATAACTCAGAAGTATATCCCTTTCACCTTTGAAATCCAATAATTTTACCATCAACCTTATTTACCAATTAACTGTATGAAAAATCAGGAATATCTATTGAGAAACTTCCGAAAAGAAGGTATTATCTTCTTATATATAAAAACCGATCGCAAAATGTATTGGTAAAAGCGCATAACTCAATAACGCCTTGACCAATTTGGTCAATTCTTTTTTTAAATTGTTCTTTTATGTCCAGGGATGGTTTTTAGGCAAGAAATATTTCTAAACTAAGGGACGGGCGGCGACGGGACGGGAAGGGACGGGACGGGACGGGACGGGACGGGACGGGACGAGACGCGGACGAAGTCGCGGGCGGAAGGCTAGTTGGAGATATTAATGAATCTGAATCAAATCATTAAAAGCATATCCGTGAATGCTCGTATTTCATCTGCCAATCTAATCTCAAAAAGCAATACTAAGATCGACAAATAGCCTATGATGCCATGACGAAAAAACTAATAGGCGAGACATAATACGCATGCTCATTAAAACACGTTTGCCCGAGTTTTTAGGGTTCCGTAGCCAAAATGGCAAAAAAACGGAACCCTTATAGATTCGTCATGTCTGTCTGTCTGTCTGTCTGTCTGTCTGTCTGTCCGCCAGTCTGTCACAGCCACTTTTTTCCGAAACTATAAGTAATATAATATTGAAACTTGGTGAGTAGATGTATTCTGTGAACCGCAACAAGGTTTTCATAAGAAAATAGAAAAAAAAATAAAAAAATGGGGGGTCCCCATAGTTAGAACTGAAACTGAAAATATTTTTTTTCATTGAACATATACGTGTGGGGTATCTATGGATAGGTCTTTAAAAATTATATTGAGGTTTCTAAGCTCATTTTTTTCTTAAGTGAATACTTTGCGTGTCAGACTCTTCCAAAGTGGAAAAAAGTGTGTACCCCCCCTCTAACTTCTAAAGTCAGAGGATGATAAATCTGAAATAAATATATAATGTACATTACCATAAAAACTACCAACGAAAATTGGTTCGAGCGAAATCTATTCAGTAGTTTTTTTAATACGTCAAAAATAGAATTTGTACGGAACCCTCAGTGCGGGAGTCCGACTCGCACTTGGCCAATTTTTGTCTAATCTGTTTTTGTTTACAGTAACTGCCAATCGACATATGTTACTTCCTACTATTAGTAGGTAGTACACATATTTAATATTGTTACCGAATAAGCAACATAAGGCCATCATCAAAAAGTTTGTATGAAGCAATTGCACTGTAAATAGCTCTATGATTGCCCTGATCAAAAGGGCATAATGCACTCGCGCGCAGCAATCTCTTACATTTACGTTACCTACCTATATGAAATTACTTGCTGTAAATGACAATTCAACAGCTTTAGGTGGGTACAAGATGAAAAAATGTCTCTTTCACCTTCGAAATCACCTAATTTAACCATCAACCAATAAATCGTATGAATAATACTTAATTGAAAAATCTTCACAAATATGAATAGCCAATAAATAACCAATGAAAATTCTGGAGGCATTAAATTCGCCTTTTGAACCCTAAAATTATGCAATAAAGATTAAATAACTAAATCAAAGTAAAACTATCATAACTCACATTCAAAAGCCGTTATTCCCACACATTCATGCACCGCGCCATAGCAACAGTAATTACAACAGCCGCCTTACAACGAACAGTATTTGTGGTTCAACGAGGCAAATAAACGGGACCTCCGGGAACGGCGATGCGAAAGCCCCTCCCGGCTCCCTTTGCCGCATTATGTAACTGGTTTGAGCTACCCCTACGTGCCGGGAATACGGGCGAACACCTTTTGTAACAAGTCGATACTCTTGACAAGATTATTAGCAGTAACGAGTAGAAAGTATGAGTGGAAATGCCGATCGAGTTGAGCAAAAAATGAAATTGCTTCTTAAGGTAGCAATCATGATTGCGGTATTTGAATTTGTGGATACCCGTAAAAAGTACAAAATGCACAAATCCCAATAAATTCATTAAAAGAATATTTTAAAACAAGAAAAAGAAATTGTAATTTGCAAAAAAAAATGTTCAATAGCGAGTACTATCGCAGCGTGAGGTACAGAACCTTTTTTAACTTTCTAATAATAAAATTATTGATTGACGCGCGTGCGGTTAAAAGTAAAATCGTTGTTCATTAACGCATTACAAACACCTTTACCTTTACTTTCACAGTAGGTATTTGGCTAAAACTTAAGGCGTCGCAATTTAAAATAAGTACTACGAAACCAATAAAAATATTTTTTTCTCCGAAGGAAGAATATGTCAACAATAAAAAATTACTTACATTATGTATTGTAAAAAAATTCCTATTACTTATTCGCACGTGTCTTTCGTGGGTCGTGTGGGTGACGTTTGCCCACCGGAGCGACCAGCCGAGCACTGAATCCGCGCTACTCCGCTAGGCCGCTCGGTTAGGCTAAGTTTAGACCCGCGCGCGCAGGGCTGCGCTACACTCACAGGTGTTTTGTGTTAGCACTAATTTAACGTAGGTGTACTAATAAACAAATACTGTAAATCGTAGCATTGTGTAGAAGTTATTATCATTTTGTGTTCTTATTTTTATGCTTAAGAGAAAATAATAAGAATGTCAATTGACTGGCTCCAAAACGTCAAGCGCGTAAACAATCTTACGAAATCTTGTAAGACAGGCTATACCTTGACCTTCCTTTAATGCATTCCCTTGCGACAAAACAAAATAGGCTGAGAGCTGTCAGTCCTAGCTTTTGAGAGACTTGAGAATCTTATCTGCGAGTCGTGATTCGTGAACCTCATACCTAATTGTTTAAGCATTTCGGACACAATGTAGAGTGTCAACCCTACACCGTGTGGGGAAACATCGATCTCCTCCGGGCTCTTGAGTGAAAAGGTCACACCGATTAGAGGGGCAGCGTGCCTCTTACCGAGTTTGCTCAACAAACTCCAACTAACGATATTTGCCTCTGCTAAGGGTTTCTGAGTTCTACGAACAGGCGTATGTAAGTGACACCCCTTTTTATTTGCTCCAGGCATGTGGGTGGATATGTCCTGCAGAACTAAATACATTACTATAGTTTGTATGTTTGTTTGTTTGTTTGTATGTTTGTTTGTATGTTTGTTGTATGTTTGTTTGTTTGAACGCACTAATCTCAGGAACTACTGGTCCGATTTGAAAAAATATTTTTGTGTTAGATAGTCCATTTGACGAGGAAGGCTTTAGGCTATTGGAAATCGAAATCCACGAGGACGGAGTCGCGGGCGGCCGCTAGTTTAGAAATAAAATTGGATGGTTTTTTGACAATATGTTTTTGTAAAGATTGAAAAAATAACTGCAAAACCATAAATTGCAATATCAAATGGAAAACACCAGTGGAATAAAAAAAAACTAAGTACCTGTAGGTATAATACTGTTGTAAATACTGGTAAATACGATACCTTTTATAAATAACTTTCCAGCGTGATCAAAACTACCGTTGATGAACAACTTTATTTTTAGAACGGGTAATTCTTATTTTAACGAATTCCCTACTAAATCATTTTGCGTACTTACTTATGTTTTCCCGATATCTACTATATCGGTATTAATATAAATATTTATTTCTGGATATGGACAAAACAATGTTTTTTTGCGATAAAGCCCAAGATAACTACTCTATCGCCAGCAAAACCCCGAGTAGTAAATAATGACTTATCTCACGTGTGTCAGTTGCC
The DNA here is from genome assembly GCA_958496325.1 of Nomophila noctuella. NCBI lineage: Eukaryota > Metazoa > Arthropoda > Insecta > Lepidoptera > Crambidae > Nomophila > Nomophila noctuella. The sequence goes on along the minus strand of OY292499.1, from coordinate 13,386,017 downwards.
TTATCATAAATACTCTCGCAATCGAGGTTCACGAGATAAATCTCGTAAGAAATGAATCTTCGATTTCCAGTAAGTCAGCAGGGGGCGGTATGCGCGCACGCACGGTTTTTGCGCGTTTCGCCGAACCACCAGTTTATTCGGTAATTACACACACTGCATTCTTTGAAGTCTTCATGTGCGTGTGTTGTTGCTAAGGAATTCTTGTTCCTCTCGGGTATCTTAAGAACTCGCGTATAATATACGTGCAATCGGGACTTCCATTGTTATGATTCAAGGATATTGTGAGTAGATGAGTTTAATCAATTATTATAAGTACGGTTCGTACAGGGTTGTTGCTGATGCAGGTTTTTACTATATCAGCGGATGCTGATGCTGATGCTGATTTTTTCAAGTCAATATCAGCGGATGCTGATGCTGATGCTGATATGAATAAATTTACTTATATAAAACTTTTCCTACTATAAAATATTAGCAAATATGATATATTATTTTGAATAAAACACAAGTTATACTTAATAAATGTATTGTTAACACAATATATGTACTTCTATCGTTTAATTATATATAGTATACTTTCGGAAATCTATATATACTCTATGTATACTCTTCTGGATGCTTACACTTTGAGTGATTTTTTAATGATGTATTTGTACGTCCTTTACGAGAATAGTCTTTTTTACAAATACTACACTGTGCGGTATCATTGTTCACTGACGTAAAATATTTCCATATTGCACTTTTCATTGGAGGAAGCATTTTGAATTAGAATATGGTTTATTTCTAATTATATTACGCAGTACGCACGCACGTCACACAATCAATAGCTAACGTAATATTTATGTTGTCATAACAATCAAATGAGGGAACAAGTGACAGTTTTTTGTATAGGTAACTATCTATGATTGGTTAAAACTCCATGAGGCTTGCCGCCGACTCCGCCTTCAACGAACACGTTACGACTTGAATATCAGCATTAAAAATCAGCAACGTTTGTTGCGGATGCTGATGCTGATGCTGATATTAAAAACGATGCTGATAATCCGCGGATGCTGATGCTGATGCTGATATTCGCAACAACCCTGGTTCGTAGGTACGAGTTTTGAAACTTTATGGGATTCGGCGTTAACAGTCCGCATGAGTGTTCAGTTCAAGTAAACATTGTAGGTAACTGAAATTGGAGTTACCAAGGAATCTTTCCTCATTTGCAACATTAAGTGATTTTGATCCAATATTAGTAATTTAAAGGCTACTTTATCGTACAGTTGCTTTTTTTATGTATATTTTATAATAATAACGACAAGATAATTTAAATCACGAACGTGGAAATTCGCTTCACAGTTACACACCTACTTTGTCGAATTATCATCTGTGATTTGTCAACCTTCGACTAAAAATAAAGCAATAATTAATTTAAGATCACTTCACAATGTCCTGTTAAAATAACAGTCACGATGTGTGTCTTCAGTTCCATTAGTTTTACCACAAGTCGAGTTAGCTCAGGCTACACAAGTACAAGTTAACTACTCAAGTTACACCAAAAAGTCATCAAAAAGTTTGGTATGTCTTATAAATTAACGTCCTGATTGTGTCTGTGTATCGTTCGAAAATTCGTATAATCGAACATCGAAGAAAACCGAACTGTCATCCTACACACCTACACGTAGAATAAGCTTTAATAAGTTTAAAAAGAAAGTCCTACATCCTTTGTTCACCTGATTTTCTTGATCCGAGTACCTAACCCCAACAGACCCTAACAAAAGAGGAAAGTATAAAAAAACATAAAAAATAATAGAGTCAATAGAGGTTATTTGTTCCTTTTTTTATATTACGCTTAGGACCGATTCGGATAATCGCGGCGTTCGGATAATCAACGTTGTACTGTACCTACTTCAGTGGTGGAAGTGTTGCACGGTACCGAGAGTTTGGGTGGATGGCTCCAGCCAGCCATTCAGTCTATTCTTAGGAAGCCAAGTTACCCGGCCAAGTCGCCGCGGTGTGCATGCTATCCTGATCTTCAAAGGCTCACAATAGACCCAAGATTGTGACCATGGGTAGTTTGTGCTGTTCTCAGAGCTTCTCGGCAGCAAGAGGGGAGGTGGGAAGTTAAAGTTCTCATTTCGAATGGCATCAGTGAGGTTAAGCTATGAGTAATACAATTCATTTCCGTAAATAAAAAAAGGTTTTATTTCCTAAAAAATCGTCAAATTATAACAAAAATCACAATCACAAAATTTAAATTGTGCCACAAATCTTATCATTTTAATTGGAGTGCTTTATTCATGTGTATTCTTGCATTTATTTTCTTTGTTTTAGAAACCCTGTATTTAATAATGACTTATTTTTATATTTTATTATTAAATTAACTTTTTAAATAATAAATATATAAAAATATTATCATTAAATAAAAATGGCAGTATGTACTTGTTTTAAAAATTGCCATTATATTTATTGTTTCACACATTTTCATCTCAATATATTATTGGGTATGCCCTAATTTCTCAAGAAACTGTTGAAATAAAGCATTCCTTTCTCTTTGTATATTATTAGATTCCTCCACTATATTTACAAGCCTATCTAATTTTTCCTCCACAGTTCTCTGCCTGTCTCTCATTTCTAAAGCTATTTTCCTAAATTGATAATATCTCTTGGTATTCAATTTCTTTCTAGTTTCTTTATTAGTAACATTAGAAGTTTCACCACTTTCAGCAGCCTTGGACACAGACGGTGCCCCGTTCATTGATAAAAGAACTTTGGCCACATCTTCAGTACTCCCTTCTAGTATCTTTTGTTGTATTTCTGGCTGATATTCTCCATTGGCGCTGAAAATCTCTTCAAATATATCAAAGTAAGGCCATCTTACAGGTCCTACACCCGTTCGACTCTTTTTCTTTAATAATCTTATGTATGTTAGTTTCAAATTTCTAAACTTTTTATCACAGTTTTCTGGTGCAGTACCTAAAACGTTGGATATGTCTACCCAAACATTTTTCTTTTTTATTTTTGGATTTCGGAACCTGTCAATGTTTTGAAGGTACAAAGTCAGAAGTGCTCTGATTTTCTTGTCTTCCCAGTGCTCATCTCCTTCTTGAGGCTCACCATCCAATATCTCCGTTTGATTTATCATGTATTCACCTTCAGCTTCAATATATTCCATTTTATTCTCTGTAAATAATAAATAATTTAAATAATAAATAAATAAATAATAAATGCCTTGGACTGACACACCAATTGCCTAGCCCCAAACTAAGCTCGAAGCTTGTACTATGGATGCTAGGGAACGGATAGAAATACTTAAATACTTTTATAAACATCCATGACTCGAGTACAAATGCCGATGTTCATCACACAAACATTTGCCCCTAGCGGGATTCGAACCCGCGACCCTTGGTTTCGTAGCCAGGGTCTCTGACCACTCGACCAACGGGCCCGTCATACTCCCATATCGTGATCAAAAAGAAAATAATTATTGTGTGAAAATCAGCAACTATTTTCTTTACATTAAATGATCAAAAACAAAAAAGAAAATGTAATTACCGTTCATTAGTAGACTCGTCTCCGGTGAAATATCTTTTTCTCCACTTCACAGTATGTTATGGGTATGATCGTCTATCTATCCTTACTTGCTTATCTTCAGTTCAAAATAACGCAAAGCAGCGCAAAGCTTGCATCATTGTACTATCCAGCAACGACATAACAAAATGGCGGTGAGCGCTAAAGCGCTTTATAACCCGACTGAATTAAGGAGGTTAACTAATCTTATCGTGCAGGTATTATGGAAAACAAGACTTTTATTCATAAAACAATTTATGCGTAAATCATATGAAGAGTCTTTGGTTCAAGAAAAAAATCATGTAATTCGCATATCAATGAGCCAAAATTAAACGAAAAATTAATTTGGCCTTTTACAGTTGTCTTTTAAATTTAGCCGAATAATATCACTGCTTTTGACGTTTCTGCCATCGCGGCCGCGTGACCAACCAAGATAGCGAACGTCAAACTGATAACAAAGAATGCATGAATCTCTAAGTTTTCAGCTGTGTAAGCAATTTACAAATTGATGATTCAACGTCATCATTGCATTGATTGCAATGTCACGTAGGTAATTTTCAAAGTAGAATCAAATTAAGTCAGTCAGTAGGTGTAAATTAATTTAAAAAACTTAGAATCACGCCGATTTAAGTACAAACACTGATAGTAATAAAAACGAACAATTCAATAAGAGGTCATTAGTTCGATAGATTATGTTATGGATATAATTAATAAAAGCAATTTACCTGTATCACCATCTGGAATGGGTTTGTAAGAGGCAACATTTTCGTCCTCCTTAACTTGCCCTCCATCTATAACCAGATGGTTTTTCCGCGTCTCCGACATGGTCGATTATTATCTTAACCGGTTCACAATTCCAAGAAAGCACTTTCTTTTCTTATAAAATGTAATTACAGGTCATTTATCTTTTACCACACTCGCAACGTAATCGACCTCGCAACTGAATGAGTGAGTGAATTGAATTAATTTCCAACACGAATTGAATGAAGAAAGGAACCACGCCTATTAGTTCATTCCGTAGATCGTTCGTTCAGTCAGCTGTTTCATTTCATTTCATGAATATGCCGATTTATTCAATGTTTTATAATAATTCAGAAATTAGGAATATAAGACTTTATTGCGTACCTATTAGAATCAAATTTGGAAAAAAGGACATGCTTTCTTCTTAAAAGTTAATAGTAAAAGTTATCAATAACGTCAAAAAATCACGTCTGCAAAGATGCTGTCAAAACTAGTTGAAAAAAACTTGACGGTCACTGTCCCAAGTGTCAGCTGAATGTATATGTGTGTGTTTGGCACTGTTTGGTTGGCAAACTTTATTCGTCAAAAAAGGTTATGGGAAGGTGATTCCTTGAATTCGGAAAAAGTTATTTTTGTTGAGAGTTTTGAGAACAACTATATCTATTACAGTTATGTTTTAATACAAGCATTCATAAACATAGTACTGTATTCAAAGGTATGATTTCTTTACATTAAGAATTATCGCGAAAGTTACTAATTACTTTAAACTTTGTTTAGAATTAATTACTTTAGAAAATGTGCACTGTGCCACCCGCTCCACCCCCGCCACCTCCGCCGATTTTGCCAGGCAAGCATACTACCCCAAAACCGCCCAAACCAGAAAGCTTAAGCTGTGATAATAGTGATTTAGATATTTGTAATTGGGCCTCAGAAAATACTGAATTGCAGGAAGCATGTGTGAAGAGAAGATTATGTATATTTCAAGAACCATTCAGGTATAAATATACAAAATTTGAGCCAATTCTACAAGTAGGTCCAACTTGTGGTTTAGTAGCACTGTCTATGTTGGTGAAAGGTAAAGTTCCTGCAGCAGATATACTTAATATCTCAAAACAAGAAGGTTTTAGTCACAATGGAGAAATGTTTAGCTGCAAAAATATGGCCAAGCTAGCAGAAAAAGTTTTAAGTTTGGCTTCTTTAGATAATGTTGAATACAGTGTAGAAAATTGTGGTTTATATTGTCAAGAAACAATACGAAAATTGCTGGATGGTGCCCTGCTGTTAGTTCCGTATCCTTTATAATTAATATTATTAGTCTGCTTTTATTAACGTTTTTTTTCTGTTTTAATCAGGATCTGCTAGTTTTTGGCAAGTGCCACTATTATGAGTGGAGTGTCATAATAACATTTTAGATTTCCTTATCCAATCGATATCTCATAAGTTAAAATTACAATATGGTGTCCTAATTTATACTTTACATGTAAGTGTTAAAATTGTATTTTAATACCTTAACTTGTAGTACAGATATGATGCAGATTTCAACCATTCTCCAAGTCTTCGCAATGGACACACAGCTCACTGGGCCCTCATCTGTGGTGTGATGATTGTTGAAGACCCTGGAAAATCATACCTGTCCAAGTCTCACAATGTTTATGTGTTCGGTAGACACGGAAAATCAAAGTATTTAGCCATATGGGACTTAGAAGAACTTGACAAAAGTAATAAAAACTTATGGGAGTTTTCACCGAGAAGAGGTGATGATGGTGGGATATACATATTGCCGGAGGGAGGAATCAGTGGTGAAAATGGTTTACGAGAACAATACCTGGTGTTTGAGGGTTTGTGATATCAGTACTGAAATATTGTGTTATGTTATATTATAATTATGTTATGTTATGCTATCCTCAAGTCAAAAAGACTGCTAAGTAACTGTGGTAATATCTTTATCAATTTTGAATGTAAATAAAATTATATTTTTTATAATCAAATTTTACATTATCATTAGCATTGTTTTTAAGAAAACCAATTTTCACCTCTAGTTGCCGGCTAGCTTTGATTCTTAGCAGTATTTAAATAACCAAGGATAGTAGAGATATTATGACATTTCAAGAAGTTATATTGTTGTTATTAATTTATTGACTATTGTTGAAAACTGTTAATAAAAAGCCTTGAATTAATGCAAAATTTTATTTGTACAATAAATACAAATCATACTTGCAAATTAGGATAAAATAATAAATCTCATCACTTTACTTAATTGTTATGAAATAAATTCATAAGGGAATCAATTATGTTTTTCATTAGAATTTCGGATCTAAACATATCTATTGCACAGAGAACATTTAAAAGTTCAGTACAAAAGTTGTACAAAACAAAAAGCATTTAAATCATATTTTTGTACTAATTTATTCAACTTAATAAGAACTTTCCGTTATACTAAATTATTGTTTGGCTGTTAGTTACAGACAGAAACTTTGTGATGAATATAAACATACTTAAATTAATCAAATAAATCTTTTATAAGTAATAATTACAAATTAATAATTAAATTTAGTTCATTTTTTTTATACACAAATCATACTGCCAAATAGTAGTTATATAATAAAATTGCCAAGACAGCAGTTATGAGATCAAATAATATAAAGTGTAAATAAAACATTTGCTACAGGTATGACTTTCTTTCCTTTATGCCGACATTTTATTGCAAATGGATTTCCATTTAAGATGACTAATGGAGGATTTTTGGTATTTCGCTTTAAATTCATGTTATATTTAAATATAAAATATTGCCAAAACACTTGATAGCAATTGTTTTATTATACATTTCAAACTTATAATTTGTAATAATACAATCATACTTGTTATATCAGTATGTCTATGATATAATCATATGAATATACAAACAACGTTATAATGTCGTACCATGCGTATCTGTAGGCTAGGCCTCTAGTTAATAATTAGTATAGCAGCTCCCCTCTTTCTTTGGATGCAGAAAATTACATTCATATAGGTGACATTATAATGCCCCTTTAGGGCATATTCTGCATTCAATAAAAAAGGAGACACCACAAACGAGACTAGACCTTACTTCTGTTGTCTTCTAAGATTATTTTCGTTAAATACATAATTGATGCTTTGGAAGTGCTTATAAAAATGCACTCTGCACACTATGCATTTCTTGATTGATCAGGTATGGTCTGATTAGATCAACGACTTGAACATTGTTCTGAAACACTTTGTCCAGATTTTATTTTTAATGAAAATTCGTTGGAGTGTAACTACGTTACTCACCTGAAAATATATGACGAATTTGTGCAAAGTACATTTTTACAAACTACCCTCTACATTCGACAGAACTAAGACAATATTTATTTTTATTTTACGACATATATTTTTCATGAAAACGACCACCTGCCAGGATTTAATATTGTACGAAATATGCGAAGTCCTTTTAAAGAGGGTTTAGCGAGAGAAAGAGGATAAGAACATTTTAAACACGGGATTTAAGAGTATTTATACGTCGAGAGATTTGTTTTATAATTAGCACTGATATAACATAACTGCTTCAACTCAGAATATCCCAAATCTTAATCAATTTGTTAAAAATGTTATCTGACAAGTCATATCTTTGCCGTTATAATTTATTTTGGCGACATAGGCTCTTATCTATTTTTCTCTTACTGATTAGACAAAAACCAATTATCTCATAGATGTAATGATTCGTTTCTACAAATTAAGATTTATTCAAAATTAATTAATACATTTTGTGGTATTCTGAGTTATACCAGTTTGTACTAACCTGTGATATATTGAATACTTATGATTATGTGAATATCATAAAAATCACTCGTACCTACCTACTGCTTGAATTTATTTCTATCATAACAGGATTACTTGTTTAACTTGAAAAACATGTGGTTACAAAATTTAATTTGAATGTGGAATAAAAGTAGCCGTCACACTGAATTTTAGGGAATTTAATTCATGCAGAATATATATTTTTTTATTAATAAATACTTTTTTGAAATAATAGCTTTTTCGAAATACCTATCTTAAGATAATATAATAAGTTCACAATATTTTTAACGCTCACCAAGCGAAAATACTATTGTCTTGTTGTTTATATAGCGCATGTTGTTACAACCCTTCTGAATATAAGCATAATTTATGATATAATATGTTTTTACATTACTTTGATAAAGAAGGAGTCAACTGACCAAATCACAACACATAAGACTACTATCGCATATTAATATACATACGAGTTTATAGTGAAAGACTATAATTTAAGGTACTTAATTAAATTTTTAAACATGGGTACCAATAAGAAATTGTTGTCCCAATAGGACCAAAACCAATACTTCAGACTACTACTCAAATCCGTATACATACTTGTATTTTGGCACAAGTATATCACTCGAAAATTGGAAATATTCAAAAGGCTTGCAACAAGGCTACGTAAACCATTGCAATATCCTGAGAATATGGATCCAACTGAAATAGAATATTAGTACCTGATATAAATCCTCTTTTCACATGTTTTACTAATCAGGGAGGCAATCTAAGTTATATAGATATCAACCATCATTTGAACGTCAGGTAAAACAAACTTTTATCGCTTTCAGGTATCTCAGAAATTAGAAACCCTATGCTACTTATCAATTTAATACTCTGGAAAAACAATTTGGCCCTTTACCAATAAAAATCCATCAATATGATTGCTTATAAGTAATTCCCAGGATATTGAAACATGAACCGCACTCGATCTTCACAGACAGACATCGCAACAGCTACACTAACACAGTACACATAGTTGAGAATATACGAGTAGACCCGTCTTTCCAACTGGGCACAACCGATTGGGGCCCCTAGACCAAGTTCTGGGGGCCGACATTTACCAAACAAGAGGTTTAAAGGCATGGGCCTTTATGGAGCCCAGGGCCCCTAATAGGTGAAAGACGGGGCTGTATACGAGTAAGTTAACACTATGATATCATGAGTCAATCGTTGGCTTGCGTCTTCCAGGCTTTACCAGGCACGGATTCAGGATACAATTTTTGGAAACTGATCTCTCACCCATATCGCGAATTAATATCATAAAGAAAGAGACATATTTATTTTCGAAATTGTTAATATCTTCCAAGCTAATGCTACGCCAAAAACTTTCTACAGATGTGTGAAAAGTGAGATAACTTTAAAATATTAAGGAAATGATACTGGTACAGTATATTAGACAATTTCGTTATGCGGATTGCAAAATTCTTACATCTATTGAAATAAATTGGCCACACGAATTTTATTAAATACACTAATTTTATAACATGTAACATCGAATTATTTCTAGACTGATATTTTTCATACAATATATTATAATTATTATCTGATATATCAATACGCCTATTCAACCTTTCACTTTAGTGTTCTCATCCCTAAATCCGTGCCTGGCCAACCTTCGTAATAAACACCGAAATATAAATAAAACAGTCTAAAACTGGCTCGGAATTAATTTCGAAATTCAAGAAAGGATAATGAGTGATAATATAACGCATCGCCAGGCGGCGCTGGCGGCCAGCAAGCGGGGTAGAAGACTGCCTCTGCCTCTGCGGAGCTTGGAAATACGGATTATCGGGAAGAGATTGGTTTAATATTCCATGAATACATTAAGGTAAATAGTCTATATTGCATCTAAGCGTACTATTGAAACATCTAACCGTACAAAATTAAAAAACTTTGCTAACTTAGCGTTCCAGCTGCGCTTATACAAAATACAAAAGATGACTGCGACAGTCGTCTGTCTTAATATATTAAAAATTAAAAAAAAACTGCATTCACGAATCACAGATTAAAAAAACCGCGCTCAACGATCAGCACGAACCTACACTGATATGTGCCGACAAAATACTCCCTGAAATTCGGTTTTCACTACACCAATACATAAAAACTAACTTACATACATATTGGAAATGTCACGAACCATTATTTCTCGATATATGTTGAGTACACGAATAACTACTATTAAATACATCACTACCTACTATGAATGACTATGATGAATAGTTAACGTGATCACTGAGCTCTCATTATGTAGCTTGAATACTTACAAATACACAAACCGACATGCGAATACACTGCTAACGGCTACATAACTCGGGTCCGCGGCCCGCGAACTCAACGGCGGCTATTCAAAGTACATAACAAAAGCGGACTACGCGCTAAAAAATCATGGCAGCTCGATAGCGTAATAAATATCGATTACATAGAAGTCGACGAGTCGAAACGAGGGAAGGGCCGCGTCGCCGGCGGGTAGGCTGAGAATACCGGAGCAACGGTACTCGGCAGCCGAGGGTTTCCGACGATCGCCGAAGGTTCCCGACGACGGGCGTAGTTTACCGAACGGCGCCGATAGGAGCCGAAGGTTCCCGACGACAGCCGAAGTTTCCCGAGCGGCACCGATAGGAGCCGAAGGTTCCCTCGCGACGCGGCAAGATGGCCGCCGGTGCCAGCTGACGCGGCGACAGCTGTGGTCGCGCAACATGGCGGCGGCGCTTACGTCTCGGGCGGCGCGAGCGGGGCGCCGCACGTGGCCACGGGGAACGTCTTCACGTGCGTCTGCCACTGCGTCGACAGCTGGAAGAACTTGACGCCGTTCCACTCCGTGCCGTCGATGAACACTGTACATGGCAAATTAATCGCTTTCATTCTATGCTTCTAAACAGTTTTAGGAAATTGTAACGTAATTCAACTTGCTTGCAAATAATTAAAGTTCTAAGAAAGTAAGATGCGCAAAATTTCAATGACATAAATTGTGTGAAATCCCATTTAACCAATTTAAACAAAAGCGAGTTCATATAAAATTTATAGATCGATTTTTATGTTACCCATTGCTGGGCTGCTGGCAATATACCTACAACAACTAGAACTTTTAGGTTTGCAAGTCAAATGGACTCGTAAATAGCGATAATTGGTGGCAAAACCAGGGTTTCCAAACACACATTACCGACCTTTAAGGCCAGAGGGCGCTATTAACTTGACGGTGATGGTTACTGAGTGATTGACTACTAGCAGTAAGCTATATTCCTACTATATTGTCCTCGGTACAAACCCTTGAGCGGCACGTTGTGGGATCCCTTGGCGGAGCAGATGAGCCTGGCGACGCCGTCCACGGTCTGTGCGCGCCCCACCTCCGCCTCGCCAGTCTTCTCCTTCTTCTTGCCCAGCCGCATTACTGTACAGAAATAGTACTGATTAGATTCGTGTTAACATGTATTAGTCGCAATTTCAACATCATACACTGAATCTGTACAACGAGTTTGTTTTACAGATATATCAGAACTAACATTTAAAATACGATAAGCCTGGTATACAGAATAAAAGTACGAATAATAGTGCTGCAGTGCAGTGCGTAATAGGCGTATATCACAGGCCCATTCCCTATTCCCTCACTCTTAAAATTAGCTGAGGAAGTAATCTGACTCGACCGTAGAAAGGTCAGGCGCAGTTCCAACGCCGAAGTCCAAACTCCTGACTGTAGGTATCTTAGTCGTCCCAATACGAAAATCAGACAAAAATTTTCGGCCTAACCCGGGGTCCTGGAAACGACAGACGACCGACGCGCTGCTGTGCTACAAGCAATGTGGCAACTTACTATGTGACGAAGCCGATTCGTCACATAGTAAGTTGCCACATTGCTTTTATCTTTTCCAAGACCAACAAATACAAGGCATCAAGTATAATACTAACTCTTCTGCTTCTTCTCCTTGGTGAGGTATGTGATGCAGAGGTGCGCGTTCTGGCGCGTCACGTGCAGCGCGCGGAACGACGCCTTCACCGTCACCTTGCCGTCGCCGCCCTCCGCCGCGCGCCCCGGGACCTGGAGAAAAGACGAAGATGCATAAATAATGGTGCCTTGGTCAACCTGGTATAGAACTTTTTGGATGTCGTAAGAATCGATTTAAAAATATTGGATTTTAGCGTGTGGTAAAACGGCTCATAAAAGTTCACATAAAATAAATCTTACTCTAAAATAAAGTCTCCATATTATGACACCACCGGGGCTACACAAAAACCTGACGATCTCGGCCTAGGCTGTGGCTAGGGCCGCCCCTCCAGGGAAAATTTAATTAAATATCATTCGCACAGTATCGTCTAGATAGAACCTAAGCGATGCTTGAACGCAGGACGACTGATGATAACGTTTTACATTGTTTCAAATGGACGTGTTCATTTCATGTTCATGAATGTTTCTATTGTCTGGGTCGAGTGTGCGGCGACGTATGACTGGGTCGAGTATGCGGCGACATCTGACTGGGGCGAGTGTGCGGCGACGTGTGACTGGGGCGAGTGTGCTAGTTACCAGCCAGTAGTCGAGCTGCAGCTCGAGCGGCTCGGCGCGCAGCAGCGGCGGCGCGTCGGGGGCGGGCGCGGGCGCGGGCGTGGCGACGTGTGACGTGTGACTGGGGCGAGTGTGCTAGTTACCAGCCAGTAGTCGAGCTGCAGCTCGAGCGGCTCGGCGCGCAGCAGCGGCGGCGCGTCGGGGGCGGGCGCGGGCGCGGGCGTGGCGGGGGGCGAGGGCCGCGCCGGCGGGGACCCGCCCTCCTCCAGCTCCAGCGACGACACGCCGGCTTCGCTGCAGCCCACGCGCACCTCCTGCAAATTGTACATAGTGGACCAACTATTAGTAACGAACCAGTTTATTACCGTCTCTTTAACAAAGTTGGAGTATCCATAGTAAGGACTTACCGCGATGAAAGGTACAAAAGTCTGACTCGCGTCCTCGTCTCCCGACTTCTCCCTGTAGGCAACCATAGCCTCTCCTATTGGCACGTTATTTACTGGCCCGATGGTGTTCAAATACCTATAATAACAATAAAAATAATTAGCCTACATCTAGTAGTGGATTCGGGGCCGTCTTTCACAGGGTCCTGAGGGCCCCGATAGATTGTGGGCACGTGCCCATTGTGAAAGAGGGGACTACAACATGTTGATGAAAGTTGACTTGTAATCAAGTAATGCCCTACCTCGCGATCCTCGAAGACATCTCGGCTAGATCGTTGGCGCTGTCGTTGGCCCTGTCGCACAGGGAGGCCCAGGACTCGCCCGTGAACAGCGCCGCGTACGTGCTGTCCGTGGCGGCTAGGTACCGCGATACCGTGTTAGGGCCTGTAGTGAGAAACACAGATGAAATTATCTACTCCCATCAAACACAGAAGATTTGTTTGTGGTTCTGCATGACAGAAACTTTAGTAATGAAGATGGAGTCACTCACAAATAGAATGAGTCTATTAGCCCTACCTTTGATGGCCAAGATAACTTGGTTCTATGCGCACTGGTTTTGATAGAAATCAAAACCAGTGCGCATAGAATTTGTTTCATCAAATTCAATATTATGTAGCTGGTATACATTTTCGAACATTGGTCCTTCGAGCCGGATCGGACTTTTTATTAACCAATTTCTAAAGAAACGAGAAAGTTCTCAATTCGTCTGTATACTCTTTTTTTCATCAGCCAATTTGCAGATAGCTCCTGGGGATATTTCAATTATGAATAAAAGCCTGTAGCATGCAGTAGTATTGCCTCACCTATGGGCACAACGTAGAAGCGTATCTGCAGGCTGTCGTGCGGGCGCCTCGCTGCGAGCTCGGCGTGCGCGCGCAGAGCCGCCGCCAGCGCCGCGTCGCCGCCGCAGATCGCAACGCGCACGCATGCGCGGCGACCGCTCCTGGGAAACAAATAGTAGTGTTAACATTTCAGGGGTAACCACGATATTTTAATCAATAGGAAACAAAATTCAAATATTTTAGTAAAAGGTCAAACTGTTGTCATGTAATTTTTTTTAATTATAAACTAGGAAAAAAACAAAAATAGGCACTATTGTTTAGAGTGCTTGCCCGGTATGCAAGAGATGCGGGTTCGAAGCCTGTCTGAGGATAGATTATTTTATTCTCGTTAATAATTAAAAAAATTAAGAAGAGGTAAAATAAGCATGTAAAATGCTTAAAAATTAATAAACAAAAATATTTTCATGTAGGTATTTCATAGACTGATGTTATCTTTCTCTTCTTGAATCTGCACCAGAACTCCACCGTACAGCGTACAGTCGCCGGTGGGTGTATGCGTGGCTGTGTGGGTGTGCTCGCTATTTGTAGCACAGTTACTTTCGGGCAGCACCAGCTGTAGCATATACCTTGTAGCGCCTAGCTTATAGCGTGTAGCATACAGCGCATGGTACTCACTGCTTGTAGAGCGCATGCAGCAGATGCCTCGCGTCGGGCGAGTGCGGCGCGGCGACGACGCAGGCCACGCCCAGCGCGTGCAGCGCGGCGGCGGGCGCGCCCGGCGGCACCAGCTGTAGCGTATAGCGTGTAGCGCGTGGTACTCACTGCTTGTAGAGCGCATGCAGCAGATGCCTCGCGTCGGGCGAGTGCGGCGCGGCGACGACGCAGGCCACGCCCAGCGCGTGCAGCGCGGCGGCGGGCGCGCCCGGCGGCACCAGCTGTAGCGTATAGCGTGTAGCGCGTGGTACTCACTGCTTGTAGAGCGCATGCAGCAGATGCCTCGCGTCGGGCGAGTGCGGCGCGGCGACGACGCAGGCCACGCCCAGCGCGTGCAGCGCGGCGGCGGGCGCGCCCGGCGGCACCAGCTGTAGCGTTTATCGTGTAGCATACAGCGCATGATACTCACTGCTTGTAGAGCGCATGCAGCAGATGCCTCGCGTCGGGCGAGTGCGGCGCGGCGACGACGCAGGCCACGCCCAGCGCGTGCAGCGCGGCGGCGGGCGCGCCCGGCGGGACCAGCTGTAGCGTTTGCGTGTAGCGTATAGCGTGTAGCGCGTGGTACTCACTGCTTGTAGAGCGCGTGCAGCAGATGCCGCGCGTCGGGCGAATGCGGCGCGGCGACGACGCAGGCCACGCCCAGCGCGTGCAGCGCGGCGGCGGGCGCGCCCGGCGGCACCACGCCCACCAGCTCCGGCGCGGCGCCGTCCTCGCCCACCGCGCGAGCCACCTGCTCCGATAGACCGCGTCGCGGCTGCAACAACACACGCAGTCGTAACATAAGGCAACAAAGCTAACCTAATACCAATCCAACACAAAGTCACAATACAATTTTAGCTCCAGCGATCTGGGATCTGGCTCGAAGGACCAATATTATTATTTGTCGTTCGAGCCAGATCCCAACCTGCTACCTAGAAAGAAGATCAATATAAGTGTCCATGTTATTATTAAAATACGGGATTCAGTTTTCAACTAGACACACTATAATTCAAGGATCAACAGAAATTGTTCATTATCATTATGATCAGATAACATTATCAGACAAAATAAACGTATACTTTACATTTACACGCAAAGAGTGTGAATACATACGGCTTGTTAAAGGGTTAGTCTTAGTATAAACTTTTCCATTCCTATAATTTTTCTAAATATTGATGAATTATCAAACTGTCTGTTTATGGAATGTTATACATATTTCCTTTTTCACAATATTCTTCCCAAAACCGTTACAGAAGACTCCAGAACAGTTAACCCTACCACCAAGCCATCCAAAAACAAAAAGTCTCCGCCTACATGTGTGTTTACCTCCAGCGCAGTGGGGCTCTGCGCGGGCAGGTCGTGCGCCGACAGGGGGCGCTCGCCCGCCACCAGCGAGTTCTTCTTGCGCCCCACCGCCCCCGGGGTCAGGTTGCCCCCGCTCGTCGCGCTCCGGAAGAGGCGGGAACGCTTGTCCTCCTGTTGGCAAAGGATGTTGGGTTGACTAAAGATGGCGAAAGGAGCTAGCTTTAGATTGTAGCGTATTTGATTAATACCTACATAATTGCAATTAAAGAACGATCTAGTTTGCGTTTAACCTTTTACGAGAACTCAAATACTAACATAATATGATTTATTAACCTGTATTTAGATATAGAGCATTTGATTAACTTGTTCCTACCCAGTGTTTGTGAAAAGGACAGAGATTTGCGTTCACTAGTGATCCATCTATAGTCCACGGCCTTTATTGAACACCTGATGGTAAGTAATCATCGCTGCACATGGATATCAACAACCGCACGAGGGTCACAGATGCGTTGGCTGCCTTTAAGACCCCATACCCTTCCCAACTGAGCTCTGGCAACCCTTCTCGCCAACAGGAACAACACAACAGTTACGAAGTGCTACTTCCCTGTGGTCTTCTGTGAGTAGGTTACCTTATTCTCCCGTCAATTAGACAAAGGCATATCAACTCACCATAGACAGCTTGGCGTCGTTGGGCGGCGAGCTGGACACGGAGGCGCCGGAGACGGGCGCGTCGGCGGCGGCGCCCCGTCGCTGCTGCCTCTGACTCTGCTGTGACGCTCTGACACTCACCATGGACAGCTTGGCGTCGTTGGGCGGCGAGCTGGACACGGAGGCGCCGGAGACGGGCGCGTCGGCGGTGGCGCCCCGTCGCTGCTGCCTCTGACTCTGCTGTGACGCTCTGACACTCACCATGGACAGCTTGGCGTCGTTGGGCGGCGAGCTGGACACGGAGGCGCCGGAGACGGGCGCGTCGGCGGCGGCGCCCCGTCGCTGCTGCCTCTGACTCTGCTGTGACGCTCTGTGCTCACTCACCATGGACAGCTTGGCGTCGTTGGGCGGCGAGCTGGACACGGAGGCGCCGGAGACGGGCGCGTCGGCGGCGGCGCCCCGTCGCTGCTGCCCCTGACTCTGCTGTGACGCTCTGACACTCACCATGGACAGCTTGGCGTCGTTGGGCGGCGAGCTGGACACGGAGGCGCCGGAGACGGGCGCGTCGGCGGCGGCGCCCCGTCGCTGCTGCCTCGGACTCTGCTGTGACGCTCTGACACTCACCATGGACAGCTTGGCGTCGTTGGGCGGCGAGCTGGACACGGAGGCGCCGGAGACGGGCGCGTCGGCGGCGGCGCCCCGTCGCTGCTGCCTCTGACTCTGCTGTGACGCTCTGACACTCACCATGGACAGCTTGGCGTCGTTGGGCGGCGAGCTGGACACGGAGGCGCCGGAGACGGGCGCGTCGGCGGTGGCGCCCCGTCGCTGCTGCCTCTGACTCTGCTGTGACGCTCTGACACTCACCATGGACAGCTTGGCGTCGTTGGGCGGCGAGCTGGACACGGAGGCGCCGGAGACGGGCGCGTCGGCGGCGGCGCCCCGTCGCTGCTGCCTCGGACTCTGCTGTGACGCTCTGACACTCACCATGGACAGCTTGGCGTCGTTGGGCGGCGAGCTGGACACGGAGGCGCCGGAGACGGGCGCGTCGGCGGCGGCGCCCCGTCGCTGCTGCCTCGGACTCTGCTGTGACGCTCTGACACTCACCATGGACAGCTTGGCGTCGTTGGGCGGCGAGCTGGACACGGAGGCGCCGGAGACGGGCGCGTCGGCGGCGGCGCCCCGTCGCTGCTGCCTCTGACTCTGCTGTGACGCTCTGACACTCACCATGGACAGCTTGGCGTCGTTGGGCGGCGAGCTGGACACGGAGGCGCCGGAGACGGGCGCGTCGGCGGCGGCGCCCCGTCGCTGCTGCCTCTGACTCTGCTGTGACGCTCTGACACTCACCATGGACAGCTTGGCGTCGTTGGGCGGCGAGCTGGACACGGAGGCGCCGGAGACGGGCGCGTCGGCGGCGGCGCCCCGTCGCTGCTGCCTCTGACTCTGCTGTGACGCTCTGTGCTCACTCACCATGGACAGCTTGGCGTCGTTGGGCGGCGAGCTGGACACGGAGGCGCCGGAGACGGGCGCGTCGGCGGCGGCGCCCCGTCGCTGCTGCCTCTGACTCTGCTGTGACGCTCTGACACTCACCATGGACAGCTTGGCGTCGTTGGGCGGCGAGCTGGACACGGAGGCGCCGGAGACGGGCGCGTCGGCGGCGGCGCCCCGTCGCTGCTGCCTCTGACTCTGCTGTGACGCTCTGTGCTCACTCACCATGGACAGCTTGGCGTCGTTGGGCGGCGAGCTGGACACGGAGGCGCCGGAGACGGGCGCGTCGGCGGCGGCGCCCCGTCGCTGCTGCCTCTGACTCTGCTGTGACGCTCTGACACTCACCATGGACAGCTTGGCGTCGTTGGGCGGCGAGCTGGACACGGAGGCGCCGGAGACGGGCGCGTCGGCGGCGGCGCCCCGTCGCTGCTGCCTCTGACTCTGCTGTGACGCTCTGACACTCACCATGGACAGCTTGGCGTCGTTGGGCGGCGAGCTGGACACGGAGGCGCCGGAGACGGGCGCGTCGGCGGCGGCGCCCCGTCGCTGCTGCCTCTGACTCTGCTGTGACGCTCTGTGCTCACTCACCATGGACAGCTTGGCGTCGTTGGGCGGCGAGCTGGACACGGAGGCGCCGGAGACGGGCGCGTCGGCGGCGGCGCCCCGTCGCTGCTGCCTCTGACTCTGCTGTGACGCTCTGACACTCACCATGGACAGCTTGGCGTCGTTGGGCGGCGAGCTGGACACGGAGGCGCCGGAGACGGGCGCGTCGGCGGCGGCGCCCCGTCGCTGCTGCCTCTGACTCTGCTGTGACGCTCTGACACTCACCATGGACAGCTTGGCGTCGTTGGGCGGCGAGCTGGACACGGAGGCGCCGGAGACGGGCGCGTCGGCGGCGGCGCCCCGTCGCTGCTGCCTCTGACTCTGCTGTGACGCTCTGACACTCACCATGGACAGCTTGGCGTCGTTGGGCGGCGAGCTGGACACGGAGGCGCCGGAGACGGGCGCGTCGGCGGCGGCGTCGCCGTCGCTGTTCCCCTCACTGCCGCGCTCGTCGCCCGCCGAGCTGCGGATCGCTTCCGACTCTGCACACGACACTTGTATTAACATTCTATCAAGTCATTGAACCTTATGGCCTTGGCTTAGAGTCGGAAGTCGATGGAAAAATTAAAGATTTTCATTGGTTAAAATTCGGACAACGCATTTACTACAACCCTTGCGGATTGAAGTCCTTGGGAGGCGGCAAAAGATTACAGGTAAACTTCTAGGTGAATTACTCGTTCAACCTCCATTTTGCTTAAAAAATTATGACTTGTCTATCATCATTCATCATAATATGAACCGTTGATAGTAGGTATACTTAGTTATAAGACTAATATTGATTACAAAATAGGCGCATAATTCTTCCATGCGAACGTGCTTATATGAAAACCGCTATTCTAGATTGAGAATATTATTTTGATTTTACTTAGTATGCGTAACTTATTTGGTTCGGTTTAACAGACGCTTCATGGTAAATGCCCAGGATATCGATGTATTACTAATATGCTAATAGTGAAAGAATAAGATAACAGACAATTTGAGAATACAATTAAATAAAAATAAAATAATATTCTCGGTCCGAATGTGCGGTGTGAAAGTGAAACTGTGAATAAAACACAATGACAGACAAAAGCTCAGACTGTAAAGTCAAACCAAAATAAAGATTTAATATATACTAGCGGCCGCCAGCGACTCCGTCCGCGTGGGTAACGATTTCCGCATACAGTCTTACTAAAAATAGCTGAATAAAACAACGGTCTTTATGCATGCAGTCAACTTGCACACTTATATGAGACTAATTACTTTTTAACTAATTACTATCCTTCAAAATTTTTTTTTTTTTTACGGAAAATGGAGACCTTCATTTGAGAAATCATCTGTTCACCGCGATTCAGATCCGCGGCCGCGCCTCTAGCGAGGTGCGCCATCTATCTGCACATTTTAGAACTAAATAGTTCGCTAGCACAATTTACAATGATGAAATAAAGGAATATACAATAGATTAAAGCCTACCTCGACAAATGGTAAGTGGTAAGTGGACTATCCAACACAAAATGTTTTGTCAATTCGAACCAGTAGTTCCTGAGCTTAGCGCGTTCAAACCAATTTGGATCTTGAGTTACACGTGTTATTGTGAGTCAACCATAAAAGATAGACATATGCTGTTGGGGGATATTTTTTTGGCAATTTTATGTAAAATATTTCCGTCATACATGATTTCTATGTGACTATAAGCATTAAGACTGCACACGCGACTGAAGCTTAAGAAATGGAGTAAATTCTCCCGTTTTCCCCACATTTCCCTTCGCTACGCTACTCTTGTTGATTGTAGCGTGATGAAAAGTATCCTATAATATGCCCAGGAGTATGAAGAATAATGGTATCAAGTTTCGTCAAAATCCGTCCAGTAGTTTTTGTTTCTATAAGGAACATACAGACAGACAGACAGACAGACAGACAGACAGACAGACAAAAATTTTACTGATTGCATTTTTGGTATCAGTATCGATCACTAAACACCCCCTGATAGTTATTTTGGAAAAATATTTAATGTACAGAATTGACCTCTCTACAGATTTATTATAAGTATAGATTTCATTACATTCGTGATTCTGCAATGCTTGTTTTGTAGTTAAATTAATGGTCATTTAAATATTTTGAAATCGAGCACCTTGCTTTAGGAGTTATACAAAATAAACACTTCAGAATCACGTTAATATTTCAACTTACAAAGTCACTTAGTCAGAGTATGCTGAGGTACAAGATCTTGTCGTATTTTTATGCCTTTCCATTAGACATCTTGAGAAAAAACTACGTGACAATATGTGCATAATATTTTTTGCAATATAAAAATTCAAACCGGTGATTTTATATTAAGCCTCTGCTGTTTCCGTACGTATACCTGTATTTAGGTATTTACGGATAATAATGTCATTTGTTTTTTTTTCCAATTAAAAATATACTCATATAATAAAGCTGAAGAGTTTGTTTGTTTGTTTGAATGCGCCAATCTCAGGAACTACTGTTTCGAATTGATGCATTATTTCTGTGTTGAATAGTCCATTTGTCGAGGAAGCTGAAACTGTATGTGTGGACACCGCATCCGCGTGGACGGAGTCGCGGGCGGCCGCTAGTCCTGCACAAAGTTCGTACCTGCGGGCCCGTTGGTCTAGTGGAGACCCCTGGCTACAAAACCAAGGGTCGCGGGTTCGAATCCCGCTAGGGGAAAATGTTTGTGTGATGAACATCGGCATTTGTACTCGAGTCATGGATGTTTATAAACGTATTTAAGTATGTCTATCCGTTCCCTAGCTTCCATAGTACAAGCTTCCAGCTTAGTTTGGGGCTAGGCAATTGGTGTGTCTGTCCAAGGCATCTATTTATTTACCTGCGGTGGCGGGCAGACGGGCGTCGCGCGCGCGCTCCCCGACGCGCCGCGCGTGCGCGGGCCGCGGCGCTGCGCATGCGATCCCGTCAGCGTGTGCGTGCGCGGGACTGGACTACGCGGCATTGCTCACTCACTCAATATCTTATTATGATGCATGTCAGATATGCTATTTGACTATTCCCTTGACAATTGACATGTTGATGTGGCAATTCTATCTGAATTTGGTATTTGGATGTGTTAGCATCTAATTTATTTATTTTTTTCTGGCAGAGGCGGCAAACGAGCTAGCGGGTCGCCTGATGGTAAGCAATCACCGCCGCCCATGGACATCCGCGACACCAGAGGTATCGTTGATGTGTTGCCGGCCTTTACCCCATACCCTCCCCAACTGAGCTCACGTCATAAGAGTTTAATGTGTTCTTAGAAACGAACTTTTGAAGAAGAAGTACGGGAAACTTAACTGAAATCGAAATCTCTATCTATCTTTACCCTGACGAACTTTGTAAACCCAATTTATTTTATTTAACTGCTATATTTGTCAATTTTTTGTACTTTTTACTGTTGAGAAAACAATGCCCTCTGTTGTCGAAATCGCTCTTCAAATGTAGCAAAAGTAAATTTTGAACTGTCCAAATCCCGCGCACGCATACACATGCACTAAACTAAACACACAGCGTTACATAACAAAACACAAAATCATATAAAATGTGTATTAAAATGATGGCTGTCAGTCCGATGTGTTGATCTGTATGTATGTTGTAATGCAAATCATAAGTGAAGCAATGTTGCAAGTTCACACAATGCACTGTCTCTCAAGTGAATGCAGTTTGATGCAAGCGTATTAAATATTGTCATTCATATATTGAACTGTATGGATAATATCAGCCTAAGTTACATTCTAAATTTTTCAATAACGTACATTTAATTTACTAATTAATATAATTCATATATTCTGCTATCCAGCTCTTGGTCTAACTTTTACTAAAAATCTACAAGTACCAAATAAAAAGCTTCGGAATTTGACATATTTTATTCCATTCAAAAGTAAAACACAGACAAAACATTCGAAATTTAAAAAAATTACAATCTAAAAAAAAAACAATAGAACATTGAAAAATCTCTTTCAAAAACTCGTGTAAAGTAATGTATTTTTCGTCAGATAAACCAACTAGTCGAATATACACGATGTCATCAAAGAAAAGTTTTTTGGATATTTGGGAAAACCACAATGACAAGCCTTGAACTCACAACAAAGATACTTTCCAACTTCAAAATGGTCAAAAAAAAGTGTTATGTAGTACTAAGATATAACGGACCTTTATTTTTGCCGTTTTGCGTTTATCCCGGTCGCATCCTCGGCCATTGCCTCGGAGTCCAGGGTCAGCTCGACTATTATAAGTACTTAATTGACAAGCCTGGTTATTAATTTTGTAACACCTAATACATTTACGTATCTTCTTATATATAAAAATGGATCGCAAAATGTGTTGGTAAGCGCATAACTCATCAACGCCTGGGACCAATTTGGCCAATTCTTTTTTTAAAATGTTTGTTGAAGTCCAAGGATGGTTCTTACGCGAGAAAAAATCGAATAATTGCCGGGAAAACCCGAAAAACAGCCCTGACAGATTAACATTTTTTTTGACAGGACGAAGTCTGTCGGGTCAGCTAGATCCTACTACTATTATAAAGGCGAAAGTTTGTATGGTATGGATGTTTGGATGTTTGTTACTCTTTCACGTAAAAACTACTGAATGGATTTGAATGAAACTTTACCACAATATAGCTTATACATCAGAATAACACATAGGATATTGGAAATCGAAATCCACGCGGACGGAGTCGCGGGCGGCCGCTAGTGTTACATATATTCGACTCGTGGAATATCTGACGAAGCCCACACTCAAGCACAAAAGCTAGACCAGGAGGCGGATAGTGTAATTATCCCTATCCGCAGTGGTGGTGCCGAACTCTCGCATACCATTGGAATGCCTGTGGTGCTCCTGGTTGGCCAGGCTGCGCGAGCTGCTGAAGAACGGCCGCAGCGACGGCTTGGGCGTCGAGCCGATGCTGATCGTGTCCATCTGGTCCGGCCCGGAGTCTTCGCCCTCGCCGCATGATAGGGATTCTAGCTCCTGGAATATAAATAAATAAATAAATTCTTCAGACTGAGTTGCTGTTATATATAAGAATTGTCAAGTACGCTTTCAAGATCGATCTCAGAGTAGAGAGCGATTTATTAATATGAGGCTTACACACAATCCTAGCCCCAAACTGAGTAATAAACATCCATGACTCGAGGACAAATGTCGATGTTCAGCACACAAACATATATATAAAGGTCTGATGGATTCTTCAATACAGGGCAGGGCAAATTGCACGCAGAAATAAAACAAGAACTTATTCACGGCACCGTAGATGCAGGTTACGTAGACCTGCAGCCATGATCATGCTCACCTGGAAGAGCTCGTCAATATCCCGTTGCGCATGGTGGGTGTCCCGCGCCGCCCCCCTCTCCCCCAACTCTTCTGGCACGCGGAACCGCCGCAGCAGCGCCGCGAACTTCTGCTTCAGGTTGCGTTGCTGTAACACACGCACAAAAACATCCATTATTTTTTAGTAGTGAGACATAAGAGTTGACACAGTTATTAAAAAAATGTTGCAGAAGATCCGCCCGTCCGCTTAGTAAATAATCAAAGAAGGGGAGAAACGCCCAAATCGATCCATGATTTATTTTTCAATATATTTAAGAAACTTTAGGTAGGATATGAAATCTGACACATCAGCCTTTAAAATGTAAAAATAATTAATATTAAGGTTTTAGAATAAAGTCAAAATTACAACGAAACTAACAATAGTTGCTTTTGTTCCGTTGCTTGTAAAACACACACACGCGAACATACACTGCATACATAAACGTAACACACAATAATGCTTAACAAACATACATTAATAAGGGTTAATTATTTTTTATTATGCTATGCAGGTCTTTATATGTTTATTTATACAACCAGAAAACTGCCTACTACTCTTACATTACTCCAGAATAATAATTGTGTTTGTGTTGGGAAATCATACTTTCTTCTAAGTGTTTGAGAAAGCTAAAATATCTTTATAACGTGGAAGTGAATTTATATATGTGCCGCATTCGTTCGGGTGTATTCAATCACTTCTTCTTAAAATTTAAGTTAAAAATGGTTGTTTATAAAACACTACTACACAAAGACAAAACTTATCTGATGGTTTTGTGTCATTGATGAAAGATTAAGGTGAATTTTGATAAATTAATATACGTTTTAAACTGCGTAGTGCGATTATATTATTATATCTAGTAAAAAGTAAAGAAATCTTCCTCTTAGACCTTTCGGCTACGACGCCCTTGTATCACTCTACCCAATAATCATTCATACACATAGCCTAAAATAAAATTAATTAAAACACTCATGTTACTATCACTTCCCAATTGGTTCTATGAAAATACTCACAAACAACTTTCCACAAATCAACAAAAACAATTACCACTTTATTCGGATTAATGCACAGGCCCATGTTAATAATTCCAATTATTTAAACTATGAAAATAATATCACCAAATCACATATTGATAAACGTGAACACGACACTCCCTAACGCATATCAGTCAATACTGTTAAGATATACAATCATCACAATCATTTGTTACACTGTGACAATTTAATCCGTCACATATATAGAAGGGGGAGAAAATTGGTTTCGCCGTACGTACCTCCATCGGCAAGGAATGAATAGTGATATGTGTTTCATATTTTCAGTAGCTAATGATGTTATGTACTATGTGTACATAAGTGCCACAATGATAAAGTGTAGGTACAGTGAAGTAAAAACTTTAAGCCGCGTTGGTACAACGTTTTGGTCGCCACAAGGTACATGTTTACATTTAAAAGGATATCTTGTATAATATATCCCTTTCTCTAACTTGTCAAATGACAATTTTTAAGACGAGTTTAGTTTATCTAGTGCTTGTTTTTATGTATGTACCTAAGTATGACCTAGTATCATGCATAACTAATTAAAAATCTCTTCATATAATTTTACCGCACAAAAACTCACGGTATATAAAACCATTCCGTATAAACTCAAATAACTTCGCCATAACATCCAATTACGAAATTTTCCTTACTTATCCCAAGTGCAACTTACAACCTACCTTACTGTACCCAATACTGTGGCATGTAATCTAATCAGAGTGATAAGCTACCATATGTTACCAGAGCGTCGCCGTGTCATAACTCCGCACACAACCTTGATCATGCAACTTATGTAATTAACAATAATGCCCATGGAAACATTGCTTATCACTTTATAAACACCATATATCAGAATAGTATACTTGCATATTTTATGGTAGTTAAGAGAGCCACGGTGGTCTAGTGGTTTAAACAGCTGACCTTGATGTTGGAGTCTTGGGTCGATTGCCAGTACGGGCAAAACTCGTCCATTTAACT
This sequence comes from Nomophila noctuella, assembly GCA_958496325.1. Lineage (NCBI taxonomy): Eukaryota > Metazoa > Arthropoda > Insecta > Lepidoptera > Crambidae > Nomophila > Nomophila noctuella. The sequence continues at coordinate 13,360,125 of OY292499.1, read as the reverse complement.
CTTATTATTGTGGCTCCCGGGCTAGTATGACCCTTCTTTATGAAGGTTCAATATCTCTTAAAATCATAACATACAAGTGCGACAATTAATCACCTACCAGTAACGAGACATTACATATTACAAATATACAACTAAACTTAAACTTGTAAAACAACTCACATAACCATTTCCAAATTTTCATATTTCCAACAATACATGCACTGAACTAAACACTACAATACTGCAAATATACAAAGCACTGGACAAATTTCATATTCACGTAACAATAAACTACATGCAACCAATAATAGAAAAGCAGCAAGAATAGACACAACCTAGGATTCAGTTTAATTTAGACATCGGAATAATTGTATTGATGAAGCAAAGTCTTATGATCAAATGTCCTTCCTACAAAGATCATTTTGATCATAATCTTTATTCTACATGGCACTGGCTATTTGCCCACATTTAATAGTAGTTAGCATATTATGTGTTACGGTCCGAATCACCGACGATGTGCAAAATGACTTTATATTCGGTTCGGTCATATCGCGTTTCAATCCCAAAGAGTATTTGCCCCATATTTTAATTTCTACATTATAGGCACTAAAAATGTTTATTGCCGAAAATTGGTACAGTACCTACAGAACATTTAATGCTTCAAGCTTATAAGGTCCTTGAAAGTATGATTTGATTGTGAAAGAAAAACATTTGCATCACCAATACAACGAAAAAATCTCCACAAAAGGAAAAGAACCGATCCGAATACATCAAAATTGCATCTATTCCCATAGCAACTAGGTCCAAAATCGCTCGCTCACCGCGAGCTTTCCGCGGCTGCCCTTGCGCTTGGAAGACGTTTCGAGTTCGCTGTCGCTGTCTCGCTCGTTCGCCTTGGAGTGCATATAGCTCTGTCTCTTGCGCTCGCGCTCCATGTAGCTCAAGTCGCGGGAGCGCGAGAGCTGCGTGCAAGGCAACGGTTACGGCTATAGGCTGAAGCTATAGGCTGTCTTTAGAGAGGCCAGACTATAATGGTTCCTTATTACTACTCATTAATGCCTCGATGGACTAGTGGTTAAAGAACCGAGGTCCTGGGTTCGACTCCCGGGTCTAGGTAAAACTGAACACAGCCTGGGACTGTGATTACCATTGCGCATTTAGGAATCGTGATGGTTAAGCCAATAACTATATCTCTTACTATAACCTGAGTCCTGATTTCAAATGGTAGAGACCTTTGCCCTTCAGTGTGGCAAAAAGGGGCTGATACTTTATTTTTTCTGTAGATATCCCTCTACTAACAACTAAGTTACATAAATGTCTGACACTCCATAAAAACAGCCTGAAATAACAAAGCAATAAAATATTGTAGTTCCATCTATTCATTATATCCATATCCGCTTGGACTCTAAACAAAACAATAGCTTGTTAAAAATTATATAATAATTTTATCCAGTAAATAATTCTCCGTATGTATAAAATATAATTGGCTCGCTGAACTATTACAAAGGAAATAGCCATGCACTTATCCATTATCATTGTATGGATTATTTATAGAATAAATATGTAATTGTTTTCCTATATTTTAAATACTATCGGCAAAGCTAAGCTCATGTTGCGTTGATAACATGCAAACTAAATAATCCTCTTATTAAATATTTCAGTATAAAATGCTAATTAAAATTATTTAATGTATTAAAACTAATAAATAATGGGTCCCGTTTCAAATATGGTGTATAATTATATTTTCGATGAGCCATGGCATTCCTGTAAATTTCTCGAAACCGGACGAAGCTTAAAAATAATCTGCCGTCGCATACAATTTACATTTAAAGCGCAAAAACAATTACATATAATGCATATACGATAGCCCCAGAGATCATTTTGATCTTTTAGATTTTACTTAACAGATAACAATCATTATCATGAGTTCATGACTGATATCATGATTAAAGGTTAGGGTTTCATAAAAAAATATGAAAATACGATTTTTACGACTGTCTGTAACTCGCATTTGTTGTGGCTTACTTATATTTACTTCGTAGTTTGAGCCGCTTTGTACGAGAATAAAATGTTTTAGGTCTCATCGCAGGAAGTGCCTCTAGTACCGTATAAAAAGCCTGCAATTGGCTTTCCTCATAGCTTTAAATTTAAATCTTTAGATTTGCCCTCGCCTACTTCGAAATTGACACTGGGCGACTGTCAACGTGCGTATTCGCTCTAAGAAGCGACTGTCGTTCTCATTATAGTGCCAATTTCGAAGTATGGCTAGGACTTATCCAACGATTAAAATCTATGGCTTTCCCTACCAGTTACATATCAGTTACCCTAGTTTCCTTCACAGCCCCAAATCTAAAAGCCCAAGCATGCAGTATCTACCAACCTTGGTGTAAGAGAGATCAGCTTTGTTGAAGGCGAGCTGTCGGTGCGCGCGCCGCCGCGCCTGCGCGCCGTACGTCATGTCATCAGCCTCCTCCACCGAGCTGAACTCCCCCTCCTCCTCCTCGTCCGAGTAGCCACGCTCTGGAATTACGAAGAAATTAGATATTGAGTAAGAGATAAGTACGCAGATGATGATCATCGCAGAGATATTAAGTTGGGCATTTGCCTGGGTGGGTACCTGTCAGTAACTCCACAAGGGTTTGATGGAATAAGTATCCCCTGCGGTTAACGTCCACTCACTAGGACGGAGGACAATTTCTTCATCCGCCCACTAGGGCGGAAGATAATTTCTCGAGCCCCACACGAGGCTAAAGGTCTGGCTATCTAAACACTATCCCTTTTTTCATCAAAAAAATATCAAGGTCCTTATACTGGTGCTCAAACACTTTTGTAGCATTTGAGGAAGCAACAAGAAGCCCGTAGAATGCTCTACTACCCTAATAGGCAAAAGGATCTTCATCAACGTGATCGCTCCTTGCCCATTCCTGCAGGAAAACCACGTCGCTTATATATATTCCACTTTATCTTGCCAGACGCATCTCACCAATATAATAAATGAAAAAGCAGTGTTGTTGTTCTTGGTGGTGATGGTCAGCCTCGCAACCGGCTGCCCCTATCGCCGCCTACGCCAGCAGCTAAAGCTCCACACCCGTCGCTGGAGGGACACTCACCAGTGATCAGCAGGGTGTTGTTGTTTTTGGTGTCATGGTCGACCGGCGTGGACGCGAGCCCGGTGATGGTCAGCCGCGCGACCGGCTGCCCGGTTGGGCGCCCACCTTGCCGCCCACGCCCAGCGCTGGAGGTACACTCACCAGTGATCAGCAGGGTGTTGTTGTTCTTGGTGTCGTGGTCGACCGGCGTGGACGCCAGCCCGGTGATGGTCAGCCGCGCGACCGGCTGCCCGGCCGTGGCGCCCACCTTGCCGCCCACGCCCAGCGCTGGAGGTACACTCACCAGTGATCAGCAGGGTGTTGTTGTTCTTGGTGTCGTGGTCGACCGGCGTGGACGCCAGCCCGGTGATGGTCAGCCGCGCGACCGGCTGCCCGGCCGTGGCGCCCACCTTGCCGCCCACGCCAGTCAGCTCCAGCTCCATGTCCATCGAACGCTGGAGGACCTGGAACCAGTTCAAGATTGTAATCATGATCAGCAGTCGCGGTCCACTATTGAATGTGGGCTTCCCCATATGAGGGCCGGCGAGTTGATGATAGCAATATAGGGAACGATAAAACATATGACAACGCTGCTGCTCTGCTGCATAGCCTATCCCCTGAAATACCCCTTAGTCGCTTTTTACGACACACCCAAGGAAATCAATAAACAAGTAAAAATAAAAAAATACCTAAGAACCAATATTAATTAAAAATTGTTGAAAATAAAATTAGTTACATATGTACATTGGCAGTATTACTCCTCACTGTTAGTAGTAGTAGTATTTACTTATTTCGACATAAAGAACCAAGCATGAAATTACCTTCCTACACAGACGATAATTGCATTTCCAAATGTCATACCAATCATTATCTATTGCAGGATGATGACCTCATTACGAGTGTACCCGTTCGTTAATGAGAGGAAACACGAATTTAACCTCTGAAGGACAAAGGAAATGAGTCACTAATTAAAAACACAGTTGCTAATTTATTTTTATGAAATAATGAAGCAAAAGAGCATGCGGGTCGTAGTGAGTGATCACCGCTCATGGACATCAGCAACTTCAAAAAGGTTGCAGACGCGCAAAATCCCTGGTCCTTCCTTATTAACGTCTTTTATTAACATAGATATACTTATGTACTCGTACGTTTTATCTAAGGGATCGACGAGAATTAAACCCTTTTAGCAGATTCGATTAAATATCCTTTCGTCAGAAACACCTGATACGTTCCACGAATATAAAATTCCGAAGGCACACAAGCTTTTTACGACGGCTCGTATTACTTAGATGGTTTGCATAACATTTACGAGTATTACACAAACAGATAAGAACGTCTATCATTTTACAAAGAAATCGAAAACGTAGGCGACTTTGCACTTTCGCCTCTGAATAAAGCGCAAGACACACTTTCGCCGACCTATGTCGGCAACTTTTGTCGTTGGGCCATGCCAGTTGCCGGCTTCATTCATTGTATGTCGGAAAAAGCGAGTATATCGGCGAGCGACAAGCTGGGAGGTTGCCGACATGATTCTTTTCATATAGGCCACCGACTTATGTCGGCGGGCTGTCGGCGGACTCTGTGTGTACTGCGCTTAAACGTGGCTTTCGAAACGTGACCATGCATTTACACAGCTCAATGACAGCTTTAGACGATTGATGATTGCGCGGACAATTCGCTTTCATTCATAAGCAAACTGAGATGAAAAATCATTATATTTAGCATTTTCTTTGTTGGATAATGTTACATCTACAGCTGTGATCTTGACAGGTCTTTCGTTTAAAAGTGACATGTGAATGTAATGTGAATTACTTTATCTTAGGAAGAGCTTAGCTTAGAGATATCGACGAAATCGATACCTATTACCAAACCGCGAGATCATTTTATAGGTAACCGACTTGAAAAAAGGATATTCCCAGATCGATTATTCTCATTTTTTGCGTTTCGCCCTCGTAAAGGCAATATCCTGAGGAATAAAAGGTACACTGCATATATACTTGTATATTTTGTGTGTTTTCATTAAAAAAGATCACTTGTCTGCACTCACCTGGTCCATCCTGATGACGCCTTCAGCAAGGGTCTTGTAGCCGAGGATGGTGCGGTTCTTGTACTTCTTGCGCCTCTGCAGCATTATCTGGAGCCTGGAAGAGTGGTATATGTAAATAACATTGTATTTCTAATAAACAGTAACATACTTTTCTTACTTTTTTCCTTAAGAGAAACGTACAAAGAATATTACCTACAGTAAAGGGACAGAATGAAAAAAACATATGTATAATAGGTATAATGACAAGATTTAAAAGTTTATGTGATGGCCTGACTCGGAACAGGGCAGGCAAATGATTTATTCATAAAAAAACTTTTTTCACCACACAGGTAAGTAAGGTAGATGTACCAAAGGCGACTAAACGCTAAAAGCGTTATCTGAAAAATGAAATGTTTGAATACGGCAAAAAGCAATCTAAAAATAAGGATGATGACGATATAAAAGACGATGATGCCTTCACCTTCACAAGAAAAAAATTACCGATGTGTTCTTCTGACTGAGTTGACTGATAAAACATTTTAAAATGAAGAGGAAAATATAAATTTAATGTCAACTTCTTCATTAATATTCGCTGCTCAATACAAACATCATAAGCAGAATATTGTTAATATTCCAAACCACCTAAGACTGCGAATATCATTATGCGTATGTTGACATTCAGCACAAAAGCGGCTAATACCAAGGGATAATTAACCTACAGCAAGCAGATTCATCAAAGTAAATTGCCCGATACTGGCACAGAGTAAGAGATTTACAGAATCCAACATTCTTCCATCCAACAATCTAACCTACACTGATCGAAACTGTGAATCCCGAAATAGCTAGCTTTATACAAGACTATTTTCGATTTTTTTAATAGCTCACATACTTTTTTTCCTTCTCGACGATCCGCAAAAGAGCGCAAAATCAAATACTCAAACCCAATTGACGCGGATTGCGGACAATTGTGTTTTACCCCATAAATTTTAATTCATTTGTCATTATAAAAGCGTTAATTTATGTTATAAAGACTGTCCATACATTCCATAAACAAATGGGCCCAACGCAATCTTACCCAAAGGACTAGTAGAAGGACCCTTCTGTATGTGGCCATTCTATGACATAAGCCGTGAAATTGGCTCGCCGGTTTTCGATACAGTATCGTAATAGGGTCTTAATAAACTGCCAGCTCAGATGCCTGATAGTTCATTTATTATATATAGGAAATGCTAGTGTTTGAAAAAGGCTGTATTGTATTTTATAATGCTTCTCTCGAATTTTCTAATTACATTAAATTTTTAATAACTAATATGAATGACATTTTTTCATAAGGTTTTCAATAAAACGAAATGAAAAAATCCTTATCTAATTACTTTTGTGTTGTGTTTAAAAGTAATGAAATGTTATTTATGTCACCTTAAAACCACCGTGTTTTATTTATTCGTTTAATTGTGAATGTAGCAGCCGCATTAAACCTTAATGGCGGCTATAAATAAAGGAACTAAGCTGCATTTCTTCGGGCAACTGAGCAACGTTCCGTGTAATATACCGCCCGGGATGTCGTGCAATGCAAATGCACGCAAAAGTATTCCCTTACCGCGACAACTTTTGTAGCCTCTTTAATTTAATATGGGAATTGTGTTGTAGAAAATACTCCGATAACTTACGAATTGCTTGCCTTTAAATTATTATTTGCTTGCAATTTTATGAGTACCTAAATTATTAGGATTTTCCTTGGACTGACACACCAATTTCTCAGCTCCAACCTCAGCTTGAAACTTGTTTTATGGATGCTAGGGATAAGATAGACCTACTAAAATTATATTATTAACTTCCATTACTCAAATACAAATCCCAATAATACAAGCATTTTCCTCTAACGCGATTTGGCGACCCTTTCCACGAACTTCGAGTTTTAAGTCGGTCACTCACCACTAGACTAGCGGGTCCGTCTTTACAAATAACCTTGTTTTACAAAACAACAATAACTTACTAGCATATTAACATAGCTCTTGAAAATAACTGTCAACCTGTCCAATAAAACAATATAACTACCTGATACATACATACATCGACAATGAATAATACCCCATCATTCATAGTTTACAAAAAGACATGAAACAGCCATGGTAAACCATTTCTATCATTTGTTTTACGATGTTTGCGCGGGAGCACTCTTTGTGCGCAGTATGACGCCAGTAACTATGATGCTAGACATTTCAAAGGGCAGTAATTGAAAGCTAGAAATAAATTGTAACTATGACTAGACTTCAATGAACTATGCATTATAGTCCATTTCAGCTGAGATAATGGATATGGCGCCTTCTGGGCTGGTATAAAAACAGGGCATTATTTTATAGGTTATTTCTTTTAATTTTTAATAATCTCGACGAGTCCTTCTTATCACTTGATATCAGTATTTTTCTATACCTAAAAAAATAAAAAGATGGCCAGGTAGAACAAGATCTGCGCAAGACGGCTGTCAGGAGCTCGGTACGAATTTCGGGTGATCAGCTTGGGTGACGAGCAGCCCTAGGAGAGGCCTATGTCCAGTTGTGGACTGTGATAGCCCACCGCCATTTGAGTGATGCACAGTGCTTGCTTACCAATGTCTACTACTATAGTAGCACTTCTTCTTATTAAACTAAAGAGCTACGCTCTTGTCGTGTAGCTGCCTCCACAATAGCCTTGTTGGAGTACTAAACTCTCTTAAAATACGCTGATGCACCGACCTGTTTCACCATGTAGAGCCAAGTGTCCTGCTCACCGCCATTTGAGTGATGCACATCGCTCCCCAATTTTTACCACTTTTGTAGCACTTTTTCTTCTTAAATTAGTTTTAAGGAGAAGAAAGCTCTTTAGATAGCTACGCCCTTGTCGTGTAGCTGCATCCACAACATCCTTGTTTGAGCACTAAACCATCTTAAAGTACGCTGATGCACCGACCTGTTTCCGTCGCGCTTGACGAAGTGCGGGTACTGCAGCGAGAAGCAGAGGTCGAGCTCGACGTCGAGCGGCGGCACGGCGATGTCGTTGGAGCGCAGCGTGCGCTTGCTGCTGTGCATGCGCGCCGCCAGGATGACCGCGCCCGCGCCCGCGCCGCCCGCCGCGCCGCCGCCCGCCTCGCCGAGCGCGCCGCACACGCGCAGACGCGTCACGCGGAGGGTGCATAGCCTGGGAACAATCAACAAATAAATAAATCAATATTTCACAACATCACATACTCGTACATTGATCTGATTCTTTTTAAGGAGCTTATAAGCACTTGTGTTACAGACATCAGAATCAACAGTGGTATTACAAATATACTCAAATCATATAACACACAGACCAGGACAAACAGACGTGTTCATGCACACAAAAGTTTGTCCTGTGCGAGAATCGGACCCGCGACTTCTTGTGTTATACTGGTGACACTTGTGTAGTGGTTAAAACACTGTGCTCAAACCTCTTAGGTCTTGGTTTGGAATCCCGCGGGGAATACTGTCACTTTGTGTGGGTTTTCCAAGTTTGGTGAGACATTGCATGCTTGAATCCGATAAGAACGATGATTCCGTGCTTCCTACTAAAGCACGTTAAGCCGGTGGTCTTGACTATGATCCAAGTGGTCTGGGGTCCCTTGTAAGGGTTACGCAAGTCAAAAGATAGTCGCTCTATTGTAATAACCAGGCTGTTTAATTCAGGATTATAGTCGTAGAATTCCCTGGGCTTCAAGGCAACGGCTCAGGATGCAACCAGGATAAGCGCTGTCGTGAAAAAGTTTTAAGGCTAGCGACGCGTTAGTGAAAAATATAACATCGTAATCACCCAATCGTGTACAACAAGGAATATTTTCGATTTCAGCCCAATTATCTCCTAAACTACTACCCTACAAAGGCATAAAGAAACAGTTTACGTTCCTTGCCTACATCTCTACAAAGATAAACTCGATCTCCCTGCAAACAAACTTTTATCTATTCACATATACTCCAGTCAAAATAGACAAAATTAAGACTTAAGTTTGCATTAATTCCCAACAAGCTGGATTTTTGTGCAGGCCTTGAATATGTCATTACAAATGATATGTCAAAAGTCCCCATCGATCCCGCTTGTGCGTTGTTTTTTATTCGTGGTCAAAGGGCCCAAATTTGCGTTGTTTGCTTATATCTCTGAAACTAAGAGAGCTATCGAAAAATGGTTCAGGTAAAGTTTGTAGATCGTAAAATTGTCTACCTAAAAGATTTGTACACTTTTCTTGTACAAAGCAGCGCTGTTGAGATATCTTGACTTTAAGCCGCAGGAAAGTCGTATTTTCGAGTAGCCCACATTATGCAATTACAATAAATTGTGTTGAGTAGTTTATCTGGAGCAGGTGGCAGTTAAGTATGGATTGGTTCTAAACTATTATTAACCAATTTCCAGCTCCAATTTTCACGATTTAGATCATTGAAGTCAAAAAAGACAAAATGATGTATCAAGCTTGCATTCATTCCCAACAATGGGGACTTTTGTGCAGGCATTGAATACGTCATTACAAATGATATGTCAAAAGTCCCCATCGATCCCGCTTGTGCGTTGTTTTTTATCTGTACTGGAAATCTTCAGATCCTATTTTTAACCTATCTGGTAGTCAAACCTTAATGGTCCCCATAGAGACTTTTACTCCTTACATGAAATAGGATCGACTGGCGCGAAAAAAAATTTTGGAATTTTCAGTACAAAATGTATGGGAAAAGTTTTTTTTGTTTTTTCTTTGCCAATCGATCCAATTACATGTTAGGATTAAAAGACTCTATGGGACCATTTGAGGTTTGAGTACTAGAAATGTCAGAAATCGCAAAAAACTTTTCCCATACATTTTGTACTGAAAATTCCAAAAATTTTTTTTTGCGCCAGTCGATCCTATTTCATGTAAGGAGTAAAAGTCTCTATGGGGACCATTGAGGTTTGACTACCAGACGGGTTAAAAATAGGATCCGAAGATTTCCAGTACAGATAAAAAACAACGCACAAGCGGGATCGATGGGGACTTTTGACATATCATTTGTAATGACGTATTCAATGCCTGCACAAAAGTCCCCATTGTTGGGAATGAATGCAAGCTTGATACATCATTTTGTCTTTTTCGACTTCAATGATCTAAATCGTGAAAATTGGAGCTGGAAATTGGTAAATAATAGTTTAGAGCCAATCCATACTTAACTGCCACCTGCTCCAGATAAACTACTCAACACAATTTATTGTAATTGCATAATGTGGGCTACTCGAAAATAACACTTTCCTGCGGCTTAAAGTCAAGATATCTCAACAGCGCTGCTTTGTACAAGAAAAGTGTACAAATCTTTTAGGTAGACAATTTTACGATCTACAAACTTTACCTGAACCATTTTTCGATAGCTCTCTTAGTTTCAGAGATATAAGCAAAAAACGCAAATTTGGGCCCTTTGGCCACGAATAAAAAACAACGCACAAGCGGGATCGATGGGGACTTTTGACATATCATTTGTAATGACATATTCAAGGCCTGCACAAAAATCCAGCTTGTTGGGAATTAATGCAAACTGGAATGTCTATTTTGACTGGAGTAATACGTCGCGGTAGTTTCCGCCGCTCAGACGGAACCGTACTTATCTCGTTAGAATACACCCGCCGTCCCTCGCTTCCGAAGGAAGTTCGCTGTTAGAATGTCTTCTAGTAAAGTTCACATCTGTATTTTTCATGTTACGAGTAAAAGTATTCTGGGTTATTTATAGAGGTAGAGATAAAAACTGTTTGTCAGCTTTTTAAAAGGTTGTGTAGAGAAAACCTTGAGTTAAATAGTTAAGATTTGGAAAATCATTAATTATACCAGTAGTAGAAGAAGTAAGAAGTTTTAAAACCGATTGTACCTTTATGAACACATCCGGCATATACCGGGAATTATAACTGCATTACAATGTCATGGCTCTGGCCTTGTAAGCAATTAAAAATACATTAAATTCATTTATTTAATGTTGATTAAATAAAGACCTCTTGCATTATTAATTAGACACTAACAAAGCCCAGACCATTGCAATTGTCGATTTTAATTGACGGCTAGGACTCGCATTCCAGTCTTGACTCAACTGGAGAAGAGCTAGGCGCCTAACGACCTAAGTACGGTCTGCAAGAAAGCTTACTTGATCTATCTATCTATCTTAACATAAAGTACCAGCTTATTAATGTCCCACTGCAGGGAAAAGCGTCATATTAGTTCACGGACTAGTAAAAAAAGTAAGGAATTCACACCGCGGTACTAAGAAAGACACCATTATTTTACATCGTTTAACAACACACGACGGCATCATGTCAAGTATTGATACGCAAAAATTGAACTGACACAAAAGATGTCAGATGTTAGATGTTTGCCAAGAGGTTTACGTTATTGTTATTGTTACAAGAATAGGCATGGACCTTCCGCTTAATCACAACTTAGTGAACCAGGCTTTGTTCCGAAAAACCGACTCAATCATGCCTGACCTTGAATCGAACCCATTTGACCCAGACTCTGAGACCATAGCCATTTCAAAAAACATCTGCATACAAGTGTCTGTACTTTCATATGACCATTTTCTTCGTCAAACAGAATCATCGTACGATGTTGCTGGCAGTACTCGACTGCACTTCGAAAGGCGCATTGTTACCAGAGAATAAATACACTTGCAGGAAAAGATGCTGCAAGACATTTTCTATGTTGGAGAAACGATCGCAAGGGATTTCGATAAACCTCTGCAGTGCAGGTTTTTACTTTAGTTTATAGTTTGTTGTTGGTAAACTTCAAAGTTATGGGTTTGAATGGCGATTTTAAAAGAGAAACTATCGAATTTCTTGCCGCTTCTTCTCGATAGATGACTGCTTTCCGAAGTCAGTGGTAGAATTTAAGTGTAATATAAGAATTATGGACAATATATTAATGTACATATCTTTGAGGATGTACCTCAACGTAAATAAAGAACTTTCTGACGCACTAAGAAAAGTTAATGACAGTAAAGATATTTAATTGTCATTGTGTAAAAAATTAACAAATACTCATTTGTTTACAAAGTCCTTTACTATTATCTTGATGTTTAATGCAATGATCATAAATCACCAGTTATGTAACAATCATATACATATAGATAAATTAAAAGTAACCTTACTTATCCATTTAGGTATTATTCTACTCATTGCATATACAATCGAATACACTTAATAAAATAGTGAAGGCCAATCACTTCCCATCTTTTTATCGCAAGTAAAGATTTCTCTTCCATAGATTTATTATATGTAGTTATTTTTAAGACTTCTTAAATCTAAATTTATAACAAATCATACTGCCAAAACATTTTCGTAATAGCAAGGAACACAAATATGGTCCCACTGCATGATATAAAGACGCTTAAATGTACCATATGATATCAATTCGTTTTATGGACATAGTATGCTCTAAGAGCGATCGCAATAAAACTAAAAGTAATAAAACAGTTTTTCGTGTCCATAACATTTTATTATTTTGTTTGAGAGTGTTTTGGCAAGAGGTTTGCGTCAAGCTGTTAAGTGTTTGTACGACTTTGCCACTCGGGAAAATATATCACTACAGTTTTAGGTATTTTTACGAAAATGATATAAACCATTAACATATTTTTTTTAAATAATTTTGATATATGAATATAGTATAAACAACATACTTTAGAGAACTTAAGTTGATAATTATATTATTCATAGTGCATGAGTGCACATACACGCACCTAAACTCATTTAAAGTATGTAGGTATTTCTAGTACATATAAGCTGACTTAAAACCTAAAGCAATGTTTGAATGCAACTTGAAAAGAAAAACTACTAATAACAGGGTTTTCAGCTCGTTCATCTCGACAGAAACTGCCATCCGAACGCGGTAACAGAGTAATGGCGATTTTTAGTTGACGAACATAATTTGCGGTCCTTAAGCTTAACTACATGATAAAAAATAAATTACGGAAAGAGCAACTAAAGCCGCTTTACTCGGCTCATACCAAATATGGTTGGGAAGGGAGAGGAATGTCATCGGTGAAGGTGATCGTTAGTATACTATAAAGGGGCCCCTTAAACCTACACGCTGGGTCGAAAGTCCCAGGCGCCGACTGACATTCCTCTCAGTTCCACGCGATGGACCCGGCACCCGCACGGAGAATCCATGGATAGCTAAGAAGTTCGTCTCTTCAACATTCCGAATTCAAATTCATATCGGCAGCCGTCAAAGCAAAGCTATAAATCCAGCCATGTTCAATCCACAAGCGATTCAAAGCCCATTTCAATACACGAGTCTGTGATCCGATACCGTAAGTATTAGTTTCATCGTATATTGAAATACTTCCAAACCCGACCCGGTCGTGTCACGAACTGAGGGTAAAAGTTTGCGGTCAGCAGCAGCTGTGGGTCGAGCAATATTTCCTTTATTGCTCACCGATTGCCCAACTGTATTTTGATTTATTGACATTTGAAGCGAATTGACATGTTCGGGAAATTTCGAATGGTTCGGAAACAACTTGAATCAAAATTGTGTGATTTTATCTTTTCCAAGCCCTACCATAAAGTCATAATTTATGTTTTATTTATACATCACTTTAATGACGAAACTGCCAACGTTAAAAATACTTCTACCTAAGTGTTTAATGATAGATGAGGATAACTGATAAGTTAGTCAGAACACAAGATGGCAACTTCTCCTGTTTTGAATTAAAAAAAACAACACGAGAATGACATAATATCCCAGATTTAAAGTACAAAAACAGAAAAGCGTTAAACAACTTAACACACAACAGCCCACACCGGGCGGGTGTGGGCTAGAGTGCTCAAAATGGCGTAAATTCAAACTGCATCTCACAAATCGAATAGGATTCTGAATCGCCCCGCTGCACCGGCATTATCTGTACGAAGCATTTTACGTTCTCTCGTATGCATTTTCTCAAGCGACAGCCCTAGATTAGATAGAGCCAGACTACGGCACAATGTAGAGATACAATCAGTGAAGATTTTGAATAAATAATAAAAATAAAAAATTCGAGCGAAAGCGAGCTTACAGTTTCTGGTAATAATTGCCCACATCGTAAAAAAAAAATGATTGTAGCGGTAAGTCGGGGTTGCTAAGAACATGTCAATGCACTTAATAAAATAATGAAGACCAACCAAGTCACCACCTTTTTAGCTCAATTGATGATTGCTCTACATAGATTATCCTATGTGATTCTGGTTAATACTTAAATCTGTTTTCAAGGGTGATTCCAGAATTCGATTGCAGTACATATACATATGTTATACTAGCTTCACTGCAATTTATCGAGCTGGCATACAGCTTAGAGGCAAATGGAATAGTATTGGAAACTCGGGTGCGGGAACCCGGCGCTGAGCGGATGAGCGGCTGCAGTGACTGCACATGCACAATGCTCTGAGCTGCAGCTTGCAACGTGCGGATAGAATACTGAGCGACAAGTATTCAAGACGGAGGCGGAATAAAATATGTATAGTAAAAATAATATTGTGGAAGTGCGAAGTTGTTGCTTCGTTGCATGAATGGGCGATTGCACGTAGTCAACTCTATAGATACCAAAGGAGACGATCCATTTTGGGCTTGATTGTGCATGGATAAATTATATACCAAAAAAACTGTAAATTTTTGTTAATTAACCTCTATAAATAACAACGGAATAGGCTTTGGCCAACTTAAGTTAATTGCATAATTATATATTTTACATTATCAAACATACTTTATAAACGATATAGCACTATATTTTTTAATTTTTAACTGTCTTCAGAAACGCACCTAATAACATGACAGATTAAATAATCGATTAGAGAAAATCGATAAGCGGAGATTAAATTAAATGCATCATGTTCCAGTGTGTTTTTGCTACATTTTGAAAAACTACAATCATTTATTATTTGTAATATTCGTTATATCTTAATAATGATCTACTTTTTACGTCTTCATAATAAAGATAATAATAAAATCAAACAATTGATCGATTAAACGATCAGTGTCAATTGAAACGGAGCCATTTTGGCACTGACCTATATCTTGTCTATAGATTAGTGCATTTTGGTTTTACGTCATACATCAATGTCAATCCTGTCACTTGATGTCACACCATATAGATATGGCAATAATAATGAATATTCATGCATGATTTTAACATATTTGGCCGTTGTGTTCAGCTATTAAAATTGGGCAAATGTAATCTTTTGAAGTGTTCTAATCGGTGACCAATTTGTAGCCGTGCACATCCAGGCCCCCGTTTGTATGAGAAACGGATTTCTCCTTTCATTAGATACTGGTATGAATTTAAGGAGGGAATAAGAGCCTCGCTGCGTTTCACCGTGTCTAGCTAAAGTGCAACCAGATCCTTATGTTTTCGGACTCGTAGTCAATAACCAAGGAGTTTTAAAGGGTGATCATCTAGTGACCCGCATCTGCTCTATATCTAGCTATAATTTTATTCGCAGAATCCATCCACTCAAAGACTATACATAAAATAGAAACTATTAATCTGCAAGGCACTATCTCAAAGTCCCAAGCTGCAGAGAAAGCGGACAGGTCCACCGAGACCACAACTGGATCACCTCATTCAATAACCTTCCGGTGCCTTTCCTTTCCCGGCCGCTGCTATATAAAGAAACTAGGTGATCTACACTAACGCTGTACACTTAGGTACACATTTTATACTATTTATTTAAAACTAGCAACCCGCCCGGCTTCGCACGAGTTCAATACTGGAACATGCATGTCATTGCATGTATTATAAATTAAAAACCGCCTCTTCCGTTAAAAAACACTCATGACAAGCGGTGTGTACCAGTAGATTAAAACGCACATAGCCTATTCATGTGGACTATCAAAAACAAAAGCATTTTTCAGTTATTGGCAGTAGTTCCTGAGACTAGCGTAGCGCATTCAAACAAACAACCTCTTTCAAAAATGTATATATTAGTATAGATTAATTTGTTAATCGGATTAAAAATAAGTACAAAACTGTTTTTTTATGAATATACTTCGAGGCATCCAAGGGAGTATTAACATTCATGCTACATAGTTTGCGTCCCTCTAATAAAATTATTACAATCTTGAACGACAAAAGAAATAAGCAGTTTTGCGCAAATAGCCAAACATTGTCATTTGCCCAACAAATTGTTTCTATTAAGCAGCATTTCATTTTATAGTAGGCTTTCTCATCATCCTTTATTTGCGTCATAAAGATAAGTAAAGGCTATTTGACAAGACTTTGTTGAACAATTGAATGGTTAGGTACTACAACAAAAAATATTAGACGTACCTACACGTCTACAATTGTACATGTGTATGTAATCTGACTTGATTGCCTCCATCTTATACATGATACATCAGGCGAAATATTACTATCTAATGAAATATTGCAATAAAAAAAAATTAAGGTCCAAGGTAAATAGTTCGTCATCACCTTAAGATTCTGTGATGCCAAAACAGCAAATGTTCTAAAAGGTTAATTTAAAAAAAGTCGGAGTAATGTCATGTTAAAGGGGCCTTGCTCTACTTCCTTAAAATTTTTATTGCTTAGTGTTGGTTTCCCCAATTTGGTCATGAAATTGCTGCAGGCTTAAATCACCTGATTGTCAGATATGAATGATGATTCCGTGCTTGGGAAGGCTATTATCCAGATAGTCTGGTTTCCTATGTAAGGATTACCGATGTCAGTCGACAGTCGCCCCATCGTAATAACGAGACTTTTTAATTCAGAATCATAGTCGCAGCGTACCCTGGGCCTCGAGTCAATACCCGAGGATGCAGCAGGGTGAGGCGCTAGGATGAAGATGATGACTTAACATTTTTGTTCCTGACTGTACATTAGTGAAACATGGACAAACCGATAAATATCGCTTCGGCACCTTGAGATCATACTAGATTCCATTTAACCAGCAGATGTTACTGAGATCTGAATATTAGGTCAGACATTGATTTAATAAACCATCTGAGCCGTTATCCTTGCAGGCTGAGTTACTCAGCCTGAGTAACGGTTTGCAATGCTTATTAATATGTACGCAATTACTGGAACAGTAATGTGATCAGCAAACTCTTATACAACCATTCACAATGTTTTTTTCACACAAAATTTAGATTGCACAAAACTTAATATACTAAATTTACAATTGTAGAGAAAGACTACATATTTAAATGTTTTAGCAAAATAGCATCGCTTTAATTGTGTGCGGAAGAAGGAATATTAAATTAAAATTATTGGTAATCGATTTGCTATATGGATTTTTTGGACAACATAAATTAATTATGTCCAAAACCAATAAAATTATGAAGCAAAATTTAATCTCCGCAAAATAATTTACAGCGCCAAATCTGTACACCAGGGTGTTATATGTATATATTTAAGTACATATATTTGTAATACCACTGTTGATTCTGATGTCTGTAACACAAGGGCTTAAGCTACTTAACACGGGGTCAGATCAATGTATGTGATGTTGTGAAATATTTATTTATTTATTTATTTTATTTGTACACAGAACGAAGCATCCCTCCAACCCCGTCCCTTCCAATATTTCATAAGCAATAAACTCTAAAGCACGAGACAACAACCGCTCCGAGATGCCATTACCAAAGAGGCGGGCACAAAGGGAACTTTTTAATAAAACAACTTTTTTTTCGTCCACAGAATAAAAATGGCGGGAATTTTTTCGTCTGTCTCCCGGCCGCGGATAATGAACACCGCGGATAGTGTTTCCACTTACTCAAAGAGAAAAATCGGGATTCTGTCAAGTCTAATTAATACTAGTCAAAGATATCGGATTTAAAGGAGAAATGAAATAATTCTTCATAAACTTCTCTTTTTCTAAATGTCAAAGGTAAATACTTGAAAGTCACTACGAATTTAAAGGTTAGTCAAAGTCGGAGTTAACGCGATTAACTTTAGGTAGTTTATTTTCTTTAGGCGAAAAGATCGGATTTTAATCTAAATAAACTCACTATTTCTAATCTCTAAATAAACTCACTGTTTCTTACATATTTAATTTTTGCGTTAAATATTTTTTCATGCTATACTAATTCAAGTTAGGAACAACATTAAAAAAAATTAAGGGAGGGGTTCGAGCAATATCTTAAGACTGCTACTTTAGAGCCATCGTCATCATCATTCCATCATTACCTCGGAACCCAGGGTACGATACTATGATCTTGAATCTCCTGAAACTTTTCAAACTTTTTTAATTTATATTGTTTTAAATTGTATTTTAATTACCTTACACTTATGAATTTGTACACCGCAATGGTACGGCATGTTGAAACTGAATAATTATATCCATCTTTTGTACACATGTTTGAACAAATAAATATCTTTATCGTTATGTTTATTTTTATCCTGATCCTGAATTACATTTTAAGTAGATACTGAAAAACTACAATACAATGTCCTATCTTATTCGTAAAGTTTGCACACACCAGCGTGAAACGACATCGACTTGTTTCCCAATTTTATTATATTTTTTTGGTTGTTAAAGAAAAAGTTTCCGTATTCAGCTTTATTAGAGTATAATTTGTTTTATGAGCAAAATGTAGTTGGAGGAAAAGTTTGTTCAACTGTGAAAAGGGAGCTCCTATTTATGACAAAAAATAAGTTAACTGTCTGAATAATTACTCTTCTTCTTTGTTCATCCTACTTTTACGTTTTCTGTTATGATAACGAGTAACTCGTTAAGTTTTCCGTGGTTTTCCCTATGCCACCGTACGTTTTTGCTGTGGAAAATATAATGATTTTATAAAGAAAATAAAAACGTAATATAAGACTTCCTTACTTTTTTATTTTGATTCATTATAAGGGGGAAACATTTTTATATGTACTTCAAAAATACTCCAGGAACACCGGCTCCTATATTTTTTTATCTTGTTAATGCTTTACCTTCATAGAGATTCAATTGTAAAATAATAAAATAATTTTATTCAGCAATTTGATTCACTTAGTAAATTCTTTTGCACGTCAAAACTTTTTTTTACCCTACCAGCGCCTCGACGTGAATGGCCTGCTGAGAAGAGACGCCGCAAGAAACTCAGACAGTTTTGCCTTTTTTTAAAAATAAATTTCAATTTTACAATTATGTCAAATATAACTTAAAAATAAATACAAAATAGGTAAGTGCGGCTGAGCAGATTAACATGTCCATGCATATTTGTCATTTAAATAATCATCTATTTTATAATAACCTTTCTTCATCAAAGCAGATTTAATAAACAACTTAAATTTTTGTTTCGAAAATTCAATAACATTTTCTGGTAACTTATTAAATATTTTGATGCTTAGTCCAATAAAAGACTTCCCAGTCTTATGAAGCCTGTGACTTGGAACGGCAAGCTTATGTTTATTTCTTGTATTAAAGCTATGAAAGTCATTTTTTCTAGAAAAATTGTGTAGGTTCTTGCGTATATAAATTATGCAGTCAAAGATATATTGCGACGCTGTAGTTAAAATGTTAATCTCCTTGAATATCTCACGGAGTGAATCACGCGGCTTAAGGTCGTATATTGCACGGATCGCCCTTTTCTGTAATACAAAAATTGTTTGTATATCAGCAGACGATCCCCACAACAACAGACCGTAAGACATAACACTATGAAAATAGCTGAAATAAACCAATCTCGCCGTTTCAACATCAGTCAGGCGTCGTATTTTTCTTACAGCAAATGCTGCAGAACTTAGTCTCCCAGCCAAAGCAACAATATGGGGGCTCCATTGTAATTTTGAATCTATAGTTATTCCTAAAAAGACAGTTGAGTTGACTACATCAATATGTTCATTATTCATTAAAACATTAGTAATAACTTGTGGGACATTAGGCATTGTGAATTTTATACATTTTGTTTTCTTAGCATTAAGTAGTAAATTATTAGTCGTAAACCAATGATGGACTTGTGAGAGTGCGTTATTTACCTCGTCAAATTGTATTCTACGTCTATTTACCTTAAAAACTAAAGAGGTATCATCAGCAAACAACACAGTCTCACATAGACCCTTTGTAAAGGCAGGAAGATCATTAATATATATTAGAAAAAGGAGTGGTCCCAATATTGAGCCCTGGGGCACACCCATTATCAATGGGGCGCCATCGGAGTTAGTTCCATTGATGTTCACCTTTTGAACTCTGCCAGTGAGGTATGATTTTAAAAGCGACAAAGCGAACTCTGAAACGCCATAATGCCGTAGCTTCATCAGCAAGGTTTCATGACTTACACAGTCAAAAGCTTTTGACAAATCACAAAAGATACCAATAGCATCCTGCTTAGCCTCCCATGCATCAAAAATATGTTTTACTAGTGAAACTCCTGCATCAGTTGTGGATTTGTTTTTAGTAAATCCGTACTGATTTTCATTTAATAAAGAATTGGAATTAAAATGAGATAATAATTGATTAAATATGATTTTTTCAAAAATTTTACTGAGTGATGGTAGTATGGATATGGGTCTGAAGTTTGACGGATCACTCTTTTCTCCTGATTTAAATAAAGGGGTTATTTTACTCTGTTTCATAAGATTTGGAAATTGACCCATGTCGACACAATTATTAAATATTAAAGCTAAATATGGTGCAATGGCAATAATAATAGTTTTTAAAATATCAATTGAAATACCCCATAGATCTTCTGTCTTTTTTAACTTAAGTTCTTTGAATGTTTTAATTATGACTAAAGCATCAATATGCGTGAAATTGAAAACAACTTTGCATTCTTCTATTTTTGATTTAAGGAGGCATTCAGCAAGATGCGGAGATGAATTTAATAAGCTAGTAGTAGTGACTGGAATTTCAGAAAAAAAGTGCTCAAAAGCTTTAGCCACTTCGGCATCTGTACTAATTAATTTATTATCAATTTTTAAGGATAACTTACTATCATGTGATCTGTTCCTGCAAGTTTCCTTATTTATGATATTCCAGGTAGATTTAATTACATTTCTGGACGTATGTATTTTGTGCTTTAAATACAAACGCTTGGCCACTATACAAACTTTTTTAAATAACTTTGAATACTTTCTTACATATTCTATTAAATCTGGATTGTTTGAATGAGCTTTTTGAGCATACAATTCAAACAATTTTTTCCTACTTATATAAATACCTTTTGTAGCCCAGTCACTGAATTTCGTTTTCGAATTATCTACACAAACAGTTTTCTTTGTAAAGATACTATTAAATTCACGTGAGATTATGTCGAATAATTTTTTGTACATGTTATCAATGTTCACATCAAAAATAAGTGGCGCTAACGGAATTTTATTACAGATATTATGTGTGAACCTTTCGACGCGATTTGTAGTAATCGGTCTGTAACTAAAGCTAGACGAAGTAACTACACTATGGCTCTCAAGCGCTGCAAGTTGACCGCAATGGTCAGAATTCACAAAGTTAACAATTGATTTAGAGGGTATTTTACAATTACAGAAAATATTATCCAGACAGGTGGCTGATGTGGGAGTCACTCTAGTTGGTTCCCTAAAAAGTGGAGTAAGATCAAAGCACTTAAATAAATTTAGGAACCTAACAGAGGTTTGACTATCCTCTAAAATATTAATATTAAAATCCCCACATACAACTACCTTCTTATTACAGTTGCATACCTTTTTTAAAACTTCTTCCATTGTTGTTTCAAATATAGGATAATTGCCAGAAGGAGGTCTGTACACACAAACAACAATACACTGCTCAAGCTCTGCACAAGATAGTTCAATAGTTCGCTCAATTGAAAGTAATGTTACATCTTTCCTATCTTTAGACTTAAGTGAGCTATCAAGTAATATTAGTGAGCCACCCCTAATAGCTGACTTTCTCGTGAACGAACTAATGACTTTATAATTGTCAATACTAATTAATAACTCGCATTGTCGTAACCAATGCTCAGTTAAACAAAGAATATGAATTTTCATTTTATTTAAATTTAGTTCTAATTCTAATTCTTTACCAGGAAAACCTTGTATGTTTTGGTGTACAATATTAAGTAGATTTGAGGTTTCCCTAGGTTTATTAATTATACTTAATTGGCTAGAGTAATCCTCTACTGTCTTATGCAATAATTTAAATTACTTGGAATACTTTCCAAGGTGTTGGGAATGTCAACAATTGTCTGCTCAATAAAAGCAGATTGTGTAGCCAAATTCTTGGCTGTATAGTTAAAATAATATGCTAACGATGTAGCTATTAGTCGTTTACAATATTTTGAAAGATAATAATTATCTTTAGTCAAATGTATATTAAATGATGAAATACAATTTATGTCAATCAAATTAAATTTTTCATTATTCCATGTCAATGTATTCATGCATAAGTTAAGGCTATACCTAAGATTGTTTTCAGGCTGTGTCAAACTTCTGCTATATGGAAGTGTAAACAATACAATATTTTTTACATTTAAATTATTTAGACTCTCAAAACATTTGGTCATTACACTTTTGTTTACATTTCCACGATTTGCAACCATTAGTATTAATGTGGTATTGTCTGTGAAAGTATATTTATTTAATTTATTTATAATATTAGTAAAGGGTGTGTTAGGAAAACAGTGATTAATAATTTGTCGTCCCAAATAATAGCTTAAAAGTTGGCCCATTTCCTTACCTGACTCATCACAAAACATAACTATATTACTTTTGACCAACTGTAATGTTTTGTTTGGGGAATGGCTGGGTTTCAATGCGTTGGACAAACTTAGTGTGTCATGATAACAAACTGGTTTTGAGAGTGGCGACGCACAGATAGGCAGCGAGCCGCTCGAGTCCGATGTAATGGCTACCGATTCATTGATTTTATTGTTATTTATTATTATACTATTATCTGGGCTTAAACATTTCGAGTTTAGAAGGCATTTCAATGCCAAAATGTGTTCCTCACTCTCATTCTTATAACTGGAATAGCTTTTATTAATTTTTTCCAAGGATGCTTTTAACTTCACAATTTCATTATTTAACCTGCTTAAATTTTTGTCGTATTCGGTGATGTTATTATCTAACGTTATTGAATATAAATCTAATTCATCACCTAAACGTTGTCTTTCCTTAATACATTTAACTGTCGTACATGAACAAGGCTTTTTTTTAATAAGTTTTTGGGTTTTCTTAATAAATCTATTTATCCTAATATACTTTTTGAGCTTGTTCCTGCTGCACCCAACAATGCCCACTGCTTGTGTAGACCGGATGCTGTCATCTCCCGTTAGGTCCACAGTCACAGCGGGTCCACTGTCAAAAACATCAGGAACAAGGCTGGGCGCACTACCTAACAGCTCGTCGAAAAGGGTTTGCGTCTGCGACGCCGCGAAGTCCTGCTTTTCATTCTCGAGGTGGCTAATGTGGTGGTGAGCCTCCTGGAGCTCGTGCTCAAGCAGCGTTACGCGCCGTAGGTTTTGGACGTACTCCTGGCTGCATTCTCCAAACCCATCGACCATTGACTGAAGCCTGTCCCTTTCCTCTATTAAAATAAGATTTTGAGTGTGCAACTCAGTCATATCTTTTTTCATCTTACTACTTTTGTCCAACACGACCAACAATTCCCGATATGTGTTACAGATATCACAATCAACAGTTGTTATACAAATATAAATTTAAAAAATACATATAGCAAGCAGACCAGGACAAACAGACACGTTCATGCACACAAATGTTTGTCCCATGCGGGGATCAAACCCGCGAACTTTGGTCTCATAGTCAACATTTTAACCATTACAACAAGCGCGTCGTCAAGCTACCAAGGCTTCAAGCTTCATGGCTCTCTCACGATAAAATTCCTAGCCTGTAAATGATATACAATTATCCTCAGTGCATACCCGTTGTCGCATAGTTGCACCGGTCACACACTCTGCATACGGTGCATAATAATTGTTAGTGCAACGACACTTCTTGCACTCGAGCGAGCTCTTCAATAGAACTAGAAATAGCAATGAAAACTCGATTAAGGTTTCCCCGTGTACATGGCGTTTGGCCTATAAACGAGTGTAAGAAGTATGTCAGAAATGTGATTTCTTGTATCTTATTTGATTCAATCTCCACTAACTCTCTATGTTACGTTT
Source organism: Nomophila noctuella (assembly GCA_958496325.1). Taxonomy (NCBI): domain Eukaryota; kingdom Metazoa; phylum Arthropoda; class Insecta; order Lepidoptera; family Crambidae; genus Nomophila; species Nomophila noctuella. Next base: position 13,335,992 of record OY292499.1, on the reverse strand, counting down.
TCTGGTTTCCCTTATGTTTAATTGAATTAAAAAAATATTTAATGAGAACTAAGATTACACAGGGATGGCACGGAAGGACGAATCACAAGACCCAAAAAAATAACCTACTCGGGAATTGTACCATACCATGTGGGACTTTCAAAAGGTAATAAATAAAACCTCTAAGCCAACGGCGAATAACAGAATAACAATAAAGCAATATACATAGAACCAACTTCCTTACTAAATATTCAATTCCAAAAAATCCAGTAGTTTCTTCCCAATAAACAAACATGATGGATTTTCCATGTACTCTATCAACCCTTTATCCTTTACATTCAACCTCTGTTATTTGCCCACTCATTCGCATGCGACTCGGCCGGGTGCCGTCAATTTTGACGTTGACAGCTCTTGTCAAAACCCCAACCGCGATCGTGGACGGAATATTTTTGTAAAATCAACATATTGGTAAACCGAGAACCATGTTACGGTCGGGAAATATTGTACGGGATGTGATACAAAAGTAAAAAAAATCTGTGTAAAATACACGTAGTCGGTGCGAGTATGAGTAGATAGTTTGATAAACTTGTATCTTAGAACAGTCATGTTATTGCTTTACTTGTTGCATGCATGGGCTCGAATGGAGAGTTAACACGATCTTAACGACTACTTTATGCTACTTCTGGTAATGTGTCATTATCCAAAGGTCTTGATACTGATGAATCTCTTGTGATTGTCATGGCGCGATGGCGTCGTAAACAAAGATTGAAATCGTAGTATACATCTTTATTTACATAGAATGATATCATTCAACAGTTGTATTGTACATCATCGTCATCATCATCATCAATCCACTGATGGACATAAGCCTCTCCTAGGGCTCTCCACTCAGCCCGATCCTCGGCGACTACATTTAAAATATTTACAAATTATATAGACCTAGTTTTAAGCAATATGTCATTTTGTAAAAACTGCTGCAATTGAATATTATTTTCAACTTCTAACATTACCTTTCCTCATCTAGATACCACTATAGAGGCATCAAGTCTCTACCACACCCGACAAAGCTAACAGAGTCACAGCTTGCATCTCTCCCGATTAAATCAAATTATGCAAAGCAAGATGCGAATGCAAGGCATGCGAGCAGCACTTCAAGGAAGTACCCTCGCGTGCCCCCCCACGCGAACAAGCTGGAAAAACCAGGGAAAGTGAGGAAGTACTCCCCCTTCCACTATCCTGGGCAGGTAAAATATCTTTATAGTATGTTATACTTCATTCAAGTGTGCGATATATCTAATGAAATAATTTTTTCCTCAGATTCATAAAAAATATTGTCTTCAATACCATATGGTGCGAAGACCTATGAGTTGTTTATGTAATCCGTAGTTTAGATTATAACACCGGGGTTTAATGAAAAAAATAATTTTCAAACTATGTACCTTCGAAATGTAGCTGTTGGCGCAGTCACTTGTGCAATATAAAATATTTATACTTATTGTTCAATCATAAATACAATCCAACAAAATCAATAACTATTATTTAACTGAAGAACTGGAAAAGCATTATTTTCCCCAATTATATGAAACATCAAAAGCTCAAAAACGAGATGTCCATTACATTTTAAAGCAATTTGTTTGTAAAACCTCACCCCGGCACGTTTGGGTGCACAATTTGAGCGGTCCGTTCGGTGCAGACAGGCCGCAATCAACTTAGTTAAACGAGAACTAACAGCTTGTGTTAAAAATATACATATTGGCTGTCGACCTAATATGGGCAGCGGGGAGTAAACAACAACAGTTTCGTAGGAAGTTAAATATAAAGAAAAATAGATAAGGTGAACCTTTATAATTTAGTCCCAGGCCATTAATACGATACTGTACATTCAAAGTGTTCAATAAATATCAATTATTATATTATTCGTTTGTCTTTGTATACGGAACAACCAAGTTCAAGTACATCGCACATTGATCCACGGTCCAATATGTACAAAAAAGCATCTTTCGCAAACTTCTAATTAACATCCCCACCCACGTGTGATGTGAACGAAAACCCATTAATATACTCGTATGGAACGCTAAAAATCATATAAAAAACTTCCACTTCCCTGAAAGAGCTGTTCGTTAGAGGTGTAATTCAAGTCTTCAATAGAAAAATTGGCCAAGTGCGAGTCGGACTCCCGCACTGAGGGTTCCGTACAAATTCTATTTTTGACGTATTAAAAAAACTACTGAATAGATTTCGTTCGAAACAATTTTCGTTGGTAGTTTTTATGGTAATGTACATTATATAATTATTTCAGTTTTATCATCCTCTTATTTTAGAAGTTAGAGGGGGGGGACACACTTTTTTCCACTTTGGAAGGGTCTGTCACGCAAAGTATTCACTTTAGAAAAAAGTGATATGAGAAACCTAAATATAATTTTTCAAGACCTATCCATAGATACCCCACACGTATATGTTCAAAGAAAAAAATATTTCGAGTTTCAGTTTTGACTATGGGGACCCCCCACTTTTTTTAATTTTTTTTCTATTTTCGTGTGAAAACCTTGTTGCGGTTCACAGAATACATCCACTCACTAATTTTCAACAGTATAGTATTTATAGTTTCGGAAAAAAGTGGCTGTGACAGACTGGCGGACAGACAGACAGACAGACAGACAGACAGACATGACGAATCTATAAGGGTTCCGTTTTTTTGCCATTTTGGCTACGGAACCCTAAAAATGGATTTTTATAAAATCCAACGAACACGTTCCCTCGTATTGTCGAGAACTCTCGTTTGCTCTGCGATATTTTTATATTATTTGAGTTCTGATGGAGCCCTCGTGCTATAACAAATTCATATTACATTCAATTTGTAGAAAGGATGAGAAAGCTGCGATAACGTAAACATACATTATGATGTTCTGATTGATAAAATGTCGGTGTTGTTTGTAATAGAGATGTAGCAGCTTTTGATTACAATATGAATAAAATATATTAGAATCGTTGTGACAAAACAGTTTATGATAACATTTAAGTTAGGAACTATGTCAAAATTAACAGCTAATAAATTAGAACTTTAATGTGTCCTCTAATTTAACTGATATGCCTATGAACACCAGCGGTTATTTTTCTTTCAATTGAAATGTACGAAAAAGTCGATCTGTTAGCTGACGCTGTCCTTGGTTGACATTCTTAGAGGAACTGAATTTTCTAAGAATACAATAAAGATATTTTCTGTCATCCCTTCGGTTCATCAGTTTTAAGCATACTCTTCAGAATTATTAGCCCGAATCTTAAGACTAAAGATATTGAAGCTAGTTCAAGGCGAAACAATAAGCAAAAACAATATCCCCTGAAAGCATTCGGCTCTTGAATTAACTGACTTGAAAGAAACAAATTGTCCAATAGCGTTCATTCTTTGCGAACTACCTTCAGGGTTGGCATTTGTGCTGAAGTAATTAAAGCTGACTAAATTAATTTGTTTCTTGCCAATTCAGTTTTTGGCAAAAAATAATCACCATCATCATCATCATTATCATCAACAACAAAATAACACCAGATGAGTCTTAGTGCTTACCGCGTTAACCGATACTTAAGCTCTTGCTCTAGGTTTAGATTTTAGAAACGAAGTTAAAAGCTATTTTTAGTATTCATTGTGAAAGTTAAAGTAGGTACCTATTATTTAAAAGATTTTGAGAATTGATTGATTTAGTTCCCCTTGTTCAACTTAAATTAAAATTTATTCCAGACAGTAAATAAGGGAATTCTAAAACCCTCAAAAGGGTTATTAAAGCTTTGTAAATTCATATTACATTTCTTCAATGAATGTAGTTGAACGTTGAGTCTAATACAGTCGGGAGTTGCCTGTTACTCAACTGCCAGGATTCTATCCAACTTCGGCTAGCGAGTTTTGAATATGTAGTTAGCTTTTGCTTGTGTAACTTTGTAAATAATAGTTTATTTATGAACTAGCTTGATAAGCGTTTTCGTAATAATTTCCAATAGAGTTTCTCTCTCACAATCACAAACCTCAGATACCTATAACCAAAATAACAAAATAATGCCTCGCTTGGGAATAGAAACCAAGAGGTGTAAACCATTAGACCAACTAGGCGTCAATGCATTTGAAATTTTAAACAACCTTCGCCCTGAGTTAGGTTTGTATATTTAACATGTTTGTAGCAAATCTAGTTTGTTCGTTTGTTGGTTTGTTTGTTTGAACGCGCTTATCTCAGAAATTACTGGTTCTAATTTAGTCCATTTGTCGGGGAAGGCTTTAATCCACAATGTAAAACTATGCGTGCGGGAACCGTAATCCACGGTTAAAAGTCGCGCGCGGCCGCTAGTCGCTAATAAAATTACTCAATCTTACCACAAGCAGCAACCCTAAAGCCAATCCAATTACCACAGAGCACCTCGCGTTATCCCGCCAGAGGGCGGGAGCAGCGATTGTTTTTAGATACAAAGATTGGATTCGAGTTTAATAAATGAGCTCTAGCGGAATGGGTGATTCCGTGTCCACCCATTATCCTGACTTCTAATACTTTTGCACTGGAGTGGGCGAACTAGTGGGAACAATCGTACTTTCTTCAGTCTATTGTTCCCTGTAGTCCCGATGGGACTTATAAACTTTTTCTTCTCATTAGTTCCATATTTTTACTGGAACTAGTAAAACTCTTTTATGTTTTATTAAATGTTCAACTATGTTATGTTATTTTTACTTGTGTTTGTATTAACTTTTTTTTGGTTTGAGAGTCTAAGTACTTGAGAGAGTTTTCAATGGTTATTGATTTGGCTGTCTATATTAAATTGTATTAATTATTTATTTTCGACTACATATCTCACGGCAAAGTTTTCAAAAACGGACGAGTTTTTCGCATAATATAAAGCCAGCTAGCAGCTACCATTGACGTTAAAGTATGTTCGTGTAAGAGAATGTAGTTCTTAATTAAATTTTAAAATCAAATCAACGAATGATTTTACTTTACGAATACATTTGAGTTTGTATTCAGTATACAGGCACATGGGATAATCCGTAAACTATGTTGAACGAACTATATTTGTTCAGTGAACGGCAAAGCGTTCCGAGAGCCCTGTGAATCAGTGCTTTGCTCATATTTACGCGCACATTACGAGTAAATCCTGAATATTTGCACGCGTTTGAATATTTAGGAAGTGAATCACGAATCTACTATGAACTCGATTCATACTCACGTAACTGAATATACAGGACATATTAATTCCTGTTGCATTTAAATAACGAGGACGGTTTAGGTCAGTTTATAAATATACAATGAATACCTCTTTAACTTTCATACTAGCCAAGTTGTTATAAGTGATTGAGTACATTGCTATTAGCCAAATAAAAAAAAAGTGATCCCGGGATTAAATAAAACAGAAAGCATTCACCTACGAACAGATATTCGCTCGTCTTCTAACCTCAAAAATGTAGCGATCTAGCTCCCACGCAAACCATCTCGAAACATCGCCAGATTTTTTAAATACCTAAGTTTATAATGGATCCATTACGCATTTATGCGCTACTAGCGGCCGCCCGCGACTCCGTCCGCGTGGATTTCGATTTCCAATATCCCATGTGTTATTCTGATGTATAAGCTATATTGTGGTAAAGTTTCATTCAAATCCATTCAGTAGTTTTGACGTGAAAGAGTAACAAACATCCATACATCCATACATCCACACATACAAACTTTCGCCTTTATAATAGTAGTAGGATAGCTGCAAGCAAGCTAGATCTGTAGGCGTGTGTGGAATTTGGTACTCAATTCTGATTACCTATTAAACTCCTGCGGCTTCTAGTATGGAGGGACTAGTACAGTAGAGCTACATTGAACTTCTACTAGAAACTTCTGGTGAGTGAGTTAGGTCGCTAGAACTCGGTAGGGGAGGGTATAGGGTCCAAAAGGCAGTCAACGCATCCGCGACCCTTGTGCGGTTGTTGTTGTCCATGGGCAGCGGTGATCACTTAGCATCAAGTGACCCGCTTACTCGTTTGCCTCCGTATAACATAGAAAAATTCCTACGCTAGTCTATCAACTTCCGCTACTAAACTTTGTATTAAAGTAATATTTGCATAAAACCATATTCTCCAGTCTACAGGGGAGTGGGTGGTGGCGCGAGCTGACGACATCCTCAACTGGGGGAGGAAGAACTCCATCTGGCCCTTGACCTTCGGCTTGGCCTGCTGCGCTCTTGAGATGATGCACTATGCTGCACCAAGGTAAACAGGGGAGATCTCATGTACTAATAGATAGGTAGATAAGATGATAGAAAAGTAGAAAGATACATAGATATACCATTACGTGAACTAACTAATTGTGGAGATATTCGGCGGGCCCGTTAGTCTAGAGGTCAGAGACCCTGGCTACAAAACTAAGGGTCGTGGGTTCGAATCCCGCTGGAACAAATGTTTGGGTGATTTACATCGTCATTTGTACTCGAGTCATTGATGTTCATCAAAATAATTAAGTATCTAAGTCTATCCGTTCTCTAGCTTCCATAGTACAAGCTTCCAGCTTGTTTTGGGGAGTGTTGGTGTCAATTGGTGTGTTAGTCTAAAGAATATATTTTTATTTTTGTTTATTTATTCATGTTATAGCTCCTAGTCGATGCAACTGTTTTACCTTTTCAATCGACAAAATGTGACATAATTATAACAATACATTTTATACGCATAACTAACTCTTATTATTTTCTTTATCAAAAAGTTCTTAGCCGACTCGTTCCAAACCAGATTACAAAGACCATACATATGTACTAGCCATCATCTCATTTATCTCAGAGGGAATGCAATGAAAACCCGTCGATGCGTTCGCGATATATTTTATTGATATTACCAGAATCCAATATTGACTGTGTAGGTTCAACGACCATTCATTGAATCTTATACTTTGTCTGGGAAAATAGGAAAAAGCTGGCCAGCTCGCAAAAACCCTCGAGTCCAGAATCGAGTAAAGATCTCTTCCATTGTACTTTTTATTAACATTTTAAAAGAAAAACAAGTTTACCGCCCGCCAGACACTTTCCCACGCCGCGTTCCCTAGTATAAATGGATTTTCTTTGAACATCTGACAAATGACAGTCGGGTACCGCAATTCACGATAGCAGATAGACACATTTCACTCGGGAAATATTACTTTTACGGAAAACAACGAACGGGGGAACGTCCCCCGAAATGTCTTTTGTGCGAATATTCTCCGGCACTTATTTACAAATTGTATTATTGCAAACAATTTGAATTGTTTGAGACAAGTTTTTATAAGCGAAGGAAAATTCAGCTGCTTTATGTAAAAAAAATATTTCCATACGTTGTTTGGTGACATTATTTGTTAAGAATACATAATGAACAAAGCGACCCTTTTTCAATTGCCATATTAAAATATATCTGATAAAATGACTTGATTTTAGTTTTGAATTGCTTGCTTGATTTATAAGTATTAAGATAATAAAATAGGAAGATATTCAAGATTTTTTAATCGAGACTTATTTCATGTGAACGCATAAGTCGGAGTGAAACTCTCATTTCCCAGTTAGCATGGTTAGGTATTATTAAGACATTTAAAACGTTATTAAACGACAGTGGCGCCACCACTGCCGTCTTAATAACGCGCCAACTATCCAATCTGATACAATCACACTGATAAATGATCCTATACACTATACACAAATGCAGCTTACTGCAACGCGACCCGTGCGATGATTATCTCGCAACCGAAGTGCAGCACGCGCCATTGCATCCAGCGACGTTGATTAGTTGCATCTACTGATCTTGATTGCATAAGAGCATCGATGTATCATGTTACACACGGTCATAGTCGCACGCTGTTTAATATGTATAATCAGATACACTGGAATACGTAGGAAAGACCAAAGAAAATATGGATGGACTGTGTGAAGGATGACATGGTATGGATGACTCGATGACGAATGTTATGCATGTATGGAAGAAGTCAACTTATTGCGTTGATCCCAGATTAACTGGAAACGGGGTCGAGAGAAGACGAACGTTCACATAACACGATGGTAGATAAATGAAAGTCTCCTGTTATAGTGATTTGACATCTAATCTAAGTAAACTTTCAGTGGGTAACAGTTAAACAATGCGAAACTATTTTCTAAGTATATTACACATTAGTGATACAGAGCATTTGTGTGGCGTATAACATTATATAATGTGAAATTCTAAAAGACCCAGAATTATTTACACTTAGTTCTGGTAAGAAGACAACAAAGAATGGAAGTGTAATACCAAGAAACCTAGCTCAAATTGCAACAAGTACCACGCTCGTAACATACGAACAACACTGCATGTAACACTGTAATACCATCCTAGGCGACGTGGGAAGACGCGTCCCACGGGAACATGCTCGTATTGAAATACAGGCACGTTCCGGGTACATCTGCTTACATCAACGTTGAATTTGTGACGGGTGGAATTCCACGCGGTATTTTTGCCACACTAGTTGTACAACCATGGTTTATAGTGTTTCTGGAGCAAGCAAAGCGGAGATGTGCGGAGCGGAGATGTGTCGTAAGCAGCCAAAAGGATTTTAGACTTGACAAGTGACCATCTCAGCATTGAAATCCTATTGGCTACTTACGACACATCTCCACTCCGCTTCACACATCTCCCCTTGGTTGCAGTCTCATCTCAGCCTTTTTCGTGACGAAATGTGAATAAAACTATGAACTCAAACGTTTGAAATTGAACGTTGAGAAAAGACTGCACTCAATATTTTATTTTCGTTAGAATTACATTTAGTTAGATTATACTTACTAGCGAGCCCCCTAATGAGAGAAATAAATAGTTTCCTAAACCGGTTTCATTTTCAATTTAGCTAACTGAACCTTCCCTACCCTCAGTGGAATTCTCTAAGGCATCACTAGTTTATTACTTAATGCAGGCCACTAAAATTATAAACAGGCTGCCCTAAACTAACAAAGGACGTTATTATCTACCTGAATCAACATGGGAGCGTTTTAATTAACTTGTGGTTATAATTTCTTGACGGGCCCTAAAGGATCTGAGTGGAGTGACAAAGGATCTTTAGTGTTTATCAAATGTACTGTCCCGTAATACCCTTCTACACGTTTTAGGTAAAATTAAGTTCATCCCTTTAGTTTGCGTGACGTGTTGAAAATAAAGCGTTATTTATGTAGGCTGAGGTTCTGAGATGAAATATTTGGCGCAAACTTTGGCTTAAGCTGTTCAAAGAGAATAAAGGAGATAGGTGTGATAAAACATAAACATCCCTGCACCTCCTGAATGTAAGAAAGTTTTAGTATAGATGTGAACTAATAAACATTGTCCAAAAGTACCTGGAGATCTCACAGTCCTTTTGTTTTGGGAACAATCTCAGCCATTTTACCAGTTCAAAAAATATTGCTAACTGTTAATGGCTCGATAGTTATACATTTAATAGGATTACAGAGCAACAATAGTTCGGCATATATGATAAATCTTTTCAAAATCTATTCGAAATGTCCAAATATGACCTTACAACAACATTAATATTCAAACTTACTTATTTGCGAACTCCCACATAATAGATCGATTTATCAGACAATGTAATTGTTTGGAAATCGCCTCGGGATTCCTGCAAAAGGGCAAGTCGACATTTGACTTGAAATATCACTTATAGGGCAACACTTAATACTTGATCCAAAGTCAGTAAATCACTTTATCATCAGAAATAAGTTGATAGGATTAAATTCATCATCATCATCCTAGCGCCTCTCCCGGTTGCATCCTCGGCCATTGCCTTGGAGCCCAGGGTACGCTGCGACTATGATCCTGAATTGACATGCCTGGTTATTACAATGGAGCGACTGTCGTCTGACCTCCGTAACCACAAGGGAAACCAGACCAGTTGGATCATAGTCGGGACCAACGGCTTAACGTGCCTTCCGAAGCACGGAATCATCATTCTTATCGGACAATCAGGTGATTCAAGCCTGCAATGTCCTAACCAAACTGGGAAAACCAACACAAAGTGAAAGTGTTCCCCGCGGGATTCGAACCCACGACCTCCGAGTTCGTAGTTTTAGAGCACTGCGCTCTAACCACTACACCACGGAGGCAGTTTTGTTGTTGATAGGATTAAATTGTTGTGTTTATTTCCTCTTAGCTGGAAATCTTTTGATCGATCAACTTAGCTTCCTGACTAATATGACTTTGATGAATGAGAAATCAGGCTAGCATTAATCATTGCTTGCTTTTCGAGACTCGGGAGTGTATATGTATAAACAAACATACCCTGGTAATACACAACTCTTACGGATAAAACAGCTACAATACAGGGAAGAGTGTATGTGTATACTCACAGACACAAATCCAATCAAAGGTGATTTCTCAAGAAAAACATAAAACAGATTATCACCTGAAGCTCACTCGTATATGCATAAAATCCATTTAGTGGTCGGACGAAAGTAAATCTACTTTCTAACAGTTTTCCTCGCTAAACAACTTCTGAAAGTAACATTCAGGAAGTCCTTATGCCAGTAGGCATTAAGACCGGAATGACTGAGCTAGAATTATTGACTCGAGCAATGGGTAATACTGAACTCAATTACAGACACGGACAACTTTCCTTGCAACGCACCATTAGTCTCAGCCAGATCAATTTAAAGTTCCCTGAAGTGACTTCGCTATGGTTTTCTCTTTCTTCCTAGAAACCCTTCAATACGAACATTGACTTCACACAAAGTTGTAAACAGTGTTTTCTAGAACAGGGCCTTTCTTGAGTTGGTTGGAGTGACTAAACGTTTCGAAGTTGGTGGAACTATCGACCTAATTTCATCAATGCGGTTTGCAAAAATGGAACAAGATGTCATTTTTATCAATCGATAAGATAACATCATTTCAACATTTTTATTATCTTCCAACATTTATTGTAATAGTAAAAAGATTCAAATTATATCTAAGAGAAAAGACAGTACTTTTAGTATCATGCCGTAAAAAAAACAAAATAACATATAGATAAATAAAGTTATCAGCTGATGGAGGTTGGCCGTGTGTAAATGACTCACTTAATGGATCGCATCGAGTACGCATGTACCCGTTATCTGCCCAAACATTATTTGGCTACGCCTGATAAAATGTGAAAATTGTTTGGAGCTCAAAAAAAGCAAGCTTTGTTCAAATAAATATTGCAGCTTTGGGCAGTATTGTGATGGCTTAAATGTGGTCGAAGGCCAAAACACCCATCCCCACCGAGGAAGTTTTTATCCTAATAGTTTTGCTGCTGTTGTAACTACTAGAATATAGGGGGCAATCACATCTTCAATACAGTACATCATGATTCAGGAACATTTGTGCTTTTCCCAAATGTTTTCAAACATTAGGGGATCAACCAAACCGCATTGAAAGACACAGAATTGAAGTGAAAACGTTAGTTATTAGTATATCACTAAACTGTAACTTTTTTGTAGATACGACATGGACCGCTACGGCATGGTCTTCCGCGGCACCCCACGTCAGACCGACGTGTTGATCGTCGCCGGGACTGTCACCAACAAGATGGCGCCCATCTTCCGCAAGACCTACGACCTGATGCCGGAGCCGCGCTGGGTCGTGTCCATGGGCAGTTGTGCCAATGGTGGCGGGTACTACCACTACACATACGCTACTGTGAGGGGATGCGACAGGATCGTCCCGGTGAGTTGTGTAGAGTATCCAAGAACTGCGATGTGATGCTGGAGTCACGCTGGGTCGTGTCCATGGGCAGTTGTGCCAATGGTGGCGGGTACTACCACTACACGTACGCGACTGTTAGGGGATGCGACAGGATCGTCCCGGTGAGTTGTGCAGTCTCTTCAGGACCTAGGCCCGATGTGAGAGCCGCGCTGGGTTGTCTCCCTGGGCAGTTGCGCCAACGGCAGCGGGTACTACCACTACTCGTACGCGACTGTGAGGGAATGCGACAGGATTGTCCCGGTGAGTTGGGCAGAGTCTTCAAGACCTACCCCCTGATGTGAGAGCCACCCTGGGTCGTGTCCATGGGCAGCCCCCGGCGACATGGTGCGCCAAAGCATTCCCCTCCAAAAAAAAAAAATTGCGCTGCGCCAATGGTGGCGGGTACTACCACTACACATACGTTCTTGTAAGGGGATGCGACAGGATCGTCCCGGTGAGTTGTGCAGAGTCTTCAAGATCTAAGACCTGGTGCAGGAGCCACGCTAGGTGGTGTCCATGGGCAGTTGCGCCAACGGCGGCGGGTACTACCACTACACGTACGCTACTGTGAGGGGATGCGACAGGATCGTCCCGGTGAGTTGTGCAGACTCTTCAGGACCCACGGGCTGATGCGGGAGCCGCTTGGTCGTATCCATGGGCAGTTGTGCCAATGGCGGCGGGTACTACCACTACACGTACACCACTGTGAGGGGATGCGACAGGATCGTCCCGGTCAGTTGTCCAGAGAATTTTCTAAAGTCCGACGTCAACATCAGCCTATCGCTATCCCCTGCTTGACATACGTCTCTCTTAGGGCTCTCCATTCCCCCGTTCCATAACCTACTCCACTAGTTCTACGATACCTACAGAGATTGTACTATGTATTTCAAAATAAATAAAGAAACGGGTAAAAGAGTTACGATGGATCACAAAAGACGTATACAATTTTTTTAACTGAAATAATGCAGTGACTTATATGATAACTGATTTACTATTTCCTTGGAAAACAGAGAGCAACAAGAGAAAAACAAACCTGATATTTCGTTTCCAATACTGGCTATATTTTCACTACATATTTAACCCGTTCAACAGGATTACGAATACTAAATAAATTGTTTTGTTGAACAACGGAGGAGAACAAATTTAACTGGAAACCGTTTGAATATAATAACACTGTGATTGTGTTTGTTCACCAGACTTCACAACTACATGTTTCATATCTCAGTAATCTCTAGACTTGGCAGTTATTTCTGTACTATTGTTGTTTATGCCTTGCAAATAAGTTCTTGTCGATATGTTAATTGAAAACGTTGAGATTACGATACAATAGTAACAGATGTGTTATCATTGTCTGCCGTCTGGAGGTTATATCTAAACAGATGAATTTTAATTCGATCTGTATTTCACATAATTTCTCAGCTAAAAGATGCTTTATGAGGATTACTCATCATCTGAGCACAAAATGGCTCATTATTACATTTATAAATCAAACCGCATAGCTCGTATAAAATCGTGAAAAACTTTTTCTCGAGTTGGATTTTTTCTTTCTCTCCAAAAGATCTTTAATTTTTAATTTTTAAGACGTCTGCCTGATTCTTTCTTAAGATAATGTCAATTTTTACCGTTTCTTAATTAGATGTCACTTCGAAAGACTTCGTAGCTTAAAGTCCTTTGCGCATTTTAAAGAAAGTACCTCATTATCAGCCCGTTGATGTCCACTGCTGGACATCGGTAGGCTTCCTCTAGATTGAGGTTTATGTCCAAATTCACCACTCCGGGCGAGAGGCTCATCTACAGCACGAAGGACCATGCAGTATGTGGAAATTTGCTCGCTACCTTTAATTTTAACGAGTTTTCTTTGTACCAGGTGGACATATACGTCCCAGGATGCCCTCCCACAGCTGAAGCGTTGCTGTACGGCATGCTCCTCCTCCAGAAAAAGGTAAAGAGAATGAGAAGTGTCCAGGTATGGTACCGCCATTGACGAAATGGTATAATCTATCTAGTATATTAATTGCCTTGAGTTTTCTCTGAATAAAATGTTCCTCTGATTCCTGCAAGGTTTTTATTTCATTTCCATATTGTTCCAATCAATCGAGACGAGACGAATCGAATATCGGGAATCGCAAATCTAATAAATTCCCATCGACACGATGAGAAGAAAAAGACAAGCTTTAAGACAAAGAATTGTCGACTCGATAATATCCATTCAATTTATTCTTCACCGGGCAGACGTGGTTCGTATTTTTTTCCCGTTTCGGTCTTCAATACCAACGGTATTACAATGGCAAAATAATGAAAATTGCGATGCCATCTATTTCATCACTTTGCTTTTCAAAATCAGCTATTTTTTGGCAAAAGCACAGAACATTACAGTTTAAAAACTGTTTATTGTTGTTAATAATAATTTTAGGTGTTAGTTTAGGTAAGGTATTATTTAGGTATTCCTATTTATTTTCCACTTATGTACCACGTTTCATACTCCATTGATGGATCACATAATCTGTAATAAAGGAATATCGGAAAACAAATCAATCACCCTTCGTATATTTCTAAGGAAGCCTTGCGTACAACACAATTGGCCGATCGGGACATGATTTGTAAGTAAGCCCTTTGGGATATCAATTGTTCTCTTAACAATACGTGTATACTATACGTGCACAAGATTGTACAATATACGAGTATACATTTCATTTAATAGAATTTCGGTTCATGGAAAAGTTTCTTAATAATTTTATTTCCCCAATGTGACCTAGTAAACGTACAAAAAGAAATAACTTAAATTCCGTCGATTTCGCAGTCCCGTCGCTTCCCGTTCCATTGACAGGCAAATTATTCCCCGTACAAAGAATATTGCCTTTAGTGTAGGACGCCCAGATTCCATGATTTTCTGGGACTATCCCTATTTGACTGATGGAAAGTGATTCAAGACGTTTATTGGCATCTGCGAAATCATTATCAAAAATAGTGAAGGGCCGGTTTTTGGAATTTTTAAAAGAGAAACAGTTTCTTTTAACCGTTATGAAAATTGTTACAAGAATCTAATGTTCAAAGTTGACGGTCATATAGACAAAAAGAATTACTGAATTTTCTGAACAGTACATGCCTAAATAGACCATGATTTACTTGACTTGATGTCCTATGGCCCCCGGGTGAGGCAGAGGGCTTCAACAGTGCTTCAACATATGCATAGAGCATTATAAGCTTTATTAATAATTTTCTTTAAAATATCCTTAAATTGTTGCACATGATTTTGGTCACAGCACACTAAAGAGATGCAGTATGCACATTCATTCCTCTTCCAGCTAGTGTTCGTTTATTCACGCCGGGATCGCGCGGGCGTCACGTACGATCCCGGGAATTATCCCGCCCCCCACGCGGGAACCGGAACACATACATTATCCTCTGTGTAGTTTCGAGATAGTGGCTCCAATGGTGTACGCTCATGAATTTCATGATATAACTATGAGCTTATCGTTTACGTGTTTAGATAATTTTACAAAGTGTTACCTTAGTTTTGTAATGAAGTTTATAATGTAATCTTTACTAATATAATCAAGCTGAAGAGTTTGTTTGATTTCGCTAACCCCAAGAACCACTGTCTCGAATTGAAAAATATTTTTGTTTTGATTTAGTCCATTTATCGAAGAATGCAAACACCATGTGCACGGAAACCAAACTAAGCAGATTTAATCACGGTTAGGAGAGAACTTTATGAATTTAAAAATAAAATCAATGTTTCTTATGGACATCCACTCATGTACCACGTACTCCTATTATATTCCCCCTGCTAAGAGTCAAACATGATTTATCGACAAGACCAATACATTAGTTAAAGTAAGACTTTTTCCCGACATCTCGACTGTATTAATTACACGCTGCGTCCGTACCGCTGTAATAAACTGATTATGACGTTACGAGCGTCAAGTATCACGCTTGAGATGTTTTACATTGCTCCGGATAAATTATCACGCCCGAGTTGCTGTATACATATTACATGGGAACTTGTGTCATATGAGCTGTGACATTTTATGATATTAAATTTATTAGATTAGTGCTCAGATGAATGAATATCAATATGAAGGTAGTTATTCGACAGTTACACTTTTTATTCATTATATTTTGAATCACGTGTGATAGAGCAAGAAAGCAGACACAAATGTACTCTCGCGGCCTAACTGTCAAGAGGGATGTAGACTGATTTTCTCGTCCAAATTATCTGCCCTAAGTGTAATGTAAAGTTTGGTGAATTTTTGACTTTTTGGGTGCTACGCTCAAACGTGACGTATGGAGCATGTATGGTATTCATTAATCGGAGGATTAATGGCCGCGAAAACCCTTCCGTTTAAATAACACCCGTAATCAACAGATTGTGTCGTAGCCATGTTACTTGTCATTTATTTACTTACAAAGAAACAATAATGTGGGAGGGGGGGGATACGATAAAAGTAGTACGTCGGTAAAATTAAAATCATCAAGGGCACTGCCCATCATACCGGCTAAGAAAAATCTTTAATGTTCAATGCAGATAGGTACGCCTTAACACTGAATACATTTTAAGATTTCAATACAAAACATCTGGAGATGCTGATCAGTCCTGAATATTCGATAAGACCGACGACAGCTTCAATTCGAAACGTTTGAAACATTTCGTTTGCGTCTGACCTCATAAATTTTATGCGTATTGAATTGTTAACGCTTTCTGAGGTGAAGGATCCCTTTTATGGAGCTCCAGACTGGCGATTTAGGACCGATTTTAATATTTACAACTTGTACATACTTACGCAGCCAATAGGCCTTAGAAGAGAGCCTCAGTAGGTTTCGGATGAACCGATGATGATGATGAAAAATAAATGTTGCATTTTCCTGTCGAAATGCAACTTTTCTTTGCGTGCTTCAAGAAAACAGTTGCTTCATACAAGCAAACAGGGTTTTCTTGTGAGTGAGGCTACTGAGATTTATATTTTGACTAAATATTGTTTCAAGTATATTTAAGGTACTGTTTGTCTGCAGTAGTTGTTATAAAATATAAATAAAGCTTGATATTCTTATTCATGAATCAGTAATTCATCAATGTTCTATTTTCGTTCCCTAAACTCAGATATAAAGCCGAATAATAAGGTCAAATGAATTGACAATAGGAACATGAATTGACCTCATCATAGCAGGTTAGAGTAATTTGAGAGCATTGATCAGTGATTCAGATTACATAATGATGAACGGCATCCGGTGCAGCGAAAGAGGTCCCAGATAAGCTCGAATTGATTTTACGAGTGACACAATTTACAAGTGTTTACTTTCTTTTATGCAAAAGAATGCTTTAAAAAGCCATAATTGCAGGCTCTAACGATTAACGCCTCGATGGTCTAGTGATTTAAGTACCGGGCCGTGGTCTAGAGGCCCTGGTTTCGATTGCTGAGTCGGGCAAATTTTTTGTCGATTTTTCTGAACATAGCCCGTGTTTGTGGTCACCAAGCCGCATTTGGCAAGCGTGGTTATTTTTAATGATGGAGGCCTTTGCTCTGCAGAGGAGATTAATAGACTGATACTAAATGCAGGCTAGCGAGACCTTGTGTGAGGCTCGGGATGATAAATATGAAACCGACTACCCATCAAAATTCTTACGGTTTCCTTCACAACAGAGTAACAGTACAGACAGACCAATGTTCTTGCGTGTTTGACGGATGTCCAATGTACTTGTATATAAAAAAAATACTATTATGTTACCGTGTACGTGGCTTCTGAAAACGTGTCACAGTACCTGCAAACAAAACATAAAATATTTTTAATATAAATTAAATCAAAGGCAAAGTATTTATTTTATCACCTCTTATTTTTCAAACAAAAATCGACACCACTCAAAATAAAAAAATATATACTTAATCCTGTAGGCTACAAACAGTTAGCATATATTTCAATGCAGTGTAAATAAATAGAGTAATAAAAACGTCATCCGAGTTATCAGGTGAACGTCCTCGTAATAACCTGCTCGATAACCGAGATGTTACCGCGCTGTAATTACGATAATTACAGATGATTACAGACGATTACATGATTACAGAGCGTCTGTTGCCACGCGGACGACAATGAGGGCGGTTCGCACGGTGTCGTTGACGCTTCGCACAACTGATACTGAATCAATTAGGTGTGCTAATAATTATAGTTTTTAAAAGAATATTATCAACGGTGTCCTGTTATTTCGGTACCTACAGTATCAGCCTATTATTGTCGCACTGCAGGGCAAATGCCTCCATCATTTGAAATCATGTTGCGTTACAAAGATGGGTTTTAGCTTAATCTCCACGCCTGCCAAATGCGGATTGGTGATCACACGCGAGGGCTATGTTCCGTAAAACCGACGCACATTTACCCTACCCGGAATCGTACTCAGAAGATACCGGGCCTCGAGACACGAGGCCCGGTACTTAAACCACTAGACAATCGAGGCGTTCGACATTTGCGGGACTGATATATGTATATGTCAGTTTAGAGCTCCGAAATTGCGACACAGGACAGAATGAAGTGGCGGCTTTTATTATCGGCGGTCAAGACTCACCTACTTCGCTCTCTTTGCTCACTCACGCCATCATAAGTAATTAAAATTACGAACACATAAATATTACAATACTAAATGATCAAGCCTTAATCAAATTTTAAGCTAAATTTGGTTTAAACGATGTCTTCAAAAACATCTGGCCGTCTTACTTGTGTAAGTAACTTCATTCTGTTGACATTCATTATTTGTTACCCGAGCTCATCACAAACTTTGTGACTAACCTGTGAATAAATTGTCTCAACTTTCCAATTTCATTTATTTTTCATCAAAAACTTTAGACAAAAACAAGCTGTGAAGCCTGTTTAAATTATTCCTTATTTTCTTTGCCTGGGACAAAGAGCGTTTTCATAATAATAAATCCTCCAAGCTTGCACAAAATTACTGAGCAGTAACTTCGCAAAGACTTTAGACTAACAAGGCTTTAGTAAAATGTAGTAGTTAACCAACGCTGTACATAGCCTTCAGTTCTACCTTAAACAGCAAACTGTCGCTTGTAAAATACAAACTAGCACTAACTGGGTTGGAAACCCGCTATTTATAACTTATAGTATAGAAACACACTTGGCGAAAAAAACGCGATTGAAGTTCGGCGTGACTACGTCTGCAATGTATTTTAAATGGAAGGTGACACACTATGCCGAAATAACGTCGCGTAATTTTGCATAGAAAAGCATTGCCGCCGAACTTCGGTCGCGTATTTTCAGCTTGGTGTGTTTCTTTCTATACTTACTCTTTAGTTGTATTTCTATTTTTCTTTTGTTTTTCTAAGCTCTCTTTGCAATGAATGGTTTTTAACCAACATTTTCAAATACACTAGCCATCCACTCCATTTCTTACATTGTAGGTAAAGCAATTTTACAGGCAAAATGAAGAGAAAACACATTTTCCCACAAGTGAAGAAACTCATTAAAAGCGGTATTTATTACAACAACATAACAAATGTTAGCACGTACGTAACATAAATGTACTCGTAACAAAATATACTTGAGCTCACATTTCCCTAAAAGCCATTTCGCTCAAAGAATTCAACATCATTACCAAGAAATTCTTTTCGCAAACCTTCAAATGGAAATGCCTAATTACATATTTTCGCACCCCAAAATTCACATACGACTTATTTCCAAGCACAATACATAAGTACTTACTCGTAAAATTTTCGTTTACATTTCTCATAACAAAAGTTGTTGACGTTGATTGAAATACTCTTTCTGAATAAACGACTCTATTTAAATTTTTAATATATATATAGCCGCAGCCGCACGCGACTTCGTTCGCGTGGCATTTGGTTTTCGCACACATACTGTTTAGGTATATGAATTGAATCTTTAATAAAATTTAAAATATAAATATCTTATGAAGTTTTAGGATGTATTAATAATTGAATAAACATTTAAAGCAGAGCCTATTTTAAACTGTTAATTTAACTAGTTTCAAAAGCCAAGCAATTCTTTAGCTAACGTACCTAATAAATGTATGTAACTATGTACATATTTTGGAACTGCGTATTTTCCACGAACTCCATGGATTTCTTTTTGTTAATTTCTATGATGACAGACCTTTCTGCTTCTGAACACTGACATATTAATCTGTTATCAGGAATTTAACGAATGCGATAGTCTAACTATCTAGACTAGGTTTATTTATAAATGCGGAGAAAAACGGAAGTATAAAAACCGATCAAAAATAATCTCGGGGATTCGGAAGTGAAGTCGAAACATCACAACTCGGTCAACAGCGCAGACGGTTAGGAGTCATCCGTGAGTCACGGGCCGATGACCCACATATGTGGCATTGGCTTCTCACGAACCACATCAGTATACTGGTATTAACTACGTATCTATCAGCTTATTAATGTAACCTACACGCTGGGTCGAAAGTCTCAGGCGCCGATTGATATTCCTCTCTGTTCCACGCGATGGACCCGGCACCCTCACGGAGAATCCATGGATAGCTAAGAAGTTCGTCTCCCAATGTATGTGCTAAGTGCTTGTTTTAAAACTTTGGAAAAGTATGAAAGTGTTCACATCGAAACGCGCGCGCGACAGGAAGAAAAGCCGTCACGTTCGCGCCAACCGCGAGTTCACCGAAAACAAGCGCTAAGTATGGAAACACGAACCATTCCTTGCAGAGCACACATTCCTGAGCACATACTCTAAGAGCAGTAGATATTCATCGTAGAGCACACATTAAAATTTTGGCTGTGCTCTATGAGGAACGATTAAAATGAGCACAATATACGTCTTGTGATGGGGTGTAAATTATTATCTAATGAAATTCGAAAGAACTTTCACACAAGGCGGAAAAATCGCGATTACTCTTGCAATGTATTTTAAATTATGACACACTATGCCGAAATTAGGTCGCGTTTTGTATAGAAAATTCTTTGCCACTGGACTTCGGTCGCGTACTAAATATCAGCCAAGTGAATAACTACAGAAAGACAGAATTAAATAAAAAGTTGCTATTTCTAATGATATGTTATCAATGAGGGGTGAATAATAAATAAGCTACATACACCCACGCCACGCCCCCCTCATTCCGGTTAACAAAAAACTATAAAATACTGTACAAAAATAGCACTACGATGTAAAAATAGTAACACTGGCAATTAATGACACGCGAAACAAAACACGAAACAAAAATAGCATTAGTGAACCTTGTTCAATATGCTATTTCGTGAATACATACGTAAACACTATTATTAAAATGTCTAAATAACTCTACCGTTTATACTAATTGGCCGTAAACTTTTGATGAATACGTTATAAAACTGGTAGAGAATGCTATAAGGTATTAAGTACGCCTTTGGAACCCTATGCATAAAACGAATAAATTGAATAAAACGAATAAGTCATTATTATGTTAGCCACCAATTCGAATCACGGGACTTTTGGACATCTCTATGAGCTATTATATCTATACGAATATAGTAAAGCTGAAGAGTTTGTTTATTTGTTGTCCCTATTCGGTACAAGCAAAGTTTACGATTGGAAATCATCTAGCAACGTTATCACATCTAGAGGATAATGACTATCAGCTGTTTCAATTACCAGTCACGATCTATAAAATATTATTGTAACCAAACTCTTAACCGTCGGAAATACAAATAAAATGATAGCTTACACCTGTTACTACATAAATTAATTTCGCAGGTCAATTTCTGTTTCTGCTGTAAGTATTAGGCTGAGTTCCAACTCGATTCAACAGCAATCTATTTTCCGCACACTTAGTTATCGCAATTTAAATAATACCTGGGGCACGCGGTCCATATACCCGTAAGAATTTTCGTCTATGTTCACAGATGGCTTGGATTAACAGACAAGGAGATATAATTGCACACCGGATTGTAAAATAACTAGACATTCCATTAGAACGCGTGGCACATGCGCAAGATGCAAACCCATTATTTATTTGGATCAAATCTAGCATGATACCGCCAACGAACTCAGTAACGTCAAGCGAGCTGTTACTGTCCCCAACCTTCGCGGCCCACCAGCCAGTGACATGCACTTGTCTCCAAAGAGTTTGGGATCCACAAATTAAATCCAAGAGTTTGGTATCAATTACAATTTCACCGGCACGTACATACAAGCAATATTTATTTACGGAATGTAGGTACGAGAACCATAACCATACAATTACGAGCTCGTTTATTTTTAATTTGTATAAAACCGTGAGTAAAAATATTTTAAACATGCTTGAGGCGCGTTTCAAACGGATCGAAATAATAAAAACATAAGGTTTTCTTTTGAAATTCAGTTTGAATCGAGTCGCATGTAGTAGGCTCCAACATTGAAAATTATATCTACGATCCAATGTTGAGTAAGTAATACCTTGTTCGTTACGTTTTCCACAAGCAAAATTGTAAACATCATGAACATCAAGATTTAAATACCACGCCCTAAATATGTATTTTATTTTTTACTTTTATATTATCAGTGACTAGAGAGTCAGGCCAAGAAAAATTCCACCAAAAACAAACTGACTCAACCAATAACTTATCCATAGGTACTTGTTGGTGTTCTACAATATTATCTGACCAATAAATGTCTAATGTAGTCAACTTGAGCATCATTCCAAACTAGGTATCCTAAGTTTCGAGAACTTGTACTTGAGTCTGAAGCAGAGAACTTTCAACTTACCAGTCTGAATGGAATATTGAGTTAGAACTTAACTGATTAGATATTTATGTAACTCCTGTGCAGTTTCCGATTTTGGGGATGGACACAGTAATCCTTGATTATATAAAATAATTCTTGCATACAAACTTTAGTCAAAGTGAATCGAAATTCAATCTCTCAATTCAATTTTTATAATCAGAAAACACATGTTTGCCAACTGTACTTCTACACATTCCTAAATAAAAAACTTTCTTTACATAGTACTACAATGTAATATGATATTTAACTAACGAGCAACAATTTATGTGACAACGTCTCATCAGTCGATGTTTGCTTCACGTAACAAAAAAAAATTGGCCAAGTGCGAGTCGGACTCCCGCACTGAGGGTTCCGTACAAATTCTATTTTTGACGTATTAAAAAAACTACTGAATAGATTTCGCTCGAACCAATTTTCGTTGGTAGTTTTTATGGTAATGTACATTATATATTTATTTCAACTTTATCATCCTCTTATTTTAGAAGTTAGAGGGGGGCGGACACACTTTTTTCCACTTTGGAAGGGTCTGTCACGCAAAGTATTCACTTTAGAAAAAAGTGATATTAGAAACCTTAATATAATTTTTAAAGACCTATCCATAGATACCCCACACGTATATGTTCAATGAAAAAAAATATTTCGAGTTTCAGTTCTGACTATGGGGACCCCCCACTTTTTTTATTTTTTATTTTTTTTCTATTTTTGTGTGAAAACCTTGTTGCGGTTCACAGAATACATATACTCACTAAGTTTCAACAGTATAGTACTTATAGTTTCGGAAAAAAGTGGCTGTGACAGACTGGCGGACAGACAGACAGACAGACAGACAGACAGACATGACGAATCTATAAGGGTTCCGTTTTTTAGCCATTTTGGCTACGGAACCCTAAAAATATGTAAATTCTATGTTGTCCCCAATATTTTACATTTTTTAAGAAAAACACTTACTTTTCGCAAACGCAGCATGTAGTGGTTGCAAGAGTTGCTGGGTTCAAACCCCGCCTGAGATCAGACGAATTATTATTTGTTTATAATTAAAAAACTAAAGAAATACAAGCTACAAGTCATCATTACACAATTACCCTTGATCTTCAAAACAAAACTCGTAATAGAAACCCGTAAGCCAAAACAATTCCTCCTATTTCAAAAGCGTTTATTATCACTGTCGAATTCCCAAACATTAAATGCTTTGGTTTAAAAATACTATCGATATTGGATGGTATTCAATTCTTTACAGTCAGACCACGACAGACTTTGTAAACAACGGAAGTTGTGGAATTAGTGGTTTTACAACAAAAATAGGTGGATTATGCTATTATTTTAATGGAACCGGGAATTTGATCATGATTATACCAATTGGTATTCATATTTTATTGCGAAAGAAGCACATTTATGTGACAGCTGAACTGACGGTTTGACACACTGCGGGACTAAAGCTTCAGCATGCTATTAGTTTTATTTATTTTAATTGAAATTGAACAGCAGATACCAATGATAAATAAATAACTTACAAATACATAATTCTCCTTTGTCTTTGAAAACACATATATTTGTATTATTATGAAATGATTAAATCACCGTTTTGATTCCATTGCGACTTACCAAATAAATCACAGTCCATAGCAATTCAAAAGTCCCTCTCAAAACATTACTTAACATTGATAAACCACCACAGACAACCATTGAAGATAATACACCTCATCCCGACCTTGCCTGCGCCCTAGACCGTGGCCTCAGCGCCCCGGTATAAATAGACAAGCGCCGTCCCCGGGCGTTGTCCGGAATAATTATGCCAACATACCATGCGTGAGCTTTGATATTCGAGCTAGGAGAGATATAGAGGTGATTTGCGGCTGCGACATGTGGAATGTCAGTGGAGAACGCATTTTATTAGGCTTACCAAAACTTTAAAAAAGGTAACGACCTGAATGGTAATTGGACTCGTATAGAAAAGAAGATCAAAAATATACCCTAGTTTTGTTAAAGGTCCTCGCCTATTACACTTATGTTAACAGAGAATCATACAAATATATTAAACAAAACTAAATATTGATTTAAAAAAATAAGCAAAACAACAAAAAAGATACGGCTCTCGGACGCAGTAATTTAATTATGTAAGAAACCAATTTCAATCATAATTCCTAAATTAAAAAATGCCGTTTTAATCCATCATAGATAAAAGGCATTAGTCAAAAAAATATCTTCAATAGAAACGGTCAAGACCGAACAAACACGCGTCTTGCAAATTCCGTATAACTCGTATGTAGCAGAATTCTACCAACTATCATCACATATTCCGAATTACATACCATTTGTCTAAGACATTGTTCAAGTTGACTATAATACCTCATGGCGGGATAATAATATCAGCAAAACAGCATTATCAATAAGCAATCCACAACTTAATGAACCCATGACATTTCGACGATAACTCCATAGTAGTTAACTATAACCCGCATATCGTTGATGTTTGGAATTATTTCGCATCGCGACTCCCGAGGATATTAATTAATTCCGTCACCCTCCAGCCGAGACACGAGTGTGTAATTACAGGATTATGACGTCACGGCCGCCATGCTTCACACTTGAACTCTGTCGTGAACAATTTAAATTCATTACATGTTTGTTAAACTTACGACAATAATAATTAAGACATTAATTTCGCATTTCTTATCAATATTAATATCCTCATTCTTTAATTAAGCCGTATTCGTCATTCATTGAGGGTCGTCATCATTGTATGGATGGAATAAACAACGATTTTCTTTTTGGATGCAGTTGCCTTTTCTATTTCTCAAAAATAACTCTTAGTCTTCTCGCGACGTTTTCCTTCACCGTAAACATTAATATGTACTACAAAAGTACAAAATACACCTTATGGAAAGGTTTTGGCGACATTCAAAACAAAGATGACACAGAGTAGAATCACTAACAAAATGCTTGGCTCGTCGGCGCCATCAAAATCCGTCCAAGCATGCAAGGAACCCTAAAAAAGTTGGCAGACTCACCTTCCTTTCAGTGGATCGAATGTTATTGAATAGAGAATGAAACCCTGGCAAATATTAATCACAGTGGAGTCTTCGAGTACGAGTAGTCCCATTAATCATATGATGGAACAGATACATTTAGACGCAAACAAATAAATATTTATTCCTCGAGGTATTCCGATTGTGAATCATGATTTATGTACTATTTCCAATGTCAACTTCGCAGCAGACAAAATTGTATATATCATTAATGTTTTTACAAACTATCTTTAGTAGCTTAAAATATAGCATAGCACCCGTGCGTGTCCAGAAATTAGATGTTCGAAAAGAGTAGCCAGATGATTTAATACATCAAACGTGTTATGTTTTTGATGATCCAGAAAAGTTCTTCAAAAAAACAAAGCAAACAATTTCAAAGAAGTAATACTTTCTTTGAATTAGATTCGAATATTCTTACGCGATAATTAATCAAAACAAAATAACGTGTCCTTAACTCATCACCACGATAGCTGCAAAACAACACCTAGGAACATCCAGCGAGCGACAAGCTTGGCCGGAATCCAGGGTTCGTCGCTAAGCATCGGGAGATAGTTGTTTTGGCGCCAAGCCGGCATTTTTGAGCGCGTGCATTCTAACGCTATGATAATTTTCTTTATTACGACGGGTTAAGGTCACAAATTGGTCAGATTTGGCTGGCACCACTGGCGCAGCGGGAGCGGGGCTTGCCAAGTTCACGAGCAGCTGTCATCTGCCGTAACAAGCCTACGTCCAACGTATGATTTGATATCGTTGGCAACGTAGTGAACGTTTACGTCGATACTTTGTCGCATCCTATTATACTAAATGACAGTTATTGCAAATAATAAACTGTTGTAACTACACTGTTTGACTCCGAATCCGAATGTCAATGTTGGATTTTCTGACACATCTGTCCATGAAAAAATGGGAGTCAAATGGCAGCATATTATTTTGGCCTGTAGGCTTTTTTGCGACACAGCACAAACTTTTAGGTATTTTACAGAAAACGAACTCCAGTCGAACCGGCCGATCTATGTTTTATCTTACTGTCTTTAAATCTCACTATAACTCGTGGTGCACCACGTCATTTCCCTACCATGAGAAAGAGGATCACCGCAGTCTTCAAGCATTCACGTCAATGCGGCTAGACTTACGCAAGTATCCTGACAGCCAGCCATTACCTCAGAGGTCGAGGGTTCAGACGTTTTACGAACTTCTTACGCATTCTCACTAAATTCAACCACTCTGGTTTATGCGTTCGTGCCAAGAAAAGCTTTGTAATTACGAAATAACCGAAGACAAAGTAGTTGTCAAAGAAAACAGTATATTTACCGAGCGGTTCATTGGGCATTGTCACGCTAGTCTAGCCGTGGGTGCGTCGAGACTGAGGATTCCAGCCAAGAATTAACTTGGACAAATATTTACTTCAACTTTCTAACCTTCTAAAAGCATGATTTCAGTGTATAAGAGTTCCTCATTTATAACATTCCGCAGAAACAGATAGTTATGCGAGCAAATCACTCAACATTGACATTAATAGTGAAACGTTTAATATAGTCTCCTAGCTACTACATGAATTACATTGATACCATCTTAGAATGATAGCATAGAAATACTCCTTCATGATCATAAAGACCAAGCTCCTGTGGTTAACATAATTTAATTAAAAAATGTTTAACTCATAACTTTTAAGCTCCAGCAAAGTTAATTTATCTTCAGATTCATGATCATTTAATATCTGAAGACGAAATGTAAGCTTGCGATAACAAAAACTTTTCAGATAAGCCACAGTGGCTCATTAAAATATCTCTGACAGGGTAAAATTGAATCACGTTCTATGAATTATAATTAGAAGATTGAATATGATCAAAATCGTCTGGTTTCCCTTGAAGGTCAGAACACAGTCGCTCCAAATCAGGCTTGTTAATTTAGGATCATAATCGAAGCGTACCCTGGGCTCCAAGGCAACGGCCGCGATGCAACCGGGAGAAACGCTAAGATGATAATGAGATTATTTGATTATTTGCGCGCTGATGGAACCATACTCCGCTCGATGCATATAAGTCTTATATTCCATAAGAAATATTCTTAGACAATAAATACTTAACTTTAGGTGTTGCTTTAGATGTGACAGTGGTTTTTGTATGCTAGTAATACAAAAACGTTGACATACCTGTAACAAGATAATTGTAAAGTTAGATAAATATTAAAATACTTCAGTTATCGCTAGTAACTTACACATAAGCTTAATGGCATATAAAATGGAAAGCAAACATAAAAACGCAATATTTAACAATAATAATAAATTACTTGGACTAACACACCAATTGCAATTGCCTGACCATAATCTAGGCTTTCTCAAGCCTCTCTCTTCACTCCAACTAATTATTATGACCGAAATCAAATGTACCTACTATCATACTACATAGTATTATAAATGTTAAAGTTTGTTTGTTTGGATGTTTGTCCTTCAATCACGCTGAAACTACTGGACGGATTTTGATGAAATTTATTTTGACTTAGGTGATAGGATACTTTTTATCCCGATTAAATGCCCCCACGGTATAAACCAAAGTATGAACGAAACACAGACCAATCAAGATTCATACAACAGGTATGCAGTATCAGTGATAAGCTAACAATGGCATCGTAATCAGCTCCTATTCTGCAGCATTATCGCTAAAATGAGTTCCTAGTAAACGCTGTATTGTAGTCAGCTGGGCGGAAATCCAATCTCATTGTTTAGCGAACAAATTGCTGAGCGCGTGACTCGCCGATCAAACTTTGATAATTAAACTACAGATTAAAGTTACACTACGCTAGTGTTGATTGGATTGGGTTACGAAGCTTTTAGTGCTTAGGTGCAATACACACTGAGCCGACTAGTCGCCGACCTATGTCGGCACTCGGCAGAATTTTGCCGGCGTGATAGTTAACGGTTTCTTTCAAGTCGGAAAATTAAAACAAAAATACATAATGTACATTAGCATGCCAAGTTCCAACGAAAATTGGTTTGACCCTAAGTAATTAATATGTCATTAAGATAATTTGTATGGAAACCTCGGTGCGCGAGTCCAACTCGCACTTGGCCGGTTATTTAAATATGGCTGTTCTACGATTAGGTATGTCTAATTATATTCAATCCATTCAACTTTTAAAATATACATAATATCACAAGACATATTGGAATATTTTTTGTCTTTCATTGGATTGTTTAAAATAATGATATTTATTAACGGGACTAAACGCGATTTGATTTATGTAGTACATATATACTAGGTACTTACTGCTTGACGTTTCGGCTGCGTTACAGCAACCGTGGTCACAAGCGGACTGGTGATGCGGGGCGTCGTCTGCTCGGGCGCGGTGAAGAATGTTCTTCCTCTACCCCCAAATTGTCATTTATTATATTGTCACCCACACTTTCACGGCACACGACACTGACAGTATCAGGGTTCATTTTAGACGATGAAAAACGCGGTTGACATCTGCTAATCACTGGATTCCACGCTGAAGCTAATTTAAACCCATCATCCCTGTTGAAATTCTTGTACTTCTTTATTTCAATCGCCTCCCGTACCATCCTAGAATGGTAATGGCGTTCAGTGGAGAGGATTTTCGGCTCATGTAACTCCATCCAGTGATTCGGTCCCATGTCAATTAAATGTTCAGCCACCGCGGATTTATTCGTTTGTCGATTTTTCACTGCGGTAATATGTTCCTTGACCCGTTCAGCTATTGCCCGCTTAGTTTGGCCTATATAAGAACTACCACAGCTGCAATCGATTTTATAAACACCTGATGTTTGGTACGGTATCCTATCCTTAGGTGAGCGCAATAGTTTAGACATTTTGCATAACGGAGTGTATACAGTCTTGATGGAGAATTTCTTTAATACTGTTCCAATCTTATCCGTTATACCTTTTAAATACGGTAAAAACATAGCCTGCCGTTTCACCTCAGGACATCTTGCCTTCTCTTTACACTTCCTCATTTTTCTTGACACCCCATATCCATTACGTTGTAGTACCTCCTGAACATGCGCTAATTCCGCGTGAAGATGTTCAGGGTCACAGAGCATATGGGCTCTGTTTGTCAATGACGCAATAACGGACTGAAGGTGCCGCGGGTGATGATGAGAAGTCGCATGTAGATACCTGTCAGTATGGGTGGGTTTCCGGTATACAGAGTGTGCCAGCGTGCCATCACTTCTCACTTCTATCTTCAAGTCTAGGAAAGATATTGATCTATTATTTTCCAATTCATAGGTAAACTTCACTTTTGTGTGTATGGAATTCAAGTGTTTGACATATTGCTCGACTTCCTGCTGACCTCCGCTAATAATGCAGAACACATCATCAACGTACCTCTTCCACAGCCGTACAATTCTTGGACCAGTTGTCAAGGCAATACTTTCAAAATGTTCCATCCAGATATTTGCAATCACCGGTGCTAGTGGACTACCCATTGCAACTCCGTCGATCTGGAGGTAGTATTGGTCCCTGAATAGTAGGTAGTTCCCGTCTAAGCATTGTTCTATAAGCAATATGTATTCCTTAGGCATCTCACTATCGCAAAGTTTATCCTTGATCACGTCTAGACAATCCTTTAGCGGGACATTTGTAAAAAGAGATTCCACATCAAAGCTAACCATAATCTCCCCCGGTTCTAACCTGATATCCTTTACAATGTCCCTGAAGTGATAGGAATCTTTCACAAAAGACGGTGTTTTCCCAACTAAAGGCTGCAACACTCCAGCAACATGCTTTGCCAAGTCGTAGGTAGGCGAATCAATCTGACTTACGATTGGCCTCAGTGGGATGTCACTTTTATGAATTTTAGGCAGACCATAAAGTTTAGGGGGTTGTACATTTTTAGGTTTGTGTCTAGTCCCGTTAATAAATATCATTATAGTAATGCAACGCGAAAGTCTAAAATCTCATATTGTTTAAAATAGTTGTGAAAACGCAATATAAAGCATTTAATTAATTACATTTTAATTAGTTACTTTATAAATCATTCAAATTTTATACTTTTCGGTCGGGACCCTTTATCATTATTAAGTACTGAAACCATTAAATTAACAGGGTATTACAGCGGCTTATTCTGTCGGTAGCCACGTGAAATTCCCGTTTCCCTGAATTTACACGTTTTGCCCTGAGTCCAGAGAACGCGGAAAATAAATAAATTGAAAATTATTGTCTAGAATCGTTTTTTCTTTTCATTTTCATGTGAAAAGGGCCATTTCGGAGGCTTTTCTTTCGTCTCGCCGTAGTTTTTTTGGCAGTGGAGGTCAATGCTCTCAAAAATTTAAGCAATCTTCAAGCTCAATGATTTATTTTCGTGGAAAGACGCGTAACAAAAAGGCGTTTGCTTCAAAAAATAATACTATCCCTCTCTTCAATAGAACACACATCGCTCCTATACTATTTCATTAATTTACTGCAGTAAATACTCGTAATGTAAACTCAATGCTCAAACTGGATGTTGTATGGTTTCCACCGAAACGTCAGACTCCGTACACAAACTGTTGGTAAGTGCAATGATGGAACCAGCCACATCTGAGACGGCGAACTCACAGACGCTAGAGATGCAAACAAACTTTGTTAGTCCAGTTTAGTTCAGCAGGATCTTGTTCCATGTTGCAAACTTATTGAAGTTCGATTTCATATCAATAATTGGGTTATTTTTGGAAATAAGAATCACAAATCCTTGTGATCAGATCAAATGTGAAACAAATATGCATTTCATAGGATGCTCTTTAATCAGGAAATCTTTTAGCAACACCAGATATTTGACTTTTTGATATCTGTACAGTAAAACACGATCATGCTATCTAACTGTCTGTCATGAAAATGTGTATAATCAAGGCAGTATACTATATTCTCGCATATACCTAAGTTTAGATAAAAAGGTAAAACCGAGGAATCGAAACAAGTCTTATAGTGAATCACAAGTCAATGGGTGACCGACAGTGACAAATCGCTGAATCAACCACGAATAAGTAGGTAGTCACCAGACTAATGAGGTCCATTAATTGAACGACTTTATCTTTGCAGAACAGACAGGACAGTAAAGTGTACACTCGAAAATCGACTCTATTGTCTAGCATTTAAACAATAAATACCTAGTATCTGATAATTTGTAGCAACGTAAACCCTGTGCACTACAGCAATCACAAACATGTCTATGCAAAATGTCCAATAACGATTAGTCTTCCATGATCACTTACAAATAAACTGAAACTGCGTTCAAATGAACATACAGCCCTTCGATCATGGAACATCAAATCTTATCAAACCTGATAATAGAAATTTGATCCACATAAAAAAACAAGTTTGTGAAAGAAATAATAATGCAGAATACAATACATCTTTTCAATGGCCTAAATTCACCTTTAATCGTAATAAATCTCGATTCAGAAGGCCCAATTGAAATTCTGTTCGCGCACGACGTAATGAATGAAATAGGGAAACAAGTCGAAATCAAAAACGCGAACAAAGCAAGATAGTCTCTGTGAAAAATAATGTACATCTAGTGAAGAATGGGATTTGTAAATGCTTCCTTTATATTGCCTGTTTTACTGTTGGAAAAATTTACTGCAATACCACTTTTACAACAAATTGCGAATGTATCATATTTTAAAAGTAACAGCGCAATGTGAATTTTAGCTTTTTAATTTTTTTAAATAATTGAACTTCAAAAAGAATTCTTAACTAGAAAATAGATGATAATAATCTAAGATTTAAAATACCAGTAAGTCAGTATTGAAATATCAATTTAATGTGTGATGTTTCGGGATGATGCTGATGATGTCCTCCCAGACATATCCGTCGACGGCGACATCCTAGCTTATAATATGTTTCTGGTTATTATCCATGCAGATGCTAAAACTAGAATCTAGCACACTTTGGACTTGCTATTGGAAGCAATAATTGGACCCACCGTGTGTGTAGCTGGCCTAAAGTAACAAAGACGACGCCCGAAGCCGACAAATGAAACCTGGGTAATAATATTGGGTGACGTGAAAGAAAATATTTTTCCGGAAGGCTGCCTCGCCTCGGCGGATAGGATATTGCGCACAATAAATCCTAGGCGATGTTTGACTGGATTGTGAGAGAACAGGATTTAAGATACGCCAT
Organism: Nomophila noctuella; assembly: GCA_958496325.1. Taxonomy (NCBI): domain Eukaryota; kingdom Metazoa; phylum Arthropoda; class Insecta; order Lepidoptera; family Crambidae; genus Nomophila; species Nomophila noctuella. Next base: position 13,303,470 of record OY292499.1, on the reverse strand, counting down.
TTTTTATTTCAAAATTTTGGTATTGTTATTGGAGGAAAGCGCATGAGCAATAAGGTAAGGTGTTTGAAGCACTGATCGATATGTGCCTGTGCCCCTACCTAGGAATAGGAAGGTCTGGTAAAAATTTGTCAACTCCAAATTACAAGTAAGCGGCAGCAAATTAAAAACGCTTCTACTATTATTCAAGTAATCTTTACCTATTTCAAAAACAACGTTATATCAATATGCGCACAGTTCGAATATTGTTAGGTTTCTAATTAATAATCTACATAATATACTTCGACTGCTGAAGGCAATATCATTTTTCTTATTACGAGCCCGAGTCAGGTTCTATTTGCCCTCCCACGCCTAACCCCCGGGCAGAAACTATTATAACATAATAAAGAGACTGCTAAAAAGGATTTCTTCTATTTCTTTCGCTGGGATCGTGACATGTGGCGTCTTTCCGAAGAGCACCCTCCGAAGGCAACACTCAGATAGATTAATGCGTCTCTAGATATGTGATAAGTGTCTCTCTTGAGAGGCGGAGTTGGAGCTAACAGTACCACTCTGTGTACAATCGCTTTTAGATTTATTTACGACGAAGTTTTATTTACAACTTCTCGCTAGGGAAAGTGTATTCATGTTAGCTGACCAATGCGCCAATGAAAGTAATTTTTGGGACCTTTTTAGTTATTCTACGTGGACATGCCGTCGCCATTTTCTTTCATCTCTCGACTGTAGGTACAACATAGAAATACTGAGTAAGTTTTCATCCTCAAAGTTTCCCTTCATTTCCAACCTACAAACGATGGGTCAACCTTAAAGATTACGATGTGCAGATAACGGCCACTCCACTCATTCTAAACTTGATTTAAATAGATACGCCATTTGAAAGGAAACATTATTACTTCAGGGCCCTGCGGGACATTGATAAGACGACCCAACATTTTCTTAACTCAATTTTCCTTTGCACTCGCGTGGGATTACATATAAGGAGCTTATTTGCGAACCAAGATGGCTAATCCCAGCGGCCACTGAGTTTCTCCGCGATGACAATCGCTGCATAATTCAATTCTTGGTGACAATCCCAGCGGAACTCGAAGTGAATTCTCGAGATTTATCGAATGACTCTGCAAATATTAAGTCAATTAATGTCACTCGGCTTTTCCTTAGAACGTTCTATTTAGTCAACAGTGATTGAGTGTATTTGAGTTACGATGAAAGCAAGGAATTTGGCAAGACCTATAGAGATAGGAATGATGGAATCTGCACAGTCAGATATCTCTATATCTATGTTCCTTTATTATCTTTGTTCCATGCACTGCAAAATTATGAACCATTAGATGTTACGCATGTAATGCAGCATTGAATCACTTGATATCGACTCGTCTATATGAACGACTCTACGTAATCGAGTCATATCCTTTAACCTTAAGTCTCTCTATATTAAGTTGACATCTATATGAGTGTTCCAACAGGTTCATTTCCTTCAAAAGCACCCACGCGTCACTAGCTTAATATCTATTTACTCTCATCCCTTTTGGATTCGAATTCGATATTGGAAATATATCCCCGTTAGGGCTCCATATTTATTTATGAATCAACACCAGTGAGCTTCAATTCCCAACCGAAATGGAAATGGTCGTCGTCGTGGCAACAAGAAATATACCTCTGAACAATAAGGGCTGTCCAATGATCGTTTGTTTAAAGTTAGAGATCATAAACGGGTAGCTGGTTATTATAATATTTACACTATAAAACAGTACTTACTGATTACTCTTGATAATTAGTTATTTAGTAGTAACTTACTTGTTTTCTTCTAGGATACAATATTTTTTTCGACAACATTATTTGCTTACGATCAACCGCTGTTGGTGCATTAAGCAACATTTACCATAATGAAATACTAATATCCCTGCCAGCTGATATATTGTTTTTTTAAGAAGTAAAATTTTCCTGGACGTAGTGCAAACACCATTAAATTCTCTAACACTATACTTAGGAAGATGTATGATGTTGGAAAAAACTAAAGCGTATCAAACGCTTGAATAGACCGCTAAGAAAACTAACACACTCGATTAATCAAGTGATTAATTACGTGAAAGATATAGTGCGGAAAGTGATATATACCAACCCTAGCACCTACACCGTACCGTACACAATCCCAATAGATTTAGTTCGGAAAGCATCCCAACCGACAGGCCTAAGGGTAAATTGGTATTTTCCGCTGGAAATCTTGGTAACTATTAGTTTATTCGGCCGAGCTAGCAAACACTGAGCAACTCGTGCGAAGTTCGGAAAGTTTGGACGATTCCCATGAGAGAAGTAATAGAACGCTTGTGTAAACTCATCGGGGGTAATGACCCGTTTAGGGCTAAGTTTTGTCCTCCGTGTTTTCAGACACTACAGTTTTCCTGGGAGTTGTTTGTAGCTGCAACCTCTTGGATTTAGAACTGCTACTGAGTTTAGCCGAAATTAAACATAAACCAAAAGATTTAGTTGGACCCGGATTTGAACCTTTCGACGTGAGACCTAAGTCACTGGGCAAGTCCGCGGCGGCAGTCATACATTACACGGCTGACGTGCATCTAACTTCCACATGCATGTTAACATGCAATAGCTCACACAGTCACACTGTAACAAATGCATCAAAACTGTCCAATTTTACATTGCAATTACTCATCCACTTGTCGCTTTGCGTGTTGTGTTGACATAAATCACAAACCCAACGATAAAAACAGATTAAAGTTACTTGTACAAAATTAAGTCATTAATTAACATCAAAGGAGGCTAGTAAATTGTCGCAGACTTTAAACCGGCTTCCGGCTTTTAACAGTACATTAAAGTCCTATCTTTATTTCCTTGCAGTTGAGACGCCATCAAAAGTCATTAATTCAACGACAGGAACACAAATAGTGAGTTATCTCTGTAATGAATTCCGAGCACGTACGAACACTCCGTGACACTAGAGTTTAATAAGAACCTTAAGCTTAATTAAATTCTAAATATCCCGAACGAAAATCTCAAGCGAAATATTAAAGACGTTAATGTCTTTCCGGATGGTAAACACGGTTATTTGACTTCATTGTTGACGATACAAATAAAATATAAATGGAGTAAGAACAAAGGACAGTAATAATAAATGTCTACTAAATAATCCACTTCTGAAAAAGAAACTTAAATAAAACGATCCAAAAATATTTGCGCTTTTATTTAAATAGTACACACTTCTGTTGTTATGGAAGATAAACGTATTATCTAATCGGAATTTAATTTAAGAAAAGGTCTGTAACATGCATGTAACATGCTATGTTGACTTTGTTCATTAATTTACCTATACAAAATTTGTTAATTTGATTAATTGAGCTATAAAATAGGATTGACTTATTATTTATTTTTAAGGAGATTAAATAAGCGTTTCTGATATCAATGAGGTACACATTCTTAAAAGTTTACGGCTACAATGATTATTATTAAAAAATATCGCGATTTAGAATTATTTATCAATGTAAAGATCAGTAGATCATTTGCATCACCATCACGTAATATTAACCAACACACCTAATTAGTATATTGTCAATCACAAACTCAGTTCAAACGCGCATTAACGAACATACTCGTAAACTACGCAGCGAAATCACATTGTAATCAAACATTTGATCGACAACTGGCATTCTGGTCACGCATCAAGTTCGACCTTGGGAAGGCACGACATTCCATTACCAGGTTGTGCCCTTAAGGAGTCCCTTTGTCTATACGCCTCATGCATCATAAAAACCTTAGTAACTTATTTAAAAGTGAAGTAAAACAGACGTGAACCAACTTCATTACATTGTTTATTTTACGGTCTTTCAATCTCGTGTGGCGAAATTAACCTTTCGGTGTGCACCTAGCTTTGTGCACCAGAAATACTTTCATTCAATATACAGTGTCATTTAACTGTAATTTCGATTACAAATACAAAGTGCGAGAACCTTATGACCTACAGGACCTCTATTAAAGTAAACTTATACAACTATTTCTGAGGTGAACTTTATAAAGTATAGCGTCGCAGTAAAACGCAACAACTTTCAATCTTCTGCACGAATAATGCACAAAGCACACGAATAACACGTAACAGCAACAAAATTGTTAACATCGCAAACGCGTGCCAGTTTTACGGATATTACTACGGCGTTGGAGCCGTGAACTTTCAGCTTTACTAGCAGTTTCGCCTTCACATTTCCCATTGCCAGCCTTGTCCCGCCGCGTCCGCAGCACGACCATCGTAAACAGTGGCGTGCATAGGTTTTTTCACTTGGTAGGCACTAAAACTATTATGCATAACTAACCCAATATACCGCGCGCTATTTTATATTTCGACTTTGAAGGCAATTGAAAATGATGCTAAAAAAACAATTGATACCTAGCATAGCAATGTATTGTTATCTTATTAATATCAGCTGTTGTAAACAAACAAAATTCTAGAGACATTCAAATCACTGCAATTTATTTATATTCACATATCATTGTTGTATATTCACACACAGCATAAAATAATAACACAACACCACTTTAGTTACATCGCAGGCTGAATTTAAAAAGCCGAATTTAATCTTACATTTTTAAAGATTTAATCGCATTTAGTTATCTGAATAAACAGAAGAAAAAACGTGGCTGACGAAGTCCGTATAATAGAAAACTATTTAACTACTTTTGTAGCAATTACTTGTAAAGAGACACTTATTCAGACTTATTTTAATGAATTTAGAAGTAAAAATGTATTAGTATGAAACATGAGAACGCTGAAATTGATTTTTTAGCGCCATCTATTGACGTACAGATAAACTATCAAATACATTTTGCACAATGCTTTGTCTGCTAAACGCTTAATAAAAATGTAAAGAAAATTATTCCATTTGCATATCAAAAACATCATATTAATTTCTATTGAGACAATTTTATAATTTTATAGAAAAAAAAAAATGAAAACTTGAAAACGCCATACATTTAAATATATTGATTGGCTTCTAGCGCCATCTTTTGACGGGCAGACTGACCACTATCATAACACTAAGATTCCGAAACAAATTTGCGTCTTTTCATTTCTTATATTTGAATATTTATTAGATTAGACCACGAAAGATGGCTTATAAATACTTTTTTAATTTTTATATCTTCTTATATCCGTTATTTTCTCTTTAACACTTTGTATATGAATTCTCGCTCGAGATAAGCAGGCCTACTTTAGGAAGTAAATACTGCTATTTTAAAAATGTCACCATTTAGGTTAGAATGTGCGTCAGAGTGTGACTTCTTAATTTTGTTGCTTAAGCCGTCGTATCGTATTTTGACAGCTAACATTGGATATTTCATAGATGCAGTCGAATTAGTGCCTACCGAGTTCGCCGCTATAGAATGTGCCGCGTAAAAGTGGGAATTTTGAATTGATGATTGTAAATTTAGTTTTATTATGATTTAATTTGGTTGTTTTATGTAATGTAATGTTCTCGTATGTTATGTAAGTGATATAATATATACAATTTATGTAACGTTTTGTTTGTGAATGTTATGAATATTTTTTTTATTTTTAGTTAAGGTAGGCACTGCCTAAATGCCTATATGGTATGCACGCCACTGATCGTAAACAACGCGGTTTTGCCTCGCCGGGTTTATTTTTGGCAGCATTCCGGTCGCTGTAAGAGGGTTTACCAAGGCTCGGTTATAGGGCCCAATTTGTATATTTTTATGACCCAAAGCTGTTGTAAGGGAATTGAAATATGGGGCATTTATGTTTTTGGCCCTATTTTCTTGAAAATAAGGAATCGACAGGGAACGTTTCATAAGCTTTTGAAACAGTTTATAACATTTTGAGTGCTACTTCCCAATCACTCCGCCCAATCTGGTATACATATTAACAAGATCTGGTATACATAGAACCTGCGCTGCGTAGCCTGTAATCTAATGTTACTTACCACTTTGCTACAAAACTGTCGGAAATGTTTAGCAATACTCAATTATACCAACCGATAGTGGGACTCACCCGCTTTATTTATTAATCTGTTTCTAATTCCACTCGCTAGAGTACGCAATGCGCCCACTGTTAGATTAATCACCCAGACAGTTCCTACATGCTTAAATGACGTTTTCTTAAACAAATATATTTATCTGGCTGTCAATTAAGTTGCGTATTATACACTGTAATAACATCTTTATGAGTTACTAGCGGCCGCCCGCGACTTCGTCCGCGTGGATGTCAGTTTTCATTAAACGAATGTTTTTTCCCGCTAACTTCCGTTCCCGTGGGAATTTTGCAATATCCTTTTGCAACTAAGCATCAAGTTTACTAAGGGACCTGCATGCCAAATTTCAAGCGTCTAACTCAAGTACATAGTTTAGATTTTCCATACAAACTTCCACCCCCTCATTTCGGGGAAGTGGGGGGTTGGAATGGGTCAAAAAGCAATGCGCCCACTGTTAGATTAATCACCCAGACAGTTCCTACATGCTTAAATGACGTTTTCTTAAACAAATATATTTAAGAACGCCAGGCGTGCATTTTTCGTCTGAAATAACTCTTATATAATGACTTAATTCTCGACTAAAGTATTTTTATTTCAATCCTGTGTCTATTTTAAGCAAAGATTTAACACATTACTCTGTTCATTTAGTAAAGTTGTCATTATGCCCAAAACAAGCAAATCAACTCTTGATTTTGTTATTGACTGTGAGCAAAATCATTACGCATAAAGTTTCCTTTCGCTGAATTTGGCAGGCACATTACCCTAAAAAGCATATTGTTTTACGTCTACAAGCAATCGACTTGCATCAGTAAAACCTGACATCCCTTCCCTTAAAAAAATCACTTTGCGGCAACTCGGTCATGTTTTTGCATAAATTTCTCACAGGGAAGTAATTTATGAATCCGGACCGTCAAGCCGTCGCGATAAATATGGAGGTAATGTTTTATTATTCAGCAAACAGATTCGGAACAGAATAATTTTTGCAAGCTTTATTTATAGAACATTTAATTTTCTTGTCAAATTGAATAATAATAATGTAAGTCATTTCTTCTGTATGTATATGATACTACTAGCGGCCGCCCGCGACTCCGTCCGCGTGGATTTCGATTTCCAATATCCTATGTGTTATTCTGATGTATAAGCTATGTTGTGGTAAAGTTTCATTCAAAACCATTCAGTAGTTTTTACGTGAAAGAGTAACAAACATGCATACATCCATACTTACAAACTTTCGCCTTTATAATAGTAGTAGGATTAGACACATGCCGCCCATGTACAACTTACTTTTTAGGTGCAAACTTAACTGCAGAACACCAGAAAAGGAGCTAATGTATTTCCGTCCTTTTAAATGTAGGAACTTCGCTCAACCATTTAAAGTATGAAATATCATAACCTGAAACGCAAGTCAGTGTTCTCTCTTCAGTTAAGCTTTTTCCTGTGATAAAATTAGTTAATACTTATACGGTTCGGACTACGAAGTTCTTAAAATTTCGTTCCCTCAAGTGATTTTTTTAACATTCAAAATTTTCACTAATACAACTGTCAATGACTACGTATATTACTATTATTTCTAACTCGTATCACATTCCTTCGGTCAACTCGTAAATAAACATCGGTCGCGTACCTATAAATCAACCTGCCGCTTCCTAGGCACTAAAATAGACCAACTTGGGAAAGTCTGGGGGGGCATTTATTGCTGGCTGTCAATTAAGTTGCGTATTATACACTGTAATAACATCTTTATGAGTTATGCTGTAATATTTGTTATTGTTTATCGTTTAGAGAATCTTCAGAAGACACATAGGCAAATGTATCTTCGTGGACATTGATATACAAAAACCCATATCAATGTTTGTGGAGTATGCTTTGACATTTTTGTATTTTCGAGTAGAGTCGGATATAAATGACTTTTAAATGAGTTTTAGAGTGTATGTTTTTTTTGTTTTGAATTTTTTAACCTTTTACCAATTAATAACAAGTTAATTGTCAAGTTAAGGTAATTGAAAAGATATTTGACTAATTTGACTAATGTTGAAATATTATTTTACTTATGTTCGGACAATCCTGCATTCATAAACATTTTATCATTTTGATAATTTATAAATTCCTGGAATGCAATTACATTAGCTATATGAACGTATTGTTACAAATACCAATAAATTTCTTGAAAGTTTCATTGCATACGATTATTACGAATGGAGCGGAAATACACTATTAAAAGAAGATCGTTTAATGTCGCACGAACATGGCGCTCATCCAATCTTTGTTGTAGATATCATAAATAGTGCTATTTCAGGAGGTCAGCAGCATCTGTTACAGCCTGTTTATCAAACGACAGATTAATTAAATAAACATCCAACTGTTCTAACGACAACGATCTTAACTAAATACCAAAACAAACACAAATCAGGAGTGTTTTGGATAAGCTCAGAAAATAAATATAAGCATTAATGCCTTTTAAATCACCTACTTCCTTGTGAAGTGAAATCACCTACTGCCATCGCTTTCCTATCTATACGTCGTTAATTTTCTTTAAAATACAAATAAACATCTTCCAAGTCTACATTGACATGAAACGAAACCCTATAAATTCCTGGAAATATCAATGGTTGTAGTATCCTGGCACGTGTGTGCGAGACGTACGTGCGTCGATTTCCTTCCTGCGCCTCGCCTCGACGCTCCCGCTCAATACTATGTACAAATAAACATACAAAATGTTGTCTGTACAATTTATTACGCGTATATTCGTTCATCTCCGTATATCTTACTGCACACCGACGAACAACCCCATTTTGCGTATGAATAAATAGATTAAAGAAAACTTTCAACAGTTACTTTGTTCCCGTGTATTTCGATTTCCGCACACATAGTGTTATATACGAGTAATAGCTTAATGCCTTCCTTGTCAAATGGACTACCGAACACAAAAATATTTTTTCAATTCGAACCAGTATTTCCTGAGGTTAGCGCGTTTAAACAAACTAACAATTGTTTGTTTAAACTCTTCAGCTTTATTATACATATTAGTATAGATTATTTTGTGTACCTTTTTGACAAAAAATATGTCGTCTTTATTAAGTTTAACAAAAGCTTTAATCGAAATTAAACCTATTACTTTCATAGCCAATATTTAAGGCTACATTAATCTCGTCACAATGTCATGCCCATCCGAAGCTCGTATTAAAATCCAACAGGCAGTACTTGCACATTCCGACACGACCGTTAAAGATAACACGGAGTAATAGCGAATGCAGGTGCCGAGAATACTTCACGTGCTAACAGTTTTACACACAATGTTATACAACAATACGTGTACAATTACACATACATACATTTTATTATACCCATTGGGCACCGCTACATTCATTAATCTGATCCAAACGGAAACGTACATAAATATGCGACAATATTAGACACAATGATCTGATACTATGTAGTAGTTTTAGACCTCGTGGTGTGGCTATCGAATTAAATACAAGTACAATATCAGTCATTTCCTTCCACAATTAAACTTGCAACGCAGTGGAGCCAGTAGTCAAATGCTGCATTTATTACAAAAAAAAAACAAATGACAACCAGCATAAAATTATATTGTCAAACAGTTCAACTAGCTCCCAATATTTTTAAAGCTTTTAATTTCAGCTTTATCAAACTCGTCACAATTGCATGCCCACCCAAAGCTTGTATTAAAATCCAACAGGCAGTGCTCGTACATTCCGACACGACCGTTAAAGTTAACACGGAGTATAATAGCGAGTGCAGGTGCCGAGAATACTTCACGTGCTAACAGTTTTACACACAATGTTATACAACAATACACATGAATATGTTACCGGCTATTTAAATAATGATCGAAATGTAAACGCAGTGGATAACATTATATGATTATGTGTAATGATTTGGTCTAATCTTTTCAGAGCTTGAGATATGGTTATTGGATTTTCTACTTAGGTTCGTATTAATAAATCGTTCTCAACTCTGAGATCGATCTTGAGAGCGAACTTGATTGTCATTCTCATATAAAACAGCATCTCAAATTCGCTCTCAAGGCAATACGAGCCTTAGACATCACAGTAAGTATATGTAGTACATATACCCAGTCGGGTCATAAGTTCTGTCACAACCTTATATTTTTGATTTTTGAAAACCGGCCAGAAATTACGCGCCTAATTTCAAATATAGAACATTCATACATGTCGGAAATAGAAGAACTAATTATTTTTGTACATTATTTGAATATGGAATGGACGAACAAAGACGATAGAGTCACGGGTTTTCCGTTGCACCACTTTTGTGACGCATGGAAGGAGATTTTCAATTTCGTACAAAAGTTGAAAAAAGTGTCCTATTTCTTTTATTGTACTATCAATCGATACAATGAAGACTCAAGATTTCAAAATCGTAAAAAAAGGGGCAGGCCTTGCTCTTTTAGGAACACTGGCAGTCATCAGAGCAGTGAAGGCGCCAAACGAAAAAAATCCCGTGCGTAAACAAAAAACGCCAGCTCCCCAGCTGTGGCTAAGCAGAACCAAACTAAAAAGAGTGCTAAATGAAAACCTGAGACCACGTGCTTATCGTAATAAGACCGGATTTTTTGTAATGATCGTATAAAGAAAATTAAGCAGGAAAGATCCCGGGCTCTGTTACGACGGCACGCGGGAAAAAAAACTGCGAAATTCTTTTTTTGGATGTCTTTTTTTTTACGATAGGTTTAAGTTATCACAAACAAAATGATAAAGTGTATGCCCACATTAGTGAAGAAGCAAGCACGTGTATTTCGAGGGACCAGTGAGGTCAACACCCTTCCTCATTCATGATTTGGCTTGAACTCTCAGATTCAGGCATAACTGAGGTGTTTTTCGGTAAAAAATGGGGGAAAATCAAGGCCGTACTATATCAAAATACTGTCCTAACAAGCATAGTACACCCTTTTTTTAAATAATAATCAAGAACAGACATAGGACATTCCAACAAAACTCTACACCGGCTGACAGGGCTAGGGATGCCCAAAAAAGTGTATTGTATCGATATATCGCATCGTAACTGTATCGCACTTCGTTGTATCGATACGCGATATTATCGCTTTTCTTTGTATCGATATATCGTATCGTAACCGTATCGTATGTCTTTCAATTAATATGTGATATAATGAGTATATCCTACTACTATTATAAAGGCGAAAGTTTGTATGTGTGGATGTATGGATGTATGGATGTTTGTTACTCTTTCACGTAAAAACTACTGAATGGATTTGAATGAAACTTTACCACAATATAGCTTATACATCAGAATAACACATAGGATATTGGAAATCGAAATCCACGCGGACGGAGTCGCGGGCGGCCGCTAGTACAGAATATACTGCAAATATTTTAAGGGCGAATTCTTAAGTGGCAATGTAATCAATATCAGATATTAAAAAGTCAAAATTAATACCTAAAAATTTTGCATTTCTGCATTGGCCAATTTGCTCTTTTCGTCCTGTAAGCTTCGCCCCCTCTCCACCACTTTCCTTTGGGGGCAGGACAGAAGTGTAGTAACTGTATTACACTGATAAGACACGACCAGCTGTCTTGCATATGACAAATTTTGTACTTTTCCCAATTATTCACTCAATTTATTTTGTTGATTTTCTCGGAAACTAGCGTATTAACAAAAAAATTTTACTAGACAAATTTATTTCATTTCCACTAAACAATTCGCCCTTAAAATATTTGCAGTATATTTTGTTACACCTTATATATCGTACCAAGGGTTATCTTTTTAATAGGTTTACTATATTACTATTTTTTTAAAGTAAAGTATCATTATATGTATAAAGAAAAGATTTATTAAAAAAGTCTTTACAAATATATGACATAATTAACACTCTCCACCGCTACCTGACTTTATAAAAAAGTTTCACACAGTTGACTTTACTGGCGGGGCCATGGGAAAGATCTGTTGCTCGAACTCGGACAAAATGAAAACGGAACAAATATTTGACGGTACTACAAAGTCTAAATATTTATTTTAATCGACCTCCAAGTCTAAACAAAAGTCGGCTGTTCTTGTTCCATAAACAATTTTGTCGACGTTATCTCTTTTAACTAATACTAACAATATATACAATGACACTGTCTATTATGGTTAAGCGATGGTGTAATAGGAACTTTTAAAATTGTACAAATGAAACACCGACATAGTTTAATGATGCCTTGGACAGATTGCAGCGCCGCGCTGTGCGTATTATCGGCAATACAGAGGCCACTAACAATCTCGAGCCTTTGCAATTGCGTAGAGATATTGCGTCACTAAGCGTCTTTTATCGGCTATATCATGGCGAATGCTCTGAAGAGCTCTTTGACCTCATCCCTCCTTCTCCCTTCCTCCACAGGAGTACGCGCGCTGCTGTCCGGAGTCACCAATTTCGAGTTTCCGATATTCCATCGCGCACAAAGAAATTCGGTGACTCGTTTCTTTGTCGCACCTCCAAAAAATGGAATAATCTCCCTGCGCACGTGTTCCCTCCTTCCTATGACATAGGGTCCTTCAAACGAGGCGTGAAGAGGCACTTTGTGGGCCGGCAGAGTGAGGGTGACTGATGCTGTTGCACCAGTTGCCCTCGCGTCTGGACTTCTCGCCACTTAACATCAGGTGGAGAGGGGTCATTTGTCGGGCTAATTATAAAAAAAAAAAAAAAAAAATACGATACGTTAATGCGATATTTTTATAAGAGTGCGATATATCGAAGCGTATCGTATGGTCAAAATATCGCAACAAATATCGATATATCGTATAGTGCTGTATCGATATTCCGATATATCGTATCGTAACGGGCATCCCTAGACAGGGCCCGAAGCACGAAATACTGGTTGACGGCGCGCGGAATTGACTTCACCCAGCATGAACACCGGCTCTCTTCTAGTCCACATTTAAACCGATGGTATTGCAAGTTATACCAATATTTGAAGAGGAAAGTCTGTACTTGACCTCACCCGAATTTGGTGTCTCTCCGAGCGTTTCTGATTAAATCAGCGAAAGAAAGGTGTAAGAATGTGGTGCGTGCAGCGATCGATGTCTGTCTTCGTAGATTAAAGGCATCTGTCCAAAATGGAGGAGGACATTACAAATGATATTAATAAAATTATATTGTACATTTAATAACCTTTCATTTCATATATAATTTTTATGTATATCTCCAAAGGTGTATCAATAATTTCCTAAAAAGTTTGTGACAGAACTTATGACCCGACTAAGTATATATATATATATATATATATATATATATATATATATATATATATATATATATATATATATATATATATATATATATATATGTATGTAAACAAATGACAATCAGCATCTGCAAAACGAACCAAGTAAAGTAATTAAAACTTCAGCGAGTCGTGTCGTACGAGTGGATAACATAAAGCTGTTTACATTCAGGGACATTTTCAACAGCGGGGAATTCATATAACCATGTACCTTAACAAATACGAAGACTTTGTTAAACTGATTTATCATTGTTTATTGACAATTCGACCAATAGAAACTTAACTTTCCCTTACCTATTATGAAGTAATATACCCAAAGTGCAAGCAAACTAGAACTTTCGTAGCAAACAATTTAATAGAACAAACAAATTAGCGATGTTAGCATACGGAAATAGCTGCTATATACCGCGGCATCGATCGCAGGCACTAATGTTCTAGAATCTAGATTGAGTCATTAGTGCTCCACCTTTGACATTAGGAATCTTATGAACTTGAAGCGAATGGCTCTATTTCAGGTGGTTTTTCTCTTAACAAAGTTGCAAGTTGGTCGATAAAAAGCGTAGGTGGTGAAATGGTTCCCTTAAGTCCGTTCAGTGATAAGGTCAGCAAAACTTACAAGTTACAAGTATCTTGCAACTTTGGACGTGATATAAATAAAATTGAGCAAACAATACAAAGACATCCCACAATAACTGGAACAAAATTCTTATTATGTAGTATTTATTATGTCTAGACTTTTTCTTTTTTAGGGTTCCGTGGCCAAAATGGCAAAAAAACGGAACCCTTATAGATTCGTCATGTCTGTCTGTCTGTCTGTCTGTCTGTCTGTCCGCCAGTCTGTCACAGCCACTTTTTTCCGAAACTATAAGTACTATACTATTAAAACTTAGTGAGTGGATGTATTCTGTGAACCGCAACAAGGTTTTCACACGAAAATAGAAAAAAAATAAAAATAGTGGGGGGTCCCCATAGTCAGAACTGAAACTGAAAATATTTTTTTTCATTGAACATATACGTGTAGGGTATCTATGAATAGGTCTTTAAAAATTATATTAAGGTTTCTTATATCACTTTTTTCTAAAGTGAATACTTTGCGTGACAGACCCTCCCAAAGTGGAAAAAAGTGTGTCCCCCCCCTCTAACTTCTAAAATAAGAGGACGATAAAACTGAAATAATTATATAATGTACATTACCATAAAAACTACCAACGAAAATTGGTTCGAACGAAATCTATTCAGTAGTTTTTTTAATACGTCAAAAAAAGAATTTGTACGGAACCCTCAGTGCGGGAGTCCGACTCGCACTTGGCCAATTTTTACTTAATTCTTTAGTTATATACCTTTGTTGGTTTAAGAGAAATAAAAGGACTTTTATTTATTTAATGGTGTCTAGTCAGTGCCATAGCCAGTTTAATGTCAGTGCCATATTGAAAATATTTAGTCTAAAATCTTACATCCATACAGCATATGGTCTGTACAGCCATAATTGGATTATACTCTAGACTACTTTTTCAAAACACGTAAAACAAGCAGACTTTTGTTTTAATTTGACCGTAAAATACCATTTAAAAGTAATACCAGTTTTACTGACTGTTTTATTATAATAAATTATCGTAAACCACGACCGCTGTATACGACATTTTCCGCGTAGATGAAATGCGAATAATTAATTACATTCACAAAATGAAATCCTCCCTGGAATTACTGAAATAATGTAGTAACTCGGCGGCGAGCGAATTCATCGTTAAATTAATAAAATACCAGAACCACAATGTAACTTATAGTATTGCTTTAATTAAAACGTGTTATTTAAAGCTTAGGTTTAGGTTGAGTTTTAGTTACTATGTATGTACGGACTTTAATTATTTACTTGTGTCTACAAAATGTGTGCTAAATTATTTTAAGTAAGCGTCTGGTGCGGGCTTCGCATGGAGATAATAATTCTTGTTTCAATAATAAACATTCCTTATAAATCAGTACACTTAAAATGCACTTTTAATAATAATAATAATAAGAGCGTAGGGATGTGACGACCCCATCACCCGTTGGTGGAAGTTGGAGCTCCTCCTTGAGGAATTACAACTTCCATCAATGCAATCAGTCTCCGCAGGGCAGCTTGTGGCGAGCTGTTGGTGTGTGGCGACACCACGGACCCGAGACCTCCCGGGGGAACTTTACCATCTTCTCCCCCACCTCTGGCTTGCCCTCATTGGCCGTCCAGAGTGGAGCGCAAGAGCTATATGCTTGATGGGTGGAAGTGCTCAATCTGCATAATAGCGGGGAACGGCTGACCGACATATCGCGATCCAGAAACCGGTGCACACCTCTCGGCACCCTTAGCCAACCACGCCGGTGTTGCTCCCTTGCTGCCCGCGACCCTAGTGGCCGCTTGGAGTGGTAGCTGTTTTGGGGGGCCCATCTAGTGGGAGGCGAGTCACCGTCTGCCAGGAGAAAACTTGAGGCAATTTGCATGGCAGACGTCCGTTGTCTCAACCCATAGCCCAGTTGACCAAACCATCAAACTACACACAATAGACCTGGAATTAGTTTTTCTTTTAATTTTGCAATAGTTCTTACATTTGCCAGGTGCTGTCTTTGACTAGATCTGTATTTAGTCAGAGATAGAACCTGGCAGATGTACACATTTCATTTAGATCAAATGGTACAAAAAAGCCTCTGCGCTGTTGGCTTTGGCCCCACGCATGCTTCAAAGGACCGGGTCCCTTTGGACCCGTGATCTCGAAAGAGTACCTACATAATAATAATAATAATATTTATTTATTTCAGATAAAGATCCATACAGTGTTGTTAGTCAAATTACTTATGCTATGTTAGTACATTAAAAACAAAACCAAAAAACAAGCAGGAAAAAGATTTAAAAAGTTCAGTTCATGAACTTGAATGTCCCACCCACATGCATTTTAATCCAATGCCTCTGAATGGGACAGTCAAGTCTCCCCTGAACTACCCTCAGGACACCATTGGAGGCCTCCCGTAATCTGCGTAACATCGATGCAGTTCGCTTCCTCAAGATGCTGTGGAAGCCGTCCACACTTGCTTCAGCGAACATGCTCGACGCACTGCAATATCTGGGAAGACCCATCAGAATCCTGAAGGCATTATTATATTGCACGCGCAGTGCATTGATGGTCTTCTGCGTATAGTCACACCACAAGCTGCAGGTGTAGAAGGTCTGGCAGTACGCCTTAAAAAGGGTGATTTTAACTTCCCTTGTACACCTAGCAAACCTACGAACAATCATATTGCATGGGACCGCCAATGCCCTGCGCTCCCGCTCTATATCATTGTTATCATTGAGATTCTCGTTAACAATGTGTCCCAAGTATTTAAATTGAGACACTCTATTTAAAGGTACACCAAGTAGTTTAATGGTCGGTACAGACAGAGGCTTCTTATTGTTCACTCGGAACACCATTAGCTCACTCTTTTTCGCGTTATAGAGGAGTCCATGCTCGGTGGCATAACGTTCACATACAGCCAGCAGTCTACGCAACGCACTCACCGATGGGCTCAGCAACACCATATCATCGGCATAACTTATACTATTGATAATAAGTCCGTCAACAGAACAGCCTACCCTGGTACCACTCAGCGCATCGATGAGCCCGTCTACATAAAGGCTGAACAGCAAAGGCGAGGTCAATCCCCCCTGCCTCACCCCGCATTCCAGCACATACTCATCAGACAGTTCTCCAGACCACCTGACCTGGTTAACCTGATGACCATACCAATACTTGAGTGTGGCAATTAGTTCCTCTGGAATTGATCTTTCGCGCAACTTTGTCCAAAGTATTTTATAATCAACCAGGTCAAATGCCTTGGAGAGATCCAGAAAAGCAGCATACACAGGTGTCTGTCTCTGGGTGTAGTACTTCACAGTATGCTTCAGCGACAGCACAGCACTCTCTGTTGACAAGCCGGTTCGAAACCCAAATTGTGCATTGTTTGGCTGTATGAGGCTACTAAGCCGTCGCTCAAGCAGACCATCAAGTACCTTCGCCAATATATTCGCCAGAGATATAGGTCTGTAGTTGCATCTGTCTGATATATCACCCGTCTTATTTTTTACAATCGGAACAACAACAGTCCTCATTAGTTCCGCAGGTAAATAGGTATGCCTAATACAAAAAGTATATAACAAGGCCAGGACTCTCGGGAGATGCGGTCCAGCATTTTTAAGGTGCTCGACACTGAGGCCATCATGCCCTGGTGATTTTCCTCTGGACATCTGCTTAAGAATTAGTTTGACATCCTTAGCTGTAATTTGGACAGGTTCACCAGACATAACGGCCCCACCGGTGCTCACCTCCTCCTCTACTTTACGCTGCAATATCGACGCGACTTTAAAGTGGCTCTTAAATAGGCTCGCTATCTCCCTCGGTTCACTGACCCCACCAACACTAACGGATGCGGCCGGCCTAGGACTCAGTTTGTTAGTTTGCTTCCAGAAACTAGAAAAAGCTTTCGTGTTGTGTCGGGAAGCCAAATTGTCCATTTTTATTTGGTCTTGATTTACTTGACAGGCTTTCAATTTCGACTTAAATATTTTACGCGTCTCACACATAACCCGATACAAGCATCCACCTCTTGGTCTCCCGTGCCACACCCAGTCAAGGAACGCCTGCCTCGCCCTTTCGTGCGCACCCTTAACAAACTTATTCCAGCCCGCGATGCAACGGCCTCTTTTTTTTTTTACTGTTGTGCTCGACACTACTAAGCTCGGCCGCCTCCCTAAGCGTTTTCACAATTTTACAATATAGCTCATCGATTACCACTCTATGATCATAGTTCACACACATCTGATCGCAGCATGCACTCATATCTTCAGGAAAGTCAATCTCTCTTAGCATCATAGTACATCGCTTACGATATGACTCGATTTGAAGTTGGTCTCTTTCACCCCATAAAACTTTATTGGCCATTATGTTTTGTGGCAAATTGGATTGAGTCTGCCCTAAAATCTCAAAATGCACATTTAATACTGTATTATCAGTACTAGATGATCAGACCAGTAGGTATCGCCATAAACTTCGACACTATCTACAGTATGCATCGCCGCCTCGGTAACAATGCAATGGTCGAGCCAGCTGGTGGTTTTAAGGAGCAAACAAACAAAGAGATGGCCAGAGAATGGGAGCGAAGTCACTGGGTTGAGAAACCAATTTTAAGATGCGACATACTTTTGTTGATAGTAGAAGAAATAGCAACCTCGGTGGACGGCGGGTCTTGAGGAAATTTAGTCCAACGCAGAACCTCAATGAATTTCACCGTACCGTTAATTTGTTGAAGAATTTCGCATGAGCTAACATTCTAGCATCTTTGTAGCTGCATTCCCTTAGCATTCGAGACCCGATCATAAACACGGCGAGTAAACAACCTATTTGCGGAATAAAATGTTTTAAAGAATGTGGATTTAGGGCTGACAGGATGATAAGTCATCTAGGAATGACTTCTTTGAGAGTAGTGAAAACAGTCGTCTAAAATCTGACAGGTGGTGGAATTACTTTTTGCTTTAAAGATTTGCAATATCATAATTTTGGGGCTTTACTTTAGATTCCATTGAGTGCTTTGGCCTAATTTTAAATTGCTGTTGATCATTTTATCAACTTTGCGCTAACTAAAGCTACAACCTTTACAAACACAGTCTTATTAAAACTAGTGTATCGTAGTGAAATAAAAATAAAATATTTTTTTTCGACTAACACCAATTGCCTAGATCCAAGCTAGACGCTCGAAGCTTCTAGTACAATTGATTGATGGAAGGGATATTCATATATTCATACTAACTCGTAAATACTTTTGCCAACAAATGCCGATGTTTATCACACAAGCATTTGCGCTAAGCGGGATTCAAACTCGCGACTCTCGGTTTTGTAGCCAGGGACTGACCACTAGACCAACGGGCCAATCTGTGTACTTATAACAAGTTTTTTACTGAGTCCAATACTAACAATCTTTGATAATAGTAGAAGAAATAAACTAGCTCTAACCCGGCAACCCTACTCTAGTAAATCTCTAATATAAACACAAGTTAGTCCGTACCATGTGTGGATAAATTGTTTAATGTTATCGTTCCGGGCGAGCCGGCTGCGCTTCGTCCAGAATTGCCTTCCCTTTGATGCCAGTGGGTGTAGCGTTAAGTTTAGTATTACCAATTCCCTTCGTATTTAAGGTGGTTATATGTACTTGTATACTATGAAATGCCACAAGCCAGACAGACGTCACGCCAAGCTGGGTACTGTTAGATTAAAATGCCTCCGGATGGGTAGGGCGTTAAGTTTTCTGTTACCGTATTTCCTTTTCTCTGTGTACCGGAAAATACGCCAGAGAGCGGTGGGATATGGCGACGTAGGATATTGTAGGAATAAATTCCTCATGTCAAGTCATAAACTGTTGAAATCTTTACTAATCTTTACTAATATATAAAGCTGAAGAGTTTGTTTGTATGTTTGTTTGTTTGAACGCGCTAATCTCAGGAACTACTGGTCCGATTTGAAAAAATATTTTTGTGTTGGATAGTCCATTTGACGAGGAAGGCTTTGGGCTATTGGAAATCCACGCGGACGGAGTCGCCGGCGGCCGCTAGTAATTAATAAAATATGTACAATCAAATCAGGTTGGTTACGAGACGAAAATGCACAAGGGCAGAAGGGAGAAGAAAACTCTGCTTTAAAATTTTTCATAAGTACCCACATCACATTCGTAAAAAAGTTAAAAGAATAAAAAAGTTCACAGCTAACTATTGCATCTCGTAACACTTCGGTCACTCAACCAATGATACACCAACGCCCCTATCTCATTCACAAACGGTGCAGTGATCAATCTCGATCCCACAGGGAGCCGCCACATTGCCCACATTCAGAGATCAATTGCCGCTTCATAGAAACCCATCAACAAGCAGTTCACACGATAACATTAGTTAGACTTACACTACGGAGATAAGGTTTGTAGTAATGTATTGCTGAATCATGTGAACATACCTGAAACAAAAAAGGATTAGAATTAGTTATTTATATTGAACATGTCTGTTAGATATTTGCTTAAAAGTTTATAGGAAAACTATAGGAGTGAGGGAATAGGAAGTGCTCCGATGCTTGCGCATTTGCGCACTGTATAATATATCCTGCACATATTGGATTATCGTAAGATCGGCCGCTATGGTCGGAACACGGCCGGAAGAGTATTTGTGCTTGTTAAAAAAATCATTTTATTCATAAGTTCATGCTAAGGCATTTTGTGGAGTAAAATTTCCCAGTATTTCAAATGGTTTAGTTACCGCGATAACTACGTTCCTTTTCATCTTCACTATCAGTTTACTAAGACAGAGTTAGTCACTTCACCATACCATCGCCTCCACAACAACCTCATTGAAAGGATCAATAAACATACAGATAAGCGAACAACGGAGAGCTTTAGCGATAACCCAATAATGGCCGCGGTTATCTCCGTGAAGAATAGCTCTAGCAATTAATTATAACGCTAAAAGAACACTAATTGATCCACGAATTGTGGTGATGCACTATGGGATAAAGGGAACTGGGGAAAATATTTTACATGGTTAGTCTTTCAGACTGACAGTTAGCGCAGTGTATAGGGAGTTGGATTAGAAGCCTAGGGAGCATCGGTTTGTGATTGAATTTTTTGATCTGATAGTAGTTTCAGGTGTATGAATATAAGCATTTATACACTCATTCTACGACCTTAAATTATACTGAAGAAGTACAAGATTTTGTGGCAAAAGTGTTTGAGAAGATCACAATTGTGATCTGTCGTAGTGACCAATATATGGATCTCGGGCTCAAGAACTACACAGCCTATGTTTGTGTATTAACAAAATATAAAGTAACTTCAGCTGAAATAGTAAAACAATCACCTTCACTTAACCCCACAAAGAATCAAGTACCTCCTGAGTAATACTAATCGTTTCCGAGTAGTTTGCCTGCGCTCCATCGCCAGCATGTGAAAGTTTCCATTCCACTCCCCTGGCGCAACACAGCCGCCATCTACGGGTAGTAGACAGCCACGCTGATCTTTATGTGTATTAGTATTATATGATATCAAAATAATTAAGCCGTACATTGTGTCTATGCCCCAAGACAGTAGCGACACCTACTTGTAAACACACTGATAGACAATATTATTATAATCTATGTTTATTGTCTTTGACCATTCTGTATCTATATCCGTGTTGTCTATGAATAAAGCCTGTTCCTTTTTTTCCCACGCAAGCGGTCGTTTCATTTAACAGGTTATGGGCCCAGAAAAATTCACTAGTGCTATAAATCAAGTTTAAAGTTTAGTTTTCAAGTGTACAGTGGACGATTGCTCAGTTGCAATTACGGTTTGCAAGTTATTTTCCGTATTGCTTGTATACTGACTGTAAAATCGCAAAACGCCGGGTTTGGTTGGTCAACGAAAATGGCTTCCAGCTCAAGTTCATTTCTCGCCAGTGTTCCTAAGCTGAAGGGACGAGAAAACTACAGCGAGTGGGCATTCGCTGCAGAGAATTTGCTCGTGCTCGAGGGAAGGCTCGACTTCATAAAGACGGAAGGCGTTGGAGCTGCGGTCGCGGAGGACGCCATGACGAAAGCGAAGTTGATTTTAACTATAGACCCTTCATTATATGTACACGTGAAGAGTGCAACCACAACAAAAAACTTGTGGACTAAACTACAACAAATGTTCGATGATGCTGGGATATCACGCAGAATCATGTTGTTGAGGAATCTCATTTCAATAAGATTTGAAAACTGTGAGTCAATGACAAGCTACGTCTCCTCAATCATCGAAACGGGGCAAAAATTGTCCAGAACAGGATTTATGGTGAATGATGAGTGGATTGGGTGTCTTCTGCTGGCGGGATTGCCTGAAAAGTACTTCCCCATGTTGATGGCTATCGAACATTCTGGAATCGCCATTACAGCGGATGTTATAAAATCTAAGTTGTTGGAGTTAGACATATCCGGAAACGAAGCTTCGGTAGTTGGTGCGTTATACACCAGAGGGCAGCATCGAGGAAAACAAATGGCCAATAAGAACAGCTCTAGGGCATTCAAAGATGGCGGCGATAATCCTGCTAACACAAATGTCAACAAGAAAGTGATAAAGTGTTATCGTTGCAAACAGATTGGACACTTTAAGAATAAATGTCCGTTATTGAATAATAATCAGCATTCCAATGCTTTTAGTGCCATTTTCATAAGTGGAAAATTCAGTAAACAATCGTGGTACGTAGATTCCGGCGCCAGCGCACACATGACAGCGAATAAGGAGTGGTTGAAAAACGTAAACAATTCACCCAGTTTATCCGAGATAATGGTGGCAAATAACACTAAAATACCCGTGTTATGTTCCGGCGACGTTGATATCACCACGGAATGTCGATATGACATTACAGTTAAAAATGTACTGTGTGTGCCAAGTTTAACTACGAATTTACTCTCAGTAAGTGAACTCATCAGAAATGGGAACAGTGTGGACTTTGATGTAAACTATTGTTATATTCGTAATAAAAACAAAGAATTAGTTGCAAAGGCACAGTTGTCAGATGGTGTTTACAAACTTGAACTTCAATCAAAAAGTTGTTTGTTGACAACTCATAAAGAAGAGAGTGGTCACTTATGGCACAGGAGATTAGCACACTTGAATAGTGACAGCATGAAGAAAACTAAAAATGCTGTAGAAGGAATGCAGTTTGATGACAATTATTCAATAAGTAAAACGACATGTAAGACTTGTTGCGAAGGAAAACAATGTCGACTGCCATTTGGAAACAGTAGTACTAGAAGTACTGAAGTACTGAACATAATACACAGTGATCTTTGTGGACCGATGGAGGAACATTCACTAGGAGGAGCATCTTATTTTCTATTATTTGTCGACGACTTCAGTAGAATGACTTTCATATATTTCTTGAGACATAAGAATGAAGCATTGAAGTATTTCAAAGAATTTAAGGTGATGGTGGAAAACCAGACTAACAGAAAAGTGAAAACCTTCAGAAGTGACAACGGAAAAGAATTTTGTAACTCAGATTTTGATGATTTTTTGAGGAACTGTGGAATAATACACCAAAGAACCAACCCATACACACCACAACAGAATGGGCTGTGTGAACGCATGAATCGAACAATCATTGAAAAGGCTAAGTGCATGTTATATGATGCTGAACTAAACAAGAAGTTTTGGGCTGAGGCTTGTAACACAGCTGTGCACTTATACAATCGTACGGTTTCTTCAGTGTTGGATGGTAAAACACCATATGAACTCTGGAATGGTGTTAAGCCAGATTTGAGTTACATAAGAATCTTTGGGTCACCTGTCATGGTCCATGTGAATAAAGAGAAAAGATCTAAATGGGATAAGAAGTCCATTGAATGCATACTACTTGGTTATCCAGACAATATTAAAGGGTACAGATTGTATTACCCAGAAAAGAAGCAAATATTTACAAGTAGAGATGTGGTAATTATGGAAAAACAATCAAGCACCGTAGATATTGTTTTAGAAGATAACGGCAAAAATTCTGAAGAAAAAGAAATGACACATGTGAATCCAGATCTGCAGGATTCAGTGGGGGACTCTGATGTGACATTAGTGGATGAAACCATAGATGATTTGTCTTCAGATTATGTGCCGAGTGATAATGATGAAGAAGTGCATAATAATCTTTCATCTTCGGAAGTGCAAACTAGACCTCAAAGAGTACGTCGTGCACCAAACTGGTACGGATTTGGTGGTATATGCTACACAGATAGCGGCATGGATGCGGCAAACAATCTCACACTCAAACAGGCGCTGAAAGGGCCTGAAAGAAACCAGTGGTTGCGTGCAGTTCAGGAAGAGTTACAGTGTTTCGAGGACAATGACGCTTGGGAAATAGTGACAGTTCCCGATAACTCGACCATAGTGCAGTGCAAGTGGGTACTAAAGAAAAAGATTGAGTGTAGTGATAAAGTGCGGTTTCGTGCCAGATTAGTGGCTAAAGGGTTTACGCAACAACCCGGTGTGGACTATACAGAGACATTTTCACCTGTGGTACGGCACAGCACTCTAAGATTACTGTTTGCTATTTCTGTGAAACTTGGTCTTGATATAATGCATTTAGATGTGTGTACAGCATTCTTGAATGGTGATTTAAATGAAAATATATATATGCAAATACCTGAAGGGTTTAATTGTGTTGATTCAAATAAAGTTCTAAAATTAAAGAAAGCAATCTATGGATTGAAACAATCTTCAAGAATGTGGTACGATAAAGTTAATGTGTGCTTGACTAAAAATGGTTATATTAAATCTAAATATGAGCCTTGTTTGTATATCAAAAATGATGGCAAGAGTATGACTGTAATTGCCTTATATGTAGACGATTTCTTTGTATTTTCTAATAACAGTGTTGAGAGTGATAGATTGAAATCATTATTGGTATCTCAATTTAAGATTAAAGACTTAGGCCAGATAAGACAGTGTCTTGGCATGTCAGTTTGTTATGATAAGAAAAATAAAGTTTTAACATTAGATCAAAGTGATTATATTGAACAATTGTTAATTAAATTTAATTTGGTTGATTGTAAATCAGTAGATACTCCAATGGAAAGTGGCTTAAAATTAATGAAAGCAGAGGTTCCTGATAAAAGTCTGCCTTATCAGCAACTGATAGGATGTTTAATGTACCTTGCCATACTTACCAGACCTGATATAGCTTTTGCAGTAGGATATCTAAGTCAGTTCAATAATTGTTACAATAATGAGCACTGGGGTTATGCTAAGCGAATTTTAAGATATCTCAAAGGGACCAAAGATTATTGTATTAAATATTGTGATACTGATAATAAGGAAATATTAGGATATGTAGATGCAGACTGGGGTAGTGATGTGTCAGACAGAAAATCTTATACGGGCTATTGTTTTACTCTCTCTGGAGGTGTAATATCCTGGGCATGTAAAAAGCAGAAGAGTGTTGCTTTGTCTAGCACAGAGGCGGAATATGTTGGCATAGCTGAATGTTGTAAAGAAGCTATATATATTAGAAGTTTGCAAAATGAAATCACAGGTCATATGCAATGTATTGTAATTTTTAATGATAACCAGAGTGCTAATAAGTTGTTACATAATCCAGTATTTCATAACAGGTCAAAGCATATTGACATTCGATTTCATTTTAGTAGAGAATGTATCCAAAATAACTTTGTTAAAGTAGAATATTTGCAAACTGCTCAAATGCCAGCTGACATTCTTACAAAGTCACTGAATACTGTGAAACATAATAAGTTTTTAGAATTGTTGGGTGTCCAACAAAAGTGATGTTTTGTATGTTAGATTGTTTTTATTGATTTGTTTATTTTGATATAGTGGGGGTATTAGTATTATATGATATCAAAATAATTAAGCCGTACATTGTGTCTATGCCCCAAGACAGTAGCGACACCTACTTGTAAACACACTGATAGACAATATTATTATAATCTATGTTTATTGTCTTTGACCATTCTGTGTCTATATCCGTGTTGTCTATGAATAAAGCCTGTTCCTTTTTTTCCCACGCAAGCGGTCGTTTCATTTAACAATGTGAAACTAGCGGCCACCCGCGACTCCGTCCGCGTGGATTTCGATTTCCAATATCCTATGTGTTATTCTGATGTGTAAGCTATATTGTGGTAAAGTTTCTTTCAAATCCATTCAGTAGTTTTTACGTGAAAGAGTAACAAACATCCATACATCCATACATCCATACATCCACACATACAAACTTTCGCCTTTATAATAGTAGTAGGATAGAGGAGGCAATTATCCCTCCATTAATTCCAAGAGGGTCGTCGTGGGCGTACCGTTCCTGGTAAACGTTATTACGGGCCATGTATTATGGTAAATAAGGCATATAAACGCGTTTGGCTTTCGTTCTGCGAGCACGCTTTATGGTAGCCTTCGCGATTACATAGATAGCATAGTCTGCTGTTAGTGTGAGGCGTGGTTAGGTTGTACTTATATGATAAAGCTGAAGAGTTTGTTTGTTTGTTTGAACGCGGTTATTTCAGGAACTAAAGGTTCGAATTGAAAGAACCTCAAATGAACTATGTGTGCAAAAACCGAAATACCCAGGGACGAAGTCGCGTGCGGTCGCTAGTCATTATACATATATTGGTCACAAAAGGGCTTTAGAATTTTCTCAAAAGGAAAGAGTGTGTGAGATGTTTTTTATGGGCGGCCTTTGTACTACTGTAGCTAAAGAGCAACTGACCGTGGCAAAACACAAGTTCATGGAAGTTTATCGACAAAAGTTTTCTACAACAGAATGAATTAAATGTAATTGTCGTACATATGATGGTCTGCATTGCTCCAACCCAACCTTTTTGACCAATAATTATGAAAACACAACAAATGGACCTATTTACATTAAGTGTAATCCCTTCCCATACTGTTAATCCACCATTATAACATAACATGAAAGCCGAGTAATGTAAAATGAAAACCTACATTTAAACATCAAGTACAATTAAAACGGCCGTCCAACAAACGCTCAACAAGTTATAGACTGTTTATAATCGCGATTTAAAAGCGATCTCGGTTTTCAGTCCAAACATTGTGCAGTTAACGACTCGCCCGTCGCTGTGTTTATTTTTATTTCCACCGAACATTGTGAGCAAACTTTACAGCTCTATTATTGATTGAACGTTTAAAAGGTCCTCGACGGAATGGGCAATTGTGTCTTATAAATTGCGAACACATAATTAGTTTACACTGCTTTCACTCTGTTAAGACGTCGAAATGTTTATAAATATCTGGGCATTTATAGGTTTTCTTTCGCCAATTGTTTACTCCATTCTGAGCACTTTGTCCCAATAAAAGTATGTATTTCTGGAACATGGCCTAATTAGTTACATTGGCGCGACTCGCCAGGCGAACATAATCTTTGTATAAGGGGTAAAATTACTATGAAAAATATAAACATATTCTTTGTTGTTTACAGAAGTTACATTTAACACAAACACTCAGTATATAAGGGGACTACGGCTATACATACATTTAGTCTACAAATACTGATTTTTACATTGTAAAACAAACGTTTTCTCTAATAACTATATTGTGCAAACTATACTTAGTGCAAAACGCTACACTAGAACTCTTTGTATCATCATCATCCTAGCGCCTCTCCCGGTTGCATCCTCGGCTATTGCCTTGGAGCCTAGGGTAAGCTGCGACTATGATTCGGATTTGACAAGCCTGGTTATTACAATGGAGCGACTGTTGTCTGACCTCCGTAACCACAAGGGAAACCAGACCAATTGGATCATAGTCGGGACACGCCGAACGAAGCACGGAATCATCATTCTTATCGGACAATCAGGTGATTCAAGCCTGCAATGTCCTAACCAAACTGGGAAAACCAACACAATGTGAAAGTGTTCCCCGCGGGATTCGAAACCACGACCTCCGAGTTCGTAGTTTTTGAGCACAGCGCTCTAACCACTAAACCACGGAGGCAGTCAGACACTAGAACTCTTTGTGTATCCAAAGTTAAAAGACGCAAGAGAATCAAAATAAAAGTACGTTAAGCTAATCAACTTATGCTTAGTAAATTCCCTCACTCCCACACAAAATTCGAGAACATCCAAGACTTGGCGATTCAGCGAAAACGATTCAAATAATAACATTGACTAATTGCTAAGAAGTTGTTCGAAGGTATTGGAACAATCGGCAAAACTTCGTTCCCAATTCTCTAGCAAAACATCAATCAAAACCCTAGCCTGCGGGCCGATCGATCCACGAACATGGTAAAAATAGAAGGAAGTACGTTTCCACCGTGACACTTTTTCGCTGTTTCGATAAAAAATAATTGCATGTGCCGGCTCACGGACACCCAGTTTCGATTTTGCAGAGAAAGTTTTTCGGCGCACCGTTTTCAGTAAACGTATTTGGCAATTTTAAGTTTCTAATGGAATCTGTCGATTAAACTTTATCGAGTAAATAACTTGACATAGCTATCGTTTAGAATTTAACAAATACGGTGACCGATGAAATGTTGTACTGATCGTTATTTGAAGAACCTCAAAAAGCGCTAAGTTATTTAAGCAACAATTGATTCATTGTGGACTCATTTCTAGCATAATATCAGTACATCGATAGGAAAAAATGCATTAAGATATTTACATTACCAAAGAATAAAAGTGACAAAGCTTGTACTTCGAAACATTTTTGTGGGTTGTTTCGTGTTTTCAGAGAACATGAAAATAACTTATATTAATAACTTACGTTCATTAATTAATTATATAAGAGCGCTTCAACTCTACTTTATTATTAAGCTGCAAGACCATAAATGAATTGAAACATTTCGCAAACTCTGCTTCTACATAAGCCTTACATTTACTACAATTTTACTAAAATGTCGCTGAAAATTTGCTTTAAAACTCCAGCGTCGTTAGTCGCAAGCAGAGGAGACGCTCTGGCTAATTAATATTCAAACTAGCTTCTCTACTAAAATGGCATCATAACTGCGATTACGAAACGAAATATCATTTTAAACTCTCAACTTAATTTTTGAGATGAAACTATGAGTAAAAAGTTTCAACATTTATACGAGTTAGTTCATCTCATCAAGGCTTATGCTTATGCGTCAGATGATCAATCGGAAAATGTGCAACGATCGACCAATTTTAATCGGGCGAATGAACGAATGTTCCAAGGAAATTATTATTTTTCAAATTGATGTAGGCCTCCTTCAGATTACGCCATTAAATTCGGTCCTGTGCAGCTTCTATCTAATTTACCCCCAGAGTCTTTATTATGAAAATGTGAAGTATGTAGGTTTAATTAACTTTAATGATGCCGTATTATTGCCAATTGTGGATTTATCATCAAGAACGCAGAATGAGTTCTGGGAATCGAACTTTGGACCTAGACCTCAAAGCAATGTATTCAGTACGGAAATTTCACACAATTTATTTCAATAAATCCTTCAGATTAGATGCAGCCACCGGCCGGGCTGGCGCACTGCCACTGCACCCGCCTGCGTCGCATTAGTGCACTGTCCGCCAGTCTACTGTCACGGACGCTGCACTAACCCGCGCTCAAGGACAATGCCGCTGCAATTATGCACGGATATTATATGACACGGTATGAGACTATACATTTATTAGTCAGTAGGAAATTTCACACAATTTATTTCAATAAATGCTTCAGATAAGATGCAGCCTCAGGCTGGCCTGGCGCCCTGCCACTGCACCCGACTGCGTCGCATTAGTGCACTGTCCGCCAGTCTACTGTCACGGACGCTGCACTAACCCGCGCTCAAGGACAATGCCGCTGCAATTATGCACGGATATTATATGGCACGGTATGAGACTATACATTTATTAGTCAGTACGGAAACACACAGTTTATTTCAATAAAACCGCCAGATTAGATTGGGCCACAGGCCGGCCTGGCGCACTGCCACTGCACCCGACTGCGTCGCATTAGTGCGCTGTCCGCCAGTCTACTGTCACGGACGCTGCACTAACCAAGCTCAAGGACAATGCCGCTGCAATTATGCACGGATATTATGCGCTGTTATGATGCACTCGACGCTTTATTACTAGTTGTAAATTTTATGGTTTCCGCTAACTGAAGCTTGAGACTTCGAGCTTTTCTATTTGTACATATAACAGAGAGGCAAATGGGGTATAAGCTTTCCTCTCAAGAGAAAAGATAATAAACATTTCACACATTTTACTCTTGAGAGTAAACTATGTTTATTACGAGACGAACTTCTTAGCTATCCATGGATTCTCCGTGCGGGTGCCGGGTCCATCGCGTGGAACAGAGAGGAATGTCAGTCGGCGCCTGGGACTTGCGACCCAGCGTGTAGGTTTAAGGGGCCCCTTTATAGTATACTAACGATCACCTCCACCGATGACATTCCTCTCCCTTCCCAACCATATTTGGTATGAGCCGAGTAAAGCGGCTTTAGTTGCTCTTTCCAGTAACGAGCTAATATTAGATCTTGGTAATCCTAAGTCCTTCAGTAGGTTGTAGAGAGATTTCGCTGGTATACCTCTCGCACCCACTTCCACAGCATACAACCGTGCTATATAACCATTTTTAGTCATTTCGTTGGTTAGGTCATAATACTTATTTGTTTTAAACGCGTGATCTTTGGGAATGTTTGTCTCCCATGGAACAGTAAGTTCTACCAACAGTGCGCGCTTAAGTTTTCTAGAATAAATGAAAAGGTCTGGTCTAGACGACGATAACGCAATGTCCTCTGGAATACTGTAGTGCTTTTCATACGTGTCCATCATGATCTTCCAATCTGGAGCTACACTAACGATGGAGTAAGGTTTGACTTTGGACTTCTTGGTAGATCCTTCCTTGACGAAGTTGATGTTCCTTGTATTCGTCGTCAAACCTTTTGCTGCTCTTGCTATTGAAAGGCTCACCGCTTCACGTATGATCTGCAACACTCCGTCATGGCGGCGAGAGTAGTGACCTCTGTCTAGGAGTACTCTGCATCCCACCAACAAATGCCTTGCGGTACCTACGGCCTCACCACAGAGCAGACAGGTTTTGTCCACCGCCATTCCCCACCTTACAAGGTTGCTCTGATCGGGTAGGGTCAACTGAAAGGCATTCAGATAGAATTTAAGCAGCGCTGGAGACCAATTAGTTATTAGTTATGCGGAACATCCGCAATAAAAATAGGTTAACTTGGGATATAATTTTACTAAAAACTAAAAAAGAAACTGAAATGTTACCTGAACATTTTAATCGCCTTGTCATTCATTTCCGAATTTCCACCATTCGGAACCTAAAACGTAAGGTCGGTCAGCAAAACTGTCTTGCTGTTAAAGATTATTATCATTCAGGGAATACAATACCACATGCACTACAATTAACGGACCAACACGTTTGAAATAATACTGCCTTCACCACAAACACTACAGCACACAACACACCACTAATTACGAATCAACTAAATAACACGCTGTGCTCCCACCCAGCCATAAAACCATATCTCTAATAACACCAGCATTGGACATTATACCACAGTTAAAAGCAATATGCATGCATTTTATATCAAGTGGGTTTATTATAGCAGAATGTGTAATTAGAAAAATGAGGAAAGCTTGGGAAATGTTGGAATAACGTTCCGTTTGACGTCATAATTGCGATAGCGAATAAGTTTACATAATTATTTCCTAAGGACTTCGAGTTTCTTACTCAAAAAGCTTTGGAATTTCACAAGAACCTTTGTATTTGAGATGTCAAAGCTGTCGAGTTACTATATCGAAAGGTCACGGGTTCTTACATGCACGGTATTCAAGTACAATATGTATAATATTATTGTGGTAACAAATTCAGATACATCCTATAGAAACCTTTAATTTGACGCTCGCACGACATGCGTATTTTTTGTATAAATATTGCATACATTTTTAGAGCGATGGTGGTGTGTGGCACGGACGGCGTCTCACATATGTGGGGTCCGCGGTTCGAATCCGGGCCCACACCTCTGGATTTTTTGAAATCTATGTGTGGATTTGTGCCATTACCTCGGCGGTGAGGGAAAATTCAGTGAGGAAACCTGCACATTCAGTGATTTCTGACTTAAGTACAGTTAGATCTGAATGTGTGACCATGATCCAATCTGTCTGGTTCCCCTCTATGTGTTACGAAGGTCTGATGGCAGTCGCTTCACTGTAGTAACCAGACTCGCCAAATCCTGGACCATGGTCAAAGCGGAACCCGCATAGAAACGGGATAAACACTAGGAAGAAGAAGAAAATTGTTTACATTTTTACCTCTGTATCTTGGTATGAAACATACTTCACCCTATACGACGATGCAACTTTAAAAGATCTAAAGTACATGTACCTTCCGGAACAAATATACCGCGTTGTGCATATTCTCCGTATGCAGTTGTTACTTGGGGAGTGCATTCTGAATAATAGACTGGGGCACGAAATATGCATTTTTACCATTATTCCTTTCGCACACAAAAGAATCCGGAGTGTATTTAATTGGATAGGTATTCTATCATATGAGAGAACGGAAGCTTCGAGAGAAATGAGATAATTAAAGTTGTGAGGCGCAATACAATACCTTTATAATACTTCGGAGAATAATGCTTCCATTATAAACTGTGGAAAAATGTGGATAATTGAGAAGTTAAATTCAGATTTATTGCACGTACATTTCAACAGGAATCTATTGTTAGACAGCATGGCGTCCTTTTATTACGATATCAAAAATTAATACTGAAAAAGTCGAAATCAAAAAATAATATTATAATATCGATAATCGTTTACTTAATACGTTACTGTCGACTTTAGGACTTAGTGACAATTTCATTGTTTAAGTTTCTCAATTTAACTTTTTATTATGCCAGACCTGAAAATGCAAGCTCAGAACAAATATATATTAAAAGTTCCAACAAATGCTTTTAAGTCGACTTGCATATTTACAGCTAAGCAGACAACTATTCATATCATAATTGCAGTTGTATTGTAAAGCGTAGAAGAAAATAAATGAAGAAAAACTTCGCAAACTTTCATCGCGGATAAAAGCCTCCGCATTTGAACTTCTTTATAAACAGGATGGAAAAATAATGTTTTCTTTCTTTATTTTTAAACAACTTCTACTTTGTTAGAAGAAAGTTTTCTCCTTTAAAAGCTATTTATTTATAGCTTTAAGCTTGATTATTGTGGGTGTAGAATGCTAAGGTCGTTTTACTTTTTTTAACCCTAAGTGCATGGGTTTAATTTAGTCGACAAAATGTTGATATAACTCGTTAAATGTTCGTTACACGATGAAACGTAAGTAAATGGTGGAAAATAAAGGTGGCATTTTTAAACTGAAGCAATACCAAGAAATCGTGATGTCCCCTTCCTTTAATGTCATTGTACTTCTCAAATTCTCATATATTTTAATGTTAATTAAAGTACCCCGCTCAGGGTTACCATTCTAAAGCATTCAAACGACAATAAAAACTCAGATACACGAAACCACGTATCATTGGGACCGGCCGCCGACCGAAATATATAAAACACGATCGCGAATAAAATATTTACAACCGCATCTGGCCCCGATCATGGTATGCGACTGAATGTCCGATTCTTCTACGTTGTTTTGATGATGAACAAAGTCGAAGTATTGATTGGTTTTGAAGTTTAAAATGTAAACAGCTACGTGAAGAAAAGTCAGAAAGCGGTAATAGAATCGTAACCGCCGTGGAATAGTGGTTACGCCCAAATGTTCGGGGTTTTGATTCCCGTCGTCTAGTTAGCACAACGGGCTGCCAAACTTTGCGCCAAACAAAATGAAGAAAAATCACTGCCTATTATAAGCATAAGTACTCACAGACGTAACCTACTCGTTTTTGTTGTCTTAAATATGACCTACAATATTCTAATATCAATCCGTATGATACCCCACAGTTGATTAATTAAATACATTCTAAATACAAGTATGTGGTTGTATCGAACATATTGGAACATGATATCGTGAGTCTGAAATCCTTGATGTGTCAGTCGGTATGCGCCGGCGCAGTTATCGAGAGCTGTGTCGCTTGATAAACTCTATTTGTTGCGTTAAGCAGAAACAATGGGCACGCTTTAGATTAATGTACTATAAAAAACACTATATAATATTGGTAGCGTCATGTGGTAAAATGGCACAATGCACACAAATTAATGTTGTGATATAAAATATTAATCCTTATTTTATTTCCGATGTAACAAAAAAAACAAATGAAGGCTACGGGCGTCAATTTAAGCAAAACTGAAACAGTCGAATACAGGATTCTAATTTAAAAGAGAGGTAGAAAAACAAAATTTCATTAAATAATTTAGAACATAATTGAACTGCCACTCGAGTAAGATAAATTTTTCAGATGGAAAATTAGCTTGAAGTGCATTTTAAGCGTAATGTATTGGTAATATTCATAAGTTAATTAACAAACAAAAAACGTTTGTACGCTTGTGGTATGCAAAACACTCTGCCTAACGCTAATTGATTTTATAATCAGCCTGTATGCCATGTGAGAAACTTAATTAATATACAATGTCGTATTGTCTCTTCTTTTGGCAGACCGTTTGACGTGCCGATTGACATCTTAATAAGAAGTTTAAGTGTGATGTCATTTAGTTTGTAATAACAATAGGTAACTTTTTCATACAGTGACTTTTAGATTAGAATAAAAAAAGTTTCCTAAGGCAGAATCAATTTGTCTGTCTGTACAAACATAATATAAACCTTTTAATAACAAGCCTACAGTCATTTCTCTCTTTTGCGCCCCTACATTATTGGCAACACGAAAAAAAAAGATTAATTACGTCCCAAATTAAAATTAAGCCATAAAACGCCACCCTAATAAATCCAAGCATTAGTTTACAAATTAAAACGGATTCCAACCGGGTTATTACTGGGGCAATGGATAAGAAGTAAAACAATATTGTGTTGAACTTGAACCGGGCTGAAACGTCG
Source organism: Nomophila noctuella (assembly GCA_958496325.1). Classification (NCBI taxonomy): domain Eukaryota; kingdom Metazoa; phylum Arthropoda; class Insecta; order Lepidoptera; family Crambidae; genus Nomophila; species Nomophila noctuella. The sequence continues at coordinate 13,268,747 of OY292499.1, read as the reverse complement.
CTAACGGGCTGAAGGCACGCTACCATTAAGACGATGGTTTACCGCACCCAAAGAAAGCTTTCGTAGTCGAATGAATTTAATGGTAGGTATATATAAAAGCGTGAGCAAAATGAATGTAACTAAAACACTAAAAGTGCACACATATCGCAAAATCCGCACACAAAATAGAAAACGACGACAATCAACACAGTGCACTTCGCACCTTTTTTCTAAAAAACCGGCCAAGAGCGTGTCGGACACGCCCATGAAAGGGTTCCGTAGCTAAAAGATGTCCCGACAGCTTAAGACACCATTTAGTAAGGGCAAGTGCACGTCATAAGTTGGTCGAGTTGAATAAAAATAACTATGTGTGATACAGAGTTCGCTATAGTTTTTGTTGAAAGAACTTACTTGGAGGTATACAGGACATTTTTTTCAGAATTATTGTAATTGTATTTCAAAAGTTAAGGGGGGGGGGGACGCTCTAATTTTACCTTTGTATTAATATATCTCGAGACTGGGGTGTTTGATCCACATGGTTTCAAGGCAAGTTTTATTGTATTTAAAAATACCTTTTTAACGATACCCCACACGATGGTGTAAGTCGATTTTTTTTTTCGATTTTACTTTTTGCTGTCTGGGAGGGTAGGGGTAGGGTAGGGGTGTAGGTTAGGGGGGGTAAAAATAAATTATTTTTCGATTATTTTAAAAATCAATTCTTGAATTATCACTATACATCTCTCCACCAATTTTCGTGGCAATCGGTTCAGAAACGGCGGAGAACGAGCCAGGACAGACAGACAGACAGACAGACAGACAGACATGACGAAACTATAAGGGTTCCGTTTTTTGCCATTTGGCTACGGAACCCTAAAAGTACACGATTGTTTTATTACTACTATTATTGACACAATGTTAGGCTGTTTACTTTTAAGGAAGGAGGACCGCAGCTTCCTGGCACTGGCATCATTATTAATTAATTAAAGAAATTATATTCTCAAAAGGAGTCTTCGAATATTAATAAAAGTCATTATTTGTGTTTAACTGAAATAAAATATTTTCAATGGATTTCATTACATCTGATCTCAGTCGGGGACAAAGCTTTGCATAGGCATATAAAGGAATTATATTAAACCGGGACTAAACACGATATTATACTTAAAATTCTCTCGTATAATATCGCGTTGAGTCCCGGTTTAATATTATTTGTTAGTAATGCAACGCGAGAGTTTAAAGATTTATATAAAGAAATATACATCAGGATGTTGATGATGCCTTTGGTAGCAACAGCTTCCAAATGGCAGTGTTTGCTAACCACCATATACCAGCAGGCTTAATATACCGGCTCAAAAGCTTATATTTCTTTATCATCATGCATATAGTGGCAAAGAACTCGGAAAATAAAAACAAAGAAATTAATAAGGAAAGTATATTGCAATTTCTTTGACGCATAGGAAAAAAATTGCCGTCGCTATATCGCAAATAAATTATGCGACTGAGCTGTAGCATGAGAAGGTAGGTACACGCAGTCAAAGGAAACCTGTGTCATGCGATTTCATTCAAAGTTACGCACTGTTTGAAATGTATAACAGAAAATGGTAAAAGAAACATCTATACAAGTAAAAAATATTTACGCTGCAAACTACAGAAACCCATTTCCTAAGATGAGCCTAATTACCGCTAGAAAAAATTGTTTCCTTACCTTTTTTCGAAGCTTACTAAGGTAAAACGAAAAGCCGTGGAGGTAAAGGGAAAATCGCTTACGGAAAAGTACCTACTCTAGATTATCTTAATACTGGGCAAATTTCACGGAATATGGAAAAATGACGCGCAATTTCATAGTAAAAGCTTATGCAGCATCATTTTTAAAGATAAGAGGAAAAGTAAGTTTGTATTGAACTCCAATTTAATTATTTAAACAAAACGCAAAAAGAAAAGAAAGCTTGTCGTTACTACTATTTACGACTAGCAGCAGCATACGACTCCGTCCGCGTGGATTTCGGTTGACGCAAACATAGTGTTATACTAAAGCTTAAAGCCTTTCTCGTCAAATGGACAATCCAACACAAGAATATTTTTTGAATTCGGACTAGTAGATCCTGAGATTAGCGTGTTCAAACAGACAAACTCTTCAGCTTTATTATACATATTAGAAAAGATTTTTAATTAAGGTACATATTTCCATAGGGGACTAACTGATAAACCTTATTTCAATTTCAAAACATTACTATTTTCTTAGGGTAAAAATCTCATTCCGACCGACAGCACCCTTACACTACATACGTCTATAAGTTAATGCACCAAATTAATTTCGCATTTACTTACAAAACAGCTCGCGCCGTGTCTCCATAGCGAAACACTTGGCCTATTTCATACGTAAAGCTGAATGCTTCGCACTCAAACGTCAGTTTACTGAACTCCGGCGACTCGGAAAATAAACTCTGCATTTGATTTACAGGCTGTGAGCTTGAAAGAAAATTAACGTGGGAGCAATGATGCTTGCGATGAAAAGGTCCGTCAACATTTTTACTTTATGTTATCTTTCTTATACAAATATTGGTTTTGGCAGCAAAATAAAAATTGACATACAAGAGAATTAAAGTTCACTTTACCACATACACCAAAGGTATCAATGGTCTGTTGGTTAAGATACCAGGACGTGGTCTAGAGGTCCTGGATTCGATTCCCCGGTGGGAAAAACTTAAGATTTCCTGAACTTAGCCCGGCTTAGTTATAACTGACCCGCATTTGGCAAGTGTGTTGATTAAGCCAAAACCCATCTTTGTAACGAAAACATGATTTAAATTGATGGAGGCCTTTGTCCTGCAATAGGCTGATACTTTTATACCACATTATACGGCCACCAACCCGCCTGACCAGTTTGGTGACTACGTGGTGATGTGATGTGGGTCACTCCTTATCAGGGGAAGCCTGAGTAGTACAACCATGAGTGGACTGCAAGACACTGATGATCAACCATCACGGTTCGTTAACCGATCAAAGATATGTACACGATTTTCCCCTTTAATTCTACAGCCTATATTTCAATACTTTTATAGAAAACAAAGATTAAGTAAACTGCCGTCGGTTAAGCATCTCCACATCGCTCTAGTACACTTGGCCCAGTTCGTGCGTCGCAATACTCCACGAGAGGCTTTCGTTCTACAACGAAGGCTCACCGCTTTCCATCATCATCATCATCATCATCATACCGTTTATCAGGGCTACATCCATTGTGGACCAAAGAGTACGCTGCGACTTTGACCCTGATTTGACCAGTCTGGTTATTAGAGATTTAAATTATAGAATGACTGCCGTCTCACCTTCGTTACCCTTACATACATGGGAAACCAGGCTTATTTAATTATCTATATACTAATATAAAAATCTGAAGAGTCTGTTTGTTGGTTTATTTGTTTGCTTGAACGCGCTTATCTCAGGAACTAGTTGCGATTTAATAAATATTTTTGAGTTGGATAGTTCATCAGGCGAGGAAGGCTTTAAGCTATAGTACAACACTATGTGTGCGGAAACAGAAATCCACGCGGATGGAGTCGCGGGCGGCCGCTATTTACATTATGACACGACTGCAGTCTCACGTACGTAACCATTACAAGGGATTATTAAAAATTATTGTATATTACGCGTATCGCTTTTACAAATGTCAATATTTACCCAGACGAAGAAGTGTAACTAATAATACGTAACTAAGATAATGCATATTTAATAATCCGATAAGATATTAGATAACACTGACATTCATTCTATTTGTGTCATATATTTATTTTCTTCTCTTTGTGTCTTGTTGAGATTGGCAACATATTCTGGCGCAGTAATAATCTATCAACTTAATAAAATTAATCAAGACTTAACAAACAGCGAACAACAGATAAAGCTAAAATTAATTTTCTGGGAATCCTCTGTGTTTTCAATTGCCAAAACTTAAGGGTATTGTGGAAATATAAAATTCGAGGAAAACAAAGTCAACTTATTCCAAGGATTTCAAATTTCAGCATTGACCTAATACAAAGGAAGCTTTACAAACGTTAAGTTTCTTGGTAAAGTCAACAGAGAAATTCAAACCAAGGTACAAGTAAAATAATCTCTATAGTCCAGGAATTTTAGATTTTATCTGCGGAATAATTCCTAGTGAGCTGAATTTTTGTATACACCTTTATTATGATATTGTAATGATGATGTGAAAAATCGACATTGATATCGTGCCGGCTAAAAAAGTTATAGGGGTCCAAACGTCACGAAAATCAGTTTTTTCGCAAATATCTCGCGATCTATTGCTCAGAGGTCAATAATGGTTTCATAAAAGTTGTTCGTCGTAAAATTGTCTACAAAAAAGGTCTCTTGCCTTTTTCTGTACAATTAACCGTTTTTGAAATAGAGACTAGAACGCACTCACATATGGTATTGCATACCGTACGGCGCATACCAAGGCATAAACCCTATTGTTTGTTTTTTTCCCTTTTTCGTTTGTGTGTTTTTTGTTAGTATGATAATCTACATATAGAAATATAAAAGTCTTGTAATACTACTACAGTCAGGAAAAAAGGAATATCAACTATAAAAAACTTAGTGGCAATTTTTTTTTGTCACTTTGTAACTCAAGAACGGGCTCATCGATCCAAACCAAATTTTCAGGGTTTGTACAGACTATTTAGTATATGTTTTATGTGAAGTTTGAACGAAATCGGTCGCTTCACTTTATACATAGCGAAGCACGTACCGGGCCGCTAGTAATGATATAGGTATGCAATGTGAATTTTAGCAATTTTGATCCACGATCTGCGGAAAAAATCCTAGTGGGCTGAATTTTCGTATACGCCTTTATTATGATATTGCAATGAAGATGTGAAAAGTCGACATTGATATCGTGCCGGCTTAAAAAGTTATAGGGGTCCAAACGTCACTGGACATAGCATATCTATATCATTACTAGCAACCCGGTACGTGCTTCGCTACGTATAAAAAGACCGACCGATTTTGTTCAAACTTCACATAAACCATCTACTAAGTAGTTTGTACAAACCCTGGAAATTTGGTTTGGATCGGTGAGCCCGTTCTTGAGTTATAAAGTAACAAAAAAAATTGCCACTTAGCTTTTTATAGCTGATATTCCTATTTTCCTTACTGTACAAGTATTACAAGTCCTTTATATTTCTATATGTAGAACATCATACTAACAAAAAACATACAAACAAAAAAGGGAAAAAAACAAACAATAGGGTTTATGACTTGGTATGCGGCGTACGGTATACAATACCATATGTGAGTGCATTCTAGTCTCTATTTAAAAAACGGTTAACTCTACAGAAAATTGCAAGAGACCTTTTTTGTAGACAATTTTACGACGAACAACTTTTATGAAACTATTATTGACCTCTGAGCAATAGATCGCGAGATATTTGCGAAAAACTGATTTTCGTGACGTTTGGACCCCTATAACTTTTTTAGCCGGCACGATATCAATGTCGATTTTTCACATCATCATTACAATATCATAATAAAGGTGTATACCAAAATTCAGCTCACTAGGAATTATTCCGCAGATCGTGGATCAAAATTGCTAAAATTACTGGACTACTACAGCTAAGTAATGTTTATTTGGTGACAATGTCATTAAAAGATCTGCCTCCGTGGTGTAGTGGTTAGAATGCTGGGCACAATAACCGCAGAGGTCGTGGGTTCACATCCCGCGAGCAGGAAACACCACAACTTTGTGTAGGTTTTCTCTGTTTGGTTAGGATATTGCGGGTTTGAACCACATAATTGTCGGATAATAATGATGAATTCGTGCTTTGGAAGACACATTAAGCCGTTGGTCTCGACCATGATCCAAATTATCTGGTTTCCCCGTGTGTTTCGTGGAGGTCAGACGTCAGTCGCTCCAAAAGCGTACCTTAGGCTACTAGGCAAAGGCAGATGATGAAACCGAGATGAGAACAGGACACCCATTTCATTTACCGTCGAGTCTATCGATATTTCGGCGGATGTTTCTCAAGTTTTGTTAACTCCCGTAGCCTCTTTTCTCTATCTTTACAGCACATATATATTATTTAACTGTCGCCTCGTCCATAATGACACAAAATGCTTGAGCTAGTCGACTCGGTTAAATATTTACTTTCATTTACATACGTCAGCTGTCCGATTTTGAGGCAATCAAAATTAACATCTCTCGAAACGATCTCGTCAACAAGCGGTCGACGACATTTGGTACAGTTTCCAGTTAAAAATAGTTATATATCATTAGTTTTCGACACTTATATTAATGGAATTGCATTGTAAATTCCGTCAAGAAAATAGGACGACTAACTAAAGCATGCTTATCAACGCACACCTAAATAAACTGGACGAAAACAAATGAAGAATTTTAATGACACTCAGAAGACTTTCAATACTTTACAAATATTTGTTCAGGCTACACTGTCAGTTGTTAAAGATGATTTATTTTTTAATAAAATGAGTGTTTATTTAAAACGAATACACTGTGATGAGTATCTATGATATGGGTGTGCGTAACTCGACACTATCAATTTTATTTACAAATCAAATTATTGGCGTAGAAGAAACAAACTGAAAAATTTAATTGATTTTTTGTTATTATGAGTTACTTTATTGCCCACAATTGATTCTTAGTCTTCGACATTAAATCTCGCATTAGTTTACTTACTGTTGCTCTCAACACTTCATGAGCTGACATAATTTACCTGGAAAAATAAACACAAACATTTTAATAAAAGCATTTCTAAAATAAAACATAATTAAAATACATCGTTCTTGTCACAGTGGTATGCGCCCTCACTGTGAATATCGTGAGTGCATAATTTAGAAAACGTAATATTCTTAAATTGGCGTGGGTGTAAGCGGCTTAGAGAAATATTTCTTGAAGTCACCGCGTACCAGGGAAGGTTGGCAAGGAAAAGTGGAAATATTCTGCGAGTATTATCTGGTGTTATAGACATTCTTGGTACGTCCGCAATGCGGTAGCTCTATAAAAATAAATGTGCCTGACTAGATTGTCAGATATGCTTTTTTCAATCAATTTTTTTTGTCTATAGACAAAATCACCAAGTACTTGGTGCATTACATTATAGATAATTTTGACGACCCGCTTGGTGTAATGGTCAAGAAGTTGCCTATTACGCAAGAGGTCGCGGGTTCGATCCCCGCACAGGACAAACATTTGTGTGCATGAACATGTCTGTTTGTCCTGGTCTGGGTGTTATATGTATCTATTTAAGTATATTTGTAATACCACTGTTGATTCTGATGTCTGAAACACAAGTGCTTAAGCTACTTAACACGGGGTCAGATCAATGTATGTGATGTTGTGAAATATTATTTATTATTTATTTATTTATTTATAATGCACTATATACTTGGTGCATTACATTATAGACAATGCATTCCATTATAGATAGTGCACATAACATTATAGATAATGTAATGTGTAGTTGGCTCCTACACCAAAAGATAGTTAAAACTAGCCACTTAGCAAATAAGCGACTATTTTTATAATAAAACAAACTGCACAACAACTAGGATCAGCAGTTAAACACTGCCGCCCATAATACTATGCAAGGCCACTCACGTAAGTACTCTAGTCGTTTAAACAACAAAACACAAGAAAAAGTTTTTCTGTGACCTTATATTATCCTTCCGGACCACTTAGCTCATAATCATAAAACTATCCGAATTGCTATCCCACTTAAAATGTCCATAAACTGCAGCCCCGTGTAAAAAATTAATAAATGCAGGTACTATTAGCTGGCTTAAGGCAACATCGCGAGTGCACCAATGCCATTGCCAATGCCAAAGCTGCAGCAAACCCTGCATGCAACGATGCGCTGCCAGCATGAGCGACCTTCCCGGGTTGCGTCCTTGCAACAGTGCAGGCACAGGGTAAGAAACTGCGGCGAAATAGAAAATGCCAGCATGAGCGACCTTCCCTGGTTACGTCCTTGCAACAGTGCAGGCACAGGGTAAGAAACTGCGGCGAAATAGAAAATGCCAGCATGAGCGACCTTCCCTGGTTACGTCCTTGCAACAGTGCAGGCACAGGGTAAGAAACTGCGGCGAAATAGAAAATGCCAGCATGAGCGACCTTCCCTGGTTACGTCCTTGCAACAGTGCAGGCACAGGGTAAGAAACTGCGGCGAAATAGAAAATGCCAGCATGAGCGACCTTCCCTGGTTACGTCCTTGCAACAGTGCAGGCACAGGGTAAGAAACTGCGGCGAAATAGAAAATGCCAGCATGAGCGACCTTCCCTGGTTACGTCCTTGCAACAGTGCAGGCACAGGGTAAGAAACTGCGGCGAAATAGAAAATGCCAGCATGAGCGACCTTCCCTGGTTACGTCCTTGCAACAGTGCAGGCACAGGGAAGGAAACTGCGGCGAAATAGAAAATGCCAGCATGAGCGACCTTCCCTGGTTACGTCCTTGCAACAGTGCAGGCACAGGGAAGGAAACTGCGGCGAAATAAAAAATGCCAGCATGAGCGACCTTCCCCGGGTTGCGTCCTTGCAACAGTGCAGGCACAGGGTAGGAGACCGCAGTGTAATAGAAAAGCTTCCAGGCACCAAAAGAGAACATTTAAACATGGTAATTTCAAGAGACACTTGGCACAGGTGCTTTTGTACCTAATAGAGGTTAACAATTCATTTATCAAAACTTTCTATGAAATGAATAAACATTTGGGTATTTTATTTTCATTTAAGTGGTAAGTTTATGTGATAAACAGTCACGTTTGATCTGTTGCAAAAGCATTACATAAATACATACAAATTTGATAACAGCACATACATACCTACATTGATCTTATACCGTGGCAAGTAGATATTTGTACTAGTCTGAGTCACAAGTAGTTTTTTATTTTTTTTCGTAATTTCTGCTTACTTACCGCCTACTTCGCAAAACTACTAAGCAAAAGGACTACTTCGCTTTAGGACAACTTCGAAAAGTGGCACTGTTTAACAAATTACCTCAAAGGCCATACTTTAGTTTAGACACAAACAGTCAAGAGGGGTTTTTCTGTTTAAAAAAATATCAATGTACTCAATTATATCCTGTTGTCAGATAGTTATCATTTATTAATAAACCTACATTCCTACTGCCATTACTCGTTTTGCACGGAATACAATCCGACCTAGAAACTCAAAACACGAACGAGTCTAATTCGTTTAATTCCTGCGCTAAACACACTGCATTCTGCACTCGGAACAAAGAACATTGCATCATCTCATATTTTAATGCAGCCCCGCTCACGGCCATGGCGAAGCTAAGTAGTTGCCATATTTTTTTAATAGCTTACAAAAGAATTTAATTTTTACGACCGTGTATATGTGTGTAATGAGGTTCGGAAGTTTCTTTACACAGCTCGACCCTTGGCGCCATATTTGTGTAACTAATACATTCAGCCGATGTTACTCGGGGCTAATGTAGATTACGAATGGTAAAAGATTTTTTTAAATCGGTCCATTAGATATTGAGCCTATTCAATACAACCAAACAAACAAAGCTTTCCTCTTTATGATCTAAGTATGGATGTATGTATGTATTTATCAAAAAATCAGTTAGTTGTTGTGACTGTACACCATGCCTAGGTTGTGATCTCTTCAATTTCCAATAGATATAATTAACAATGAAAGATATAACGGACCCTGGAATCCAAGGCAAAGGCCGAGGATGCGACCGGGACAAGCGCTAGGATGATGATGTTGAACGATGAACGACACGGATGATTTCGTGATAAAATACAATACTTTTGAATATCGATACTTTGCGTACTATTTTTATTGTTGTAATTTTCTTTTTTATGGTATAGTATGATTAGATACATTGTTATTACACAGGGTTGAACGTGCTGTACTACTACAAAAATGTAGCTTTATGGTACACAAAATAAGTGGAGTGATTAAGCTAATCACCATCGATTTTATTATCTTTAGCCTTAAACAGCTTCTGTCAGGTCGGTACTTGACGTATTGATATAAAAATCGATTCGATCCCTGGTTCGATTCCTGGGTTGGAAACAAATACGCGTTGTTTTTCTAAATACAGCCAGGTTTTGTGATCGCCAACCCGCATTTGGCATGCGTGATGAATTAGCAAAAACCCATCTTTATAACCAGTACGTGATTTCACAAGATGGAATCCTTTGCCCTGCAGTGTGACATTTATATGTTTATACTTTACTTAACTTTACTTTACTATCTTGCACAGGCCAGTACCTTCATAGCAGTGACAGTCTTCTTTTAATAAAAATGTGAAATAGAAATAGGTTTGATAACCATATCTCTCTTTAATTTGAAGCCGGCTATTAGTGAACACTTCTGCTCAAGTTATGCAAAACTAGCCCTTAAACCTAAACGCCTAAAGGCTACCCTCATTCTCGTAACGAGCGGAGCTTTTAGAGTAAGCGCGCACTCCTGGTTAGTCCATCACTCCATTATGCATCCGCATGAAGTTTGCTTTAATATGCACGAGTTTAGTGCACCCGGTATTGATGTGTCAAACTCAAACTCCAAATATTCTTAACCAGTTCTTACACGCGGCTTTGCCCGCTTTATCAAGGCCCCTGTTTGAACCTATGGGAGCAATTAATCGGGATAAAAGTATGATCCTAAAACATAAGTAAGCCTTCCTGTATATACTAAATTTCATCAAAATCCGTTCAGTAGTTTCAGCGTGATTGATGGACTATCATCCAATCAAACAAACTTTCACATTTAATATTGGTTATGATTCAATTAGGCTTCATTTCTATGAACTTGAATTCCATTGTTTGGTTTTGGAGAATATTTATTTGAGTATCGCCAAAATTTTACAATAAATATTCCCGTAAATAACAAACTAAGGGACAACAAGCACTAAAAGATAATCAGAACTTGCAAAATTACAAAGTTGCAAGTACTTAGTGCTTCAACGCACGTCAGCATTGCATCATCCATACGTTAGTTAAAGCAGTAATCTCAAACTTCCTCTGCATGACAAAACAAAGAGAATGCAAGTTTGGGCATTTATTTCTAATATAATACCAGATTCAAAACTAAAGGCACCATAAATGTCACACAGGTTTTAAAAGCACATTCAAAGAGAACTTAAAAATAAGAAGACCTGCATTAAAGCAACTCCAATCTTATCGGTTAAAACGACAACAAAACAAAGCTTAACTTTACTCCAGCAAAACATGATAAAGACGGATTTCCTATGTTCCAAACGAACTCACCCGTTTCATATCACAAAAGCTTCAAAACCCAATAGTACCGACCTAACGCAATCTAATGCATTTTCCGTTGGAATTGACCCGGCAACAATGACCCAGATAGCGCCGTCGAAATGGCTCACATCGCTCCACCAATATCCCGCCTGATTGCACCTCACAGAGCAAATATCGTGCATTGTTCTGTGAAGTGAGTCCAGTATTTATTAATTATGATAATTTAGCTTTTCAATTTTAAGGCGGCTTACAGTTTTAACACTTCTGTTATAGTTATGAAAAACTACCCCTTAAAAATAAACACATAAAGACCTCACCCTTACGTAGACCCTAATTCTCTCCTCAGCGTTAAGTTTGAGCGGGCAGTCCGTGCTTAGTTCATCACACCATTATACATACATCCGCATGCAGTTTGCTTTACTAATGCCCTAGTTTCCTGGACCCGGTAATCAAAAGCAAAACGACGGTACGCTTTTAGATTAAGGTAGATTTTGTTTAAATAGCTAGAACGTGGATTTCACTATCAATAATGCTCAAGCTGCAAATAACATGTTCGCGATTGAGACTACGACATTGTCATAGGACACGGGTGCCTTAAGTTTCGTTTGCCGATATAAAGTGCAAAACGAGAAAGCATGATATGGTCAAATAATATAGGTAAAAGCTACCCTTCACTTTAACGCATTACAAAATCAATAAATAATTTTCTTTTCTAGATTCGATATAAATGACAACGGTATCATGTCACAAAAGCTTCAAAACCCAACAGTACCGACCTAACGCAATCTAATGCATTTTCCGTTGGAATTGACCCGGCAACAATGACCCAGATAGCGCCGTCGAAATGGCTCACATCGCTCCACCAATATCCCGCCTGATTGCACCTCACAGCGCAAATATCGTGCATTGTTCTGTGAAGTGAGTCCAGTATTCTGGACTGTATAGTGTTATGTGTCAAGTTAATTGCCGTTGAATTTGACGTCGAGATATACATATTGTAGATGTTCGAGTTCCAATTCATATCTAGTCGGATTTTCAGAGGTTAGACGCAGAGGCCCGAATAACACATTATTGTGGGAGGTAGTGCACATTAATTTTTAGTGAAGAACTAAAAATTAGTGTAAGATACTGTTATTTAATTACTCAAGACAAGGAGCAGTGGCGTTGGCTAGTTTTGGAGGCAAAGATTCACTTCGGGAATGGGAACACTTTTTACGGAACACATAACATTGCACAGCTAGCTAGTGCATCATCGAAAATAAATCAACAAAATGCATCAATCTACAGCAACCTACAACGCTCCCTCGCAAATGTGTTGGGACGCACCGCTCGACTCGCTACACATAACACTCATGACCCATATGACAGATGATACACGCTGACACAATGACACATGACACGTCAGGCGCGACCGCTGTCCGTGACGTGAGTTATGGCGACGTCACGCGCGAATCAGCTGCGTTTAATCAAGCTGTATTATTTGTTGCTGGATGCAAAAATGTTCATAACTGCTCATAGATGTAGAAGTTAATATGGATAAATAAACGAAATGTATTAATTGCCGGTCCTACGAGTATAACGCTCTCTCGCGAATGTGTTGGGACCGCACCGCTCGACTACTCATGACGCATGACAGATGACACACGCTGACACAATGACACATGACACGTCAGGCGGGCGGGACCGCTGTCCACGTGAGTTATGGCGACGTCACGCGCGGATCAGCTGCGTTTAATCAAGCCGTATTATTTATTGCTGATGAAAATGTGCGAATAACTCATAGATGAAGGTGAATGTGAATGAATCTCAGAGCTTCCACATTCTGTGACACATTGAATGAAAGCAAGGGACATTTTTAAACATCTAATTCGTCATCATCTATCTATAATATATAATATATAATATATAATATATAATATATAATATATAATATATAATATATAATATATAATATATAATATATAATATATAATATATAATATATAATATATAATAATATATAAAGCTGAAGAGTTTGTTTGTATGTTTGTTTGTTTGTTTGTATGTTTGTTGGTTTGAACGCGCTAATCTCAGAAACTACTGGTCCGATTTGAAAAATTATTTTTGTGTTGGATAGTCCATTTGACGAGGAAGGCTTTAGGCTATTGGAAATCTAAATCCACGCGGACGGAGTCGCGGGCGGCCGCTAGTCAGCCTATAAGAAGTGTACTGCTGGGCAGGCCTCTCCATTCACCTTACATCTTATTACGATAAAGCAAAGATGATGTGTCTATGCCATACCAACGCGTTACAGGTCCTTTAAATCAATAACAAAAAAACTTGTGCCACACACATTATCTAGATAAATAATAAAACAATACTAACTTCTACGATAATGTAACTTGTGCCGAAAACACATTATCTGAATAAATAAAACAACACTAACTTCTGCACGTGGAAGAGAGACTTTTTCAAAGAAACTCACTGCTTATAAAAACTATTCCAAAACTACTTTACAAAGCAGAACTTTTGTAAGCAGCCTGAATAAATCAGCTTAAATAACACTAAACAAGTCAGCCGAATACTAAAAGGATATTTCAACGCAAAAAAGCCTAACACGTGTGCCATTCAAATCCGCATTAATAAAAGCTACCATCGCCATTGAAAGGGAACCCTACTTTTCGCATAATGTTGATTGTCATAAAGTCGTCATCAAGTCGCATAATAATCAAAACGCATAACAGTAATGTCTCATAATTAACCTTTAGGTATTATAACGTAACGGGCTCAAAGCATATTATTAAGAAGCATAATAACTTAAATCCTTAATTTAATTTAGCATAATATTAGGCAGGCCTAAATCCCTTATCATAATAATTTGTTATAACTATAGAAAAACCTAAACAATAGAAAACGAGGTAAACATCTAACCTCGAGACATCACTAAACTGACAGCTGATGCATTCACTTCTCGACGATCCATTAGCGTTGGTCCCGATGCCATTCATTACACTCAATATCGAAGCTTCAATAATCTCATTCATAAAGGACATGTCCATAAATGTATGGACAAAAAACCCAGAATCGACAGGAATGAAATATATACCAGTGGATTGACATTGAAATAAAATATAATGTTACCAAGGGGGAACCCCGAAATCGTTATAGTATAGGAGCTAGGAGCAAAATAAAATAAGTAAAAAATTCGTTCAAAACAATAATAAAATAAGTTTACGTCATGTTGTGGCTTAATATGACGTTGTTTTAATGATGTGTCACTTGTGATAATTATCATCAACTCATTTTACAAGCAACAGCAACGTAATAACAACATCATATTAAATCACAACATAACAAACACTACATTTTTTGAATATTTTTTTTCTTTTGCAAAATAAAAATAAATGGTATAGTATAGGAGCTAAGAGCCATGTTGTGGGTGAGAATATCGTTGTTGAAAAAAAAATATTCAAAAAACAGAGTGTTTGTTATGTTATGATTTATTATGATGTTGTTATTACGTTGCTGTTGTTTGTGAAATGTGTTGATGATTATTATCACAAGTGGCACAATATTAAAACAACGTCATATTAAGCCACAACATGACGTAAACTTAATTTATTATTGTTTTGAACGATTTTTTTACTTATTTTATTTTGCTCCTAGCTCCTATACTATAACGATTTCAGGGTTGCCCCTTGGTAACATTATATTATATTTCAAAGTCAATCCACTGGTATACATTTCATTCCTGTCGATTCTGGGTCATTTTTTGGACATCACCTTTCTCGGCGGGATGCGCTCGTGTCGGCGTGCGGGAAAATTACCATATCATTTGTAACTAGAGCTGCGCAGAAGGTCTTTGGTGGGATGTACATTTTCCAGCTCAGTAATACTCTCGCTTAATTCGGATTCAGTGACTCGAAATGATTTTAAACTTAGTATGTATTTAAATTATTTTGGTTAGCTAATTATATTACGAACGACCATTGAACTGTAATCATATTAATATTTATGAGGGCATTATACAGCTTCCAGCTAAAATAGCGTAATTCATTGATAAAAATGTTTAGTCCAACTTGTGTTTAGTTTCTAAAGCTCACTTAGGTAGCATAGAACTGTAAAAAAACAACTGAAAGGTAAAAATATTTTTTGTGTGGTACTTTTCATATAACATGCAAAAAAAATAGTTGCAATAGTTGCATTCCAAGTGAAGCTCGTGTGCTTCAAATGAAGGATTGAACCGTGGTCCAATTGATACACATCATTTGTTTCTCTCAACAGCTGAGCTGCTCTAGCAGCAATTTAAGCCAGCTACGATAACAAGGATTCAATTTAGGTTACGATTACGTAATTTGATTTAATCGGATCATTCCAAGGAGCTGACTGAATTATTGTGTTGGCAGCGAGATAACATACTAACACACGAAATACTATATTCGTATAGGTGACGACTTAACGTCTTTCCTGGCAGAAGCTGATCGTAGTTGTCATACTTCACTGTATTATTAACATACTAGCAGCCGCCCACGACTCCGTCGGCGTGAAATTCGGTTTCCGCACAAATTGTGTTATACTGTAGCTTAAAGCCTACTTCGTCACATGGACTATCAACACGAAAAAGAAATACAATTCGAACCAGTAGTTCCTGAGACTAGCGCGTTCAAATAAACAAACTGTTTATTATATAAGTAAACTAGCCTTCCACCTGCGGTTTTCAACGGGAAAGTGTAGCTAGCCAACAGTGAAAGAATTATTCAAATCGGTCCAGTAGTTAAAATACAAAATACAAATCTTAAGTCTTTATAATATTAGTGTAGATGTAGATAAATCAGTGTAGAATTTGATGTAGAAGATATTATAATTTCCGTATGAACATGAACTGATAACATCAACGTTGCCTTATCAGCAGTCAATGACACCTCACCTGTAGTGGACACAACACTTAGAATTTGACGGTCATTTACCTTTTAATGATAACGATTACAAATAACTACTTAACTATAGTAGGTTCAGTGACTGCCAGGTCGCACTTTTAATCAGCAAGATTTAAATTTCTAATCAGACCGAAAAACATCAATTAGAATTTTAATTAAATGTTCGCACATCGACTGGCCACGTTATATATGTTGGAAACCGGTACCTACTAGGTCATCTATAAATGTTACCATATGATTATGATTATGAAAAAGCAGTTACAATTCTCTCTCTAGAGTATTCATTACTCTACTAGGAAAGTATAGAAAACAGTGGAGGTGGAAGCGTGGTAAGAATTTAAAAATAAATAAATAAAATAAAATAAATCTCACAATATCACATAGATAAGGATGACTAATTTGTTGCGGCAAGTCATCTAACATTGTGGTGGAAATCAATCAGAAATTATAATAAACTACCTACATGAAGGTGATACTCATTGATGTATGTATTACTACTACGTAAAGAGTGGACATCGAAAACACAATTCTTGCGTCAAATGGTCCTGCCAGGTAGGGCGGATATATTTTGTCTCCTTGCCTATGAAGTGGCCCGCCACTTGCTTTATTTTCGGCCTGGAATGATTCTTACTTGTTTAAAAACACAAAACGGCATTTTATAGATTATAAATAAAAATAGTACAATAGACGGCAACTGTTGTCCATATAGTGTAGTAAGTGCGTATAGGAAGATATTTCTTCGACGTGTCTACTCTATACGCAGTAGAAATACCTCAATGGTGATACTACGTTATATACTCGTTCGCACAAGTCGATCAGGCGAAACCGATTGTTAATACAAGCGAGCGCTGTGCAGTGGCATAACAATGCATAATACTTCCTTCCGCGTGCAACGCAAGCAAGAGAAATGCAACTAAACTATAGACTACTAGCGACCCGACCCTGCTTTGCACTGGTGCAACTTAAATTATCTAGGTCCTATATTCTACTGACAGAGCGTCAGATGGAAGTGACACATAGGGTGCTCAAATAAATAGACGTAACCAAACAGTCAATAATATCGGTACAAACGAAGTTAGGAGAAGACAAAATTATATTTGTTCAAAAAGTCGACTGTACATATTTATAAAGAGCGGTTCAGACAAAACGCCATACATGATGGTGGTAGGAGAAATTATGGCAACAGAAACATAATTAGTATAATTACGTAGAGGAGTACAGTAGCCTTCAAGTCGCCAACCAAATAATTCAGCTTCTACGTGAACTCGTATTTTTTTCGCTATTAAACTCGTGTTTTTTGCAAAATACTATTTTTTACAGCTGGTGAGAAAACGTAGCGCGTGCGATATTATTCACTGTTTTTTCCTGATAGGTATTTTCAATTGAATGCAATAACAATGATGCACACGATATTTACGAATACAAATTACCAAGAACAGCTATTACTTATTTCTAGACGTTTCGATTGAGTTATATATCAATAGGTAGCATTCTCAAGCGGCTCCCACGCTCCTGACTTCAAACCCCAAGTAAGCCACCATAGATTTAATTTACATTCGTAAAATACTCACCATTCGGCGTCTGAAACTTGACGGAGTAATAATTATAACACCTTGCTTCTTCAGATCTCAGATAAGACTCAA
The DNA here is from genome assembly GCA_958496325.1 of Nomophila noctuella. Taxonomy (NCBI): domain Eukaryota; kingdom Metazoa; phylum Arthropoda; class Insecta; order Lepidoptera; family Crambidae; genus Nomophila; species Nomophila noctuella. The sequence goes on along the minus strand of OY292499.1, from coordinate 13,250,977 downwards.
GATCAATGGCTTTCCATACTTACATACTTTATAGTAAACAAGGAAATAAATGATACTAACAACAATAATATAATCCAAATTGCGGATTGTACCCGAGATTCGAACACAGGACATTTGCAGCTTCTGCAATTTCAAAATGCAATTTTACCAACCAATGATCTACGAATGCATACAGAATACCTCATTATCATTCAATCCCTTTGGTCCATGTTCGTAACTGATCTTTCGTAACCAGCTAATTCAATCGAGATAGCACATTAAGTTAGCTTAGCTATAGAACACTCAAAGAGTATTCTCGAAACCATTCAAAACCATTGAAACATAATATATACTTTCCGTATAACCCTTTCCTAAGAGGTGTACAATAAATTGAACCTTATGCCCTTGCGTCATGGCCAAAAATCAATGAGGAAATTATCAATTCACACCGTGTCTAGGGATAAAGGCAAGTCCGACTGGTCATGACCGAGATTTCCTCCGGGTCTCAGTTATCAAAGGAACGCTGTATAAAGCGAATAGATGCAGAATCGAATTGCGGTTTGCGTCCGTTTCAGATTCAAAGGTCTGGTTGTTTTGACTACTCAATTGCTTGATATTGGCGGATGGAATAGTGAATAAAGATGTTTATCTAGCGGCCCTATATTCCATTAAAGTATTTGAAAGGGTTCATGAATACCACTGCCCTTATGAAATGTTTTAATAAGCAGAAAAGAAAGAAATGCAAATAGCCTTATTTGCTTTGTAAATTAGATTGTCACGCTGCCGTGTGTCCAGATAATAAATAAGTTAATTGACTCGTCTTTTCAACAGAAGCTTATTTAGATACACAGTCTATAAAGCACAGTAAATAAGCTTATACTTTCATTGCAAATGTACTTCGTGTCATGTCTCTGAAACCAGCCACAACTAATATTTTATGTGTATAAGTTGGTACAGTTGTGCCATAGGGAACACTTACCTATGATAACGCAATCAGTTGTGCACATAACACAAACATGTCTATAAGTGGTCCTAACCGCTGTAACAAGGAGTGTCGCATAGTCGCAACTACGCAGAACCCGGCCCTTCCGTGGCCTACATTGGTCAATTTGCTGTGGGAACGACGGGCTTGTTTGTCACGTGAGAGAGAAGAGTGCCCTTGGTATGTTGCTTCTGCTTCTGTGTCGCTTGGAACGCACACGTGACCACGGTGTGAATCAAGGCATGATATAATAAAAGTAGACGTCCTTCAACATAGAACACTATTTTTTTTAAGCGGGTCATCCGATAGTACTTGATCACCGCTGCCCATAGACATCAACAGTTCCACATTAATAAAAAAAGAAGAAAAAATAATAAGAAGTTCATCAAGAACACACCAATTGCTTAGCCCAAAACTAAGCTCTGAGCTTGTACTATGGATGCTAGGGAACGGAAAGACATACTTTTTTTTTTAAACTTTGACCCTTGTACAGATGCCGATGTTCATCACACCAACATTTGCTCGTAGCAGGATTTGATAACGCGACCCTGAGTTTAGTAGCCAACCACTAGACCAACAGGCCCGTCATCATCACATTGGTCGGAGATGTGTTACTTCCCTTACCTCCTTAACTGAGCTCTGGAGACCGTAATCACTATCAGAAAGATACCGACACAAGCTTTTTCAGGGGTCGCGATCGGTCAATGGAAATAGTAGTGCGACTTCCTACAATGGTGTCTTATACAACACTAGGTCGGAATGTCGAGCAATGAAAATAATAAACGAGTAATATGTATGTCATCTAGCTCATATTTTATTCAGAAACGCCTTCATTAATTGTTTCTAAATTTAGTAGAGCGTGTTCCATTCTAGTTACTATTCTTAGAACGAGTGATTCATTAAAGATTGTCGTAGCATTGAATAATAAAGTAGTGATTTGATCAATACTTCACGAAACTGATGACTTCGCCGAAACGTTGTTAGTCTTCAGAAGTCCTATCAAGGTTTACCAATTAATTTGAAATATTAATCAAGAACCATAAGTTACTCTACATCGGCCTGTGCACGTATTATCTGCGTTTTTAAAAGTTAGGAACCTCCTTAACCTAGTGGTAATACGGCGACATATTACATTTAATAAATACCATTACCTGTTTTGATTTCTATAGTAAAAAACTTAAATTATTAAATTACTTTAATTAAATTGATCGATTCCGAAATACCGGGATTTTTTTGAAAAGCGCACTCGTTTTAGCCTATATAAAAATACACTATCTATGATAAGCCGTCAAGGAAAGAAAATACCCACTTACGATGGCAAACTATAATCAAATTGAACCATGGTCAATGGTCATATAAACATGTCCAGTTGCGCAACCTCATCAGTGCGGAAGTCACAAAATAATATGTTTCAGATGAAATGCAAACTTCTGCCATACTTTAAATTCCTCATGAATCTGGATAGCTTATCCACGTCACCTAGTGGTAATGCACATGTGAGCGATCGACATACCGGACGGTTTAGTCACGAGAGTGCAATTGAACCTATTTTAGACTCACGCCGGGAACTCTGAGTCACGTGGCACATCCCGACAACTGAATGAGCAGTGGTTTGAACCTTGCTCGGTGATCGTCGGATGTTTTAGCGTGGGAGAGACACGCTGTAGTATCTCTTTGATAGAACCAGATTCATGAATTTAATACCAGTAGCGCAGTAATTCAAGAGATACCAGGACTTTAAGTCAAGAACGTAAACAACCTTCATTAATTTATTTATTAAAGGACAACCAACAAAGCATACACCTGAGCTTATCTTATAAAAATGATCTAGGTACAGTTAATGGTGTTGCTTTAATTAATGGCTGTCACGACATGAAAGCAAACAACATATTATTAAAATCACAATCATACATTTTGGTCAGACTTAGGGTTTATTAAGCCCTTGTTTCAATTGTTTCTTTAAAATGCGTCATTTACCCACTGCGTTAATTAATCTAATGAATCAAATAATAAGCAATTGCAAAGGTACTTGTTTATCGAAAAGCTACAAAGGGCTCGAGGCATTTTCGACGCAAATTCTAATGAAAAGTAAATAAATAAATTAACGAATGAAAATCTAGTTAATTTACAAAGCAAAAGTTCAAAGTACTTGATAATTTATTCCATCGTCATTAACATAATCACAGTGCGTCGCCAATTCGCATTACATAGCGTGGAGTTTCGACCCACTATCTATACAATTCATTATGAACTATGAAAACAATAGAATATTAATATTGTGTACTGACTGACTTTATCACGTTTTGTTTTTTTGTACGTATATGTATGTATGCGTAGATTTTTAAAACCACGGGTTTCGCTGCGGATTTTTAAACATGTATGATATAGGAAGGTTTGAAGTGTATGCAGTTTATCACAACTTCACAAAATTCCGCGCGAGCCCGGGATAGGTCGCTAGTAATGTTTACAATAGAGTGAGAGTGAATAAGTGATGCTAGAACAGAACCATCTTGCCATTTATCAAAGCTCCTATGTAGGTAATTTTGTGAAAGGGTGTTTTTGGTAAAAGAAGCTTAGAGGTACTCTGATCGATCGTCGGAGTGTTGTAATTATTACCAAAAACACCCTTTCATCACAATTCGTCGTCAGTGTCAGGATTAAAAAACGCCAGTCAAAATACCAACAAAGCAAAAGGTGAGCACAATTAAATCAATTTTATTGAATGGCAGGCGTGAAAATTCTGAACAATCCGCCGTCTAACCGTTTTCACCTAAACCAATTAACCTTGGAACAGAAAAAGCAACCAAACAAATTGATTTAAATGTGTTTTCTTTCCAATAAAAAAAGATCAAGAGAATTCGAGTTCACCTGCTGTTACATTATTGCTGTTTTTGTTGTTTTGTCCGCTTCTGATTGTTTAAATAAACACTTTAATATTTAAAGCAAGTCATGACACTAAATTAATCTCATGATTTTAAAACAATAATGTTAGAAAACAGATGCATCTTATGCATAAGATGCATTTATTAATCTTAATAAATGTTGGAAGGAAAACTAAAAGAGTTGGTTAAGTGAAAATAGAACAAATACATTTCAATTTAAAAAGAATTAAAACACAGCGGTCGACAAATTCACTTAGGTATAGGACATTTAGTAAAATCCTACCCTTGGCGAATATGTACCACGACGGGTACATGGAGTACCGTTTGGACAAATCCGTAGGACCACGGGCATAACACGAGAATAGGTATAGGTAATTACAAAATGAGTCATCAAGCCAATCAAATTAGCATACAGTCAATAAAAGGATGTATCACTGTGATAACACACATCCGCAGAAGCAATAGACTTGTTATCATTTACTGTCTCTCCATTCTATTTATGGACGACATTAGTTTACTTTCTCGACTGTTCGATTATGATGATATTATAATATCTTATCATATTATTTACCGTATACAATCAAATAAAATAAAAAATGCAAGATATCAGAAAATACTTGAGAGTTTTTGGAGAAAAAGTGTAAAAATATACCAAAATCTGACGGACATCCATAATCCTAATAGAAAATCCCTTGGTGTGACAATTGATTATACTCGTACTGAGACCCACCCAAGAGTCGCTTTAAAGTATGATAAATTTTCGAATGCATTACGGCGATATTGTTATATGTACATGGTAAAATTAATTAGATGTAATCAAGCTACCTCTACAGAGATAAACTCTCATCTGTAGGTTTTAGCTTACTCCCTATTCAATTGCAATCAACACACGTGATCAACTTTAATATCTCTTAGATATACATTCTACTCTAGCTACACTCGATAACAATCAACAAACAACTCATCTTCCCACATGTCCCCGACAGATTATCATGTACGACAACGGATGAAGAAAAACTTAGTTAGCATATCCACACATCTCGAATCGTCGCGCTCTGTTTACGATCTGACGAAAACATTCGACAGACCAAGGCTGAGTATATACATACATACATACAATATACGATTACACGCAGCATGCAAACACGATACGGTAATTATATTTGATTTGATCTAACAGCATTCAAACGTACTTGTACTTAACAAACACAGATAGCATTCAAAACGTACTAGATAAACACTCAAACACTTTTTATGCGATCTATGGAAGATAAGCATACGATTAAACTGACTACCGTCGTCGTCTAGAAGCAAAACTAAAGCTGTCACGAAATGCTGCCGACTATACACATACATATGTTCTATGCCGAATTTTATAAATTAGAGCCTCCAATAACTTCATAACTGCTAATTGAAGTGGCCCTATAATGCTTTTAGTTTTCGAAAGTACCTGACTAATACTGAAAATTCGGCAGCGAATTCATTGATCGTGTGGCGACAGATATGTATAAGGTGACCCACCATCCCAACTAACTCTGTCTGTCTGTCTGTCTGTCTGTTACGCTTTCCCGCTTAAACCTCGCAACCGATTTTGATGAAATTTGGTACAGACAATCTTTAGACCCTGAGACAGAACATAGGCTACTTTTTATTTCGAAAAAAAAGAAATCCACGCGGACGGAGTCGCGGGCGGCCGCTAGTATTCACTTATATTGCGGCATATACGGTTTGTCCATCCACCACAGTGGCCGGGACAGTTAGGAAAATAGAGTTTAAATCCCATTAAAAAGTATAAACTATTAGAAATACTCTAGCCGTGACGTAAATCCCGCAAATGAACATGTGCGGCGAGACCATATAATTACATTAGGTAGACGTAATGTAAATAGATCGCCAGCGCCGGGTACTCGCAAACTCGATTAATATCGCAAATTGTGTTACAGCGATACCAACACTGGATATTAAATTCCGATAATCGGAAATAGAGGGCAGGGAGGCATGCGGTTCACCTAGTGGAGTTTGCCCCGTGAAAGCATCTGTTTTGAACCCGTGATAAACTTCCAAAGTTTTCATATAAAGCAAGAAGAATACTTTTTCCATAATAGGACAGAATGGTCGTCCTACTCAGGCTGATGTAAGGCTGACTTGGACTCCAAATTGGAACGTCGTCGGCAGATTTACAATTTCGTTAGTAACGTTCGCAAGATTTTTTTATCAAGATATGATTGATATTGTCATAATTTAACTCTATTACAGTTGCTACTAAAGGAGATGAAAACAATTTTCCCGCATACTTAATAATAAATCTTTAATAAAAAATTGGCCAAGTGCGAGTCGGACTCCCGCACTGAGGGTTCCGTACAAATTCTATTTTTGACGTATTAAAAAAACTACTGAATAGATTTCGTTCAAACCAATTTTCGTTGGTAGTTTTTATTGTAATGTACATTATATAATTTTTTCAGTTTTATCATCCTCTTATTTTAGAAGTTAGAGGGGGGGGGACACACTTTTTTCCACTTTGGAAGGGTCTGTCACGCAAAGTATTCACTTTAGAAAAAAGTGATATTAGAAACCTTAATATAATTTTTAAAGACCTATCCATAGATACCCCACTCGTATATGTTCAATGGAAAAAAATATTTCGAGTTTCAGTTCTCACTAAGGGGACCCCCCACTTTTTTTATTCTTTTTCTATTTTAGTGTGAAAACCTTGTTGCGGTTCACAGAATACATCCACTCACCAAGTTTTAACAGTAAAGTACTTATAGTTTCGGAAAAAAGTGGCTGTGACAGACTGGCGGACAGACAGACAGACAGACAGACAGACATGACGAATCTATAAGGGTTCCGTTTTTTTGCCATTTTGGCTACGGAACCCTAAAAAATATTGCAAAGAATTGAGGAAAGATTCCTTACAGTAAAATATCTAAACATGAAATTAATTTTACTTTCATCCAGAATGAATAATTTATATTTAATCATATCTTGAGACAATAACTTTTAATAAAAATAAACAATTATCATCAATGTCAGGAACCAATCGAATGCTCAATATCGTCAAAGCTGGACTATACCTGACCGCTCTTTATTAAAATTAGGCTATCTATATGCAGGGTTGGGAAGAGGATTGGCCAATCGATACCTAAGTCTTATACTTGTGTTCCAAGGCCGATAGTTATCTGACACAGATTATTATCTGCATTATTCTTGACACATCCACAGAGAAGAGCGATGCCAAGTTTTCTTAATAATCTTGGGTCACTTCTACTGACTTTTCTAAGGGCATGTTACGTGTACGTACCAATTGAGTCAGTGCATTTTATAATATCAATTTTCTTTTACTTTTAAACTTGTTTAAAAGTAAAAGATTTCATTTATGAAAGTCAAAGGGTTCTAGAGCGTTGTATTGTTCCACTAAGTTGAATGTGAATGATTTTCAGCGGTATCTGCTTTGTGACGAAAACATGATTCAAAATGATTGAGGCATTTGCCCTGCAGTGGGACATTAATAGGCTGATTCTTTTGAGCGTCTTAAAAAGTTAACTAATTTATTTACGACAAGATACTTTCCAAAAATCGTCAACAGTAGCGTCTAATCATCAGTAGCATACACCGCACAAACTAATTTAAATAACCAGTCTCAAGAAAATGTATAAACCACACCGTTACAGGTCGTTTACCGGAGCCAACTAATCCTTGAACTTGTGACACAGATTGTGTTGAACGGAACGTATTTTTTTCTTTCAACAGACAGTTTGTCAGGAGGTCACTACTGTTCACTGTTATTTTACTTCTGACCTAACCAAAAATTAAATATCATTTTTTGGATTATCCCCTATAAATCTAGTTAAGCTTTACTACATAAAGCTCTCACTTTAAACTAATTTGTTAGTGACACTGCAACTTGCATTATGATAAAAAATACCCAGTACTATATTTATAACCGAAGGAAAGTAAGCTATAAGAGGTAAAATAACTGTGAACGGAGAATAGTTAACAATCCATATGGTTATTTAACTAATTTGACAGCCATTTGCGAGTATGAATGACGACAGTTGCGAAATACAGTTACGTGGTCCATTGAAATTTTTGAGTGTCGCTATTGTTGGAAATAATGTCAGTGTAATAGTGGCAAATTAGCTCTGAGATTGATATGCCTTTTTATGCGTCTTAATTTTGAAGTTATTTTTCCGTAGACATTTCTCTTAGGGTAATGTTTCTATATTAAATTTACTTCAGTCTTACAAACATGCAATTCAATTACATATTTATTAACGAGATTTTTTTTATTGTCTCTTATAAACTCCCCATAATATAACTCCTATTGTATTTATATGTTAAATGTTAACTTTATAAGTGACATTTGATGTTTATGCACAAATAGAAAACACCCAGATAAAGCATTTAAAACAATTTCTTGCAAAAAAAAATGTATGTAATGCGATTGAGTTCTCAACGCATCAACTTGAATATGCAATAAACAAAATTGAAATTGTTATTTTGATCAGTTCAGTACTTACGGAATTAAATAGTACATGTTATCAACTGTTAACACGCACTAAAAATTTACATTCTAACTAAACAGACATTCACTATCGAGTTAGCATATTCATATCAATACCACACTTCAAACAATAGCTCAATTTGGATATTCATTTTTGATCTGACGCTTCGTTGGTTTTTACTAGCGTTTTTAGTACATGGTAAAAAAACAGCTGGTAAAAGTACAAAAAAATTACCGATCACGTCATACTATGATAATATCCTGAAACAATTCGAAGAACAACTATATACCTATACTAATTCTTGGATATTATAAACAAGAATCAAGAGTCCAATCTAGCTTAGCACAACAACGAATATATTATGAGTTCATATTTAGTCGTCAATCAATTAATCAAACAAATTATTAAGCTTGCAACGAATATTCAGTTAGTAAACGACAGTGACTCTTTAAAATGAAGCTTGACAATCATAAGACTGTTTTTCTCTACAAGACTTATCTATAGAGATAAGAAAAACAGTGGAAAATAATAAAACAAAACAATACAAATCCATAGCGATTGAACCATACGTAGCAAGCAATAATAAGCATTAAATCAATCGGACCGGATAAAATGGGCCTGCCTAATACAAAACCCCGGGCAGCAGTCATTAGCGTTAAAAGCTTATTGATTTGCGAAAGCTACCGGGGCGGGTACTGCCCGGCAATGTACACAGACAACGAAAACGAAGGCAGACAATCGTTTTTGATGCGATTCCGGGGAAACTGCGAATAGACGGATAAAGCTAACTTTCACCATCAGATAGTAAAATCAGAAGGATTTACTACTTTTTTTTTCATAATATAGGGATGCCATGATTGTACATTTGCTACAAAAATAAAATTGGTCCCATAAATATGCACGTACAAATTCGTATCGTGATTTTCATAAGTAAAGCCCCCTTTTAAGCTCATAATGATTGATAACGTTTTACAAGTAGGGCAAATTTTACAGCTTGACAGGAGTGATACTACAAATCCAAAGCAATTGCTAGTGTTTAAGAAACATTGTTGATTGACGAATAATATTCGTATAATAAACCGCGTAAAATTCGGTTTCCACACACAGTGATATTTTATAGCTTAAAGCCATCCTCGATTAATAGACTATTCAACGCCAAAATATTTTTTCAAATCGGACCAGCAGTTCCTGAGATTAGCGCGTTCAAACAAACAAACAAACATACAAACAAACTCTTCAGCTTTATATATTAGTAATGATAGTATAGATAAGTATACCTATACAGTCAATGGTACGAATGTGGCGTCCACTGGGCTGCGTTGTCTTTGTCAATGGTAAACAAAGGGCCGGAAATTCCGTCCAAAAAGTGAGGACGGATATTAAATTGGATATTTCAATCGGTCACATTTTCCGCCTCGTCAGATGACCATCGTAAATGTGTTAACATAACGAAAAGTTATTATTGTTTAATTTATTTATTTTATACAAATAAACATACGTTTTTGTACATAGAATTGTGATTCAGAGACGAGCAGAATAGCGGATGGGTTTTCTTGTTTAACACCAGACAGATAAGGAAAGTGGTTAATAAAATACAACTAAAAAAACAAAGAATCAGAATGATTTTGTTGCTGTTGCTGGCCATCAAGATGTACTCGTATACGGCAGCACAGTTAAGAAAAAATAACTTATGTATTTACTGTTATCAAAGTCATAGGCGACACACTTTCCATACATTTTGTCAACAACCGAAAAATCTAAAGGCATTATACCGGATCTATTCCTTTCAGTTGCCAATTAGCCCAGCGCTAACTAGGCAATCAAAGCTAGTCTTAAATAAGCTTGCTCAAACGTTTCAAGCAATTTGCTCGGCCAACACAACCCACCACGCTTTGCTATTATCAAATCGCCAAAACGATTAACCAAAACGTTCGTTCCTTTATAATTTTAGCTGTTGCTGCTGTACGATTTTAAGTCTTAATGCCCGGTGATACGGTGGGTCGTTTCAGGTATTTGCAGCGATTAAGCCATTAGGGTAGTTGCACACGAACTACTGGTCACAAGCACAAAACGACAACGATAATTGCCACCGGCACTATTGTTCTCATGCATTTCAGTTGTCAACAATGTGCGGCTACTACAAATATATATAAAAGACGTTTCATACTTTACCATAATCATAATGGTATGGAACGCCAGACTCTCCCTAAGTAAGAAAACCGGTCTCACCCAAGGGTTTATAAGGAAGCATGAGTTTAGCCCGCTTTACCCGTCCCACTACCCAAAGTGGGCCCCACACATCTCTGCGTTCCCGTAGTGGCGGCGTCTGTGCCTGTTTCATGTACCCCGTGCGAGGATACCCTTAGGTTTCACTGAGGCAGTGGCCAAATCGAGCTGGTCGCTAACCCGACTTGTATGAAAGTGAAATCCGTCACTTGTTGCTACGATACGGCCTGAACGGAAACGCGGGCTGACTTCGAATTAGGCTTCGCTTCGCAGGGTTGCCGGGTTATGACAATTTGATTTCATTGTTGCAAAATTTGCCACTTTTCTCAAAGTATGTAACGATTGAGGAAACTTCATTCATTAAACACTGATTAGATGAGGATGTTCATTGGATTGGCGCATATGTTTGGTCATTAGAATGCCACTATGCATGCACACGCGTAAACCTTGGTAGCTGACAGCGAGTTACTCGTATGTACTACAGGTCTCTAAACGACTACTGGTGTATGGCACTGATCTAACCGTTTAAATACCAATGAATTCATTTCTACTAATATAAAAAGCTGAATAATTTGTTTGTGTGTTTGTTTTAACGCGCTTATCTCAGGAACTACTGGTTCGATTTGAAAAAATCTGACCGATGGATAGTCCATTTGACGAGGAAGGCTTAATAAAGGCTATTGGAGCCCGAAATCCACGCGGACGGAGTCGCGGGCGGCCGCTAGTTTCTAAATATTTTGCGACAATTCTTTAATTGACAGCCCTAAAACAGGGGAATTGGGTCGTAATTCGTATGCCGTCAATGGGCCGTTGTTTACTTAATTAGGAATTTCATTGAGCAAGTTAAATGCTAATACATTTATGAATGCAGGCTTCTCATAGCTGTGGCGATTTCGTTAAGTCGTCGGAAGTGGACTGTTATCTGTTTTCTCTGAAATGCATTTGATTTTCGATTTTGGCGTTTCATTATTGTCTAATTATTATTATTAGTCAATAATGAAATACGATGTGTCCTTTGATATTTTAATTATTATCGCGTTAATTAATTATTACAACTACTTACGTCTGTGCACACTTGTTATGTCTACCGTAGTATTCACTGAATCATTAGCTTTGCATTCAACCGAATTGTTATCAAAGAATTTGTCTAATAACTACTGGTTGACTCTCAAATACTTCGAATCTTTGACTAGAAAATTTAAGTAATTGTATCTTCATTTTCGATTTAGACTTTTGTCCACTCACTCACACAATCCCACATTCTTATAAGAACGTGTGTTATTTGATTTTAAATATAAAACAACTGAATTAAAACAAGGTTGTCAAATATACAATCTTGTATGGCTTCGTTAGGCGACGCGGCAAATCCCTAGCCCTACATGTTTTTAAGAATCAAAACTTGTGAGTCATGGAGGGTAGCCAATCCCTATCTCTGCAGGTTTTTATGGTTCACAACTTGCGCGTATACATTCCGTTGTCTTGAAGCGTTGTTCCACGAAAACATCGAATTACCTGTAACAAAACATATGAAAGTAAATAAACTTGTCTAGACAGGCGTCTGCATTTTTCCAATTCAATAACAAAATTATAGTCAGCACTTATATTTTTGGCGATAAAGGTTAAAATGAGAAATGTTTATGAAAATATGTAGACTTAAAGATAAAACGTGCCTAAACTTTACAACAAAAACAATTTTAGTTTTTGAAGCAATTTTGATTTTTTTGGAAATAAAACGCCTTTCGGGCGTTATCACTAATCAACAAGGAAGCTCAGCCAGTTATGCGCAATGAATCATACTAATCATACTTTCATACTAATACATAAATATATAATAAATAGCTAAATATACATAAATCATTGCCTTAACGAACATAAACTGTAAATTAATTAAAACCAAAGCAAAACCCATTCTGCTTTACGTTACACGTTCTAAGTAATACAACAAACAATTTCAACACTCTTACACATACGTAATACGACGCGTTATTCAAATTAATTCTCTGTACGTTACGCGTAAAACTCACACGTTACTCTAATTCGCGAGGCTCTAATTGTTTCTCATTAAATTGTAACACAAGCGGCTGAAACAACAAAACAACCCGTACATTAGCCGGAACGCGGCGAATGTGCCACATGCATGACACATATCTGACACATTTCTCAGGTGCGATACGTGTCGTCACATTCAATGTGTCATTTGTAACGTAATCTGTTAAGCGCAAGTCCGCATGCGTGCGAGTCGCGATGAAACTCAGATGAATGAATATCAATAGATGAGGGGAATAATTTGACAGAATGACGACCCGCTTGGTGTAATGGTCAAGATGTTGCCTATTACGCAAGAGGTCGCGTGTTCGATTCCCGCACACGAAAAACATTTGTGTGTATGAAATGTCTGTTGGTCCTGGTCTGGGTATTATTTGTATCAATTTAAGAATATTTGTAATACCACTGTTGATTCTGATGTCTGTAACACAAGTGCTTAAGCTACTACATGGAGTCAGATCAATGTATGTGATGTTGTAAAATATTTATTTGATCATTAATGCTGTTTTTCTTCTCCATATTATGAATCACGTGGATAGAGCAAGACAGAAGACACATGTACTCTCGCGGCCTAACTAAAAGTGGGATGTGGAAACTGATTTTCTCGCCCAAATTCTCTTCGGACTTAGGTGTAAAGTTATGTGAATTTTTGACGTTTTGAGTGCTCGATCAAACGTGACATAGGAAGCATCTATGGTATTAAATAACCTGAGCGATGAAATGACGACAATCTGTAACTGGTAACTGGAGTAAGCGACACCATTAAGCGGAATATGAGATGGTTAAATTACATATGCCGTTGGAATTGCGGAATTTTAATAATTTCAAGTAACATTAGGTACCTACGTGTTTTACTCGTATCTTTACCGCCACAGAATCACCGTAGATACGTTAGTACTGCACTTTAAATTGGGATCTTCTCCTAAGGGGCAACCTCGGACTGTTATTTTGTAAATCTGATTAAAAAAATATACAAATGATTTTGAGGTCCTGTACAAACTTTACCTAACAAGGGCATTTACCCTGCATTGAGATATAACTTTACGTAGTTATTAACAGAACGTAACTAAATCTAAAACAGGAAAACAAATGAACGAGTAACTGACTCCCAGTAAACAGATACAAGTCCCTTAAAGGCAAATTAAGCAATCTTATTAATAACAAGCCGTATACAAACACCATAATCGTCCTGAATGAATCCACCGTTCCACCGACTGTCCCACAAATTCCTCGTCCTCGTCTAATATTCATGATGACTTGAATGTTTACAAGGCTTCGGTCCGGTCGGATCCCAGAGGCATATTCCCATCGATTTGCCGGGGCAAAGCAATCTTTGACAGAGTCGAAATTATAAATTGCCATGGGAAATAACACGATTACTTTCTACATAAAGCGGAATTTAGGCGCAAAATTAAATAAAAATTGTATGCAGACGTTGAGTTAGAAATTTAGATATCAATAAGAAACTTGAAAGCTACTGTCAATGAAAATGGATCAACAGAAAAAAGTCATGAAGATTAAATAAAAGACATATTTTACCTAAATATAGGTAAGTACAGTACGTTCAATATAAAAAGTTTGTAACTAAACAGAAGTCAACTTGAATTTTATCTACCTAACACCTTCCAAACATGACTTTGAAAACCTATTCAAGGCACCAACACATAAAAAATACCCTATCAGCAAGCACGTGTCGCTTTTTTACACAAATCAGCCCCATCCATCAAGTTTTTTCTCCCCACCGACGATGTATCAACACCTGCCCTCCTTAAGTAACGTTTTTGTTCCACTTATCAGGCTTAGCTCTTTGGCAGGCTCCCAGTATCTCGCTCAAGCACCCTTTCACTCGGCATCCATCATTGTGGAGTAAACAACTTTCGTACCTAATCTTTTTTTAATGTAGGAGGAAGGCAAACAGCCAAGAGTGTCACCTGATAGTAAGTGATCACCGCCGCCCATGGACGTATGTTGCGCTATCGCATGGGTCGTTGATGCGTTGCCTTAAGCATTCAGAAACTGAGCTCTAGACACCTAGCTCACCAGCACATTGCACAGTTATGAAATGCTACTTCAGTTTCGTCGTCTGTTAGGTGCAGGTACTTCCCCAGACGAGCAGCATTTTTGAGTCAAAATTCCACTAAGCCCACCCCTCTTCGTAACTAATTGCAACATTTAGACGTAAATCAAAACCTCGGTCGGCTTCACGAATTATGAAAAATGGCTGGAGCCGATAAAAGTACAATAAATTAAGAGAGTTTGAGTGCGGGTATCGCATAAAGCATTGAAATTAGTTTTAAAAGTAAACGAATCGTTAATCTAACATTCGGTGACGGTGTGTGTGTTTTGAATTGCTATAGATCTTGAGTAAAGCAAAAGTTTCTTATGATTTTGAATAAGCTCATGAATATAATAACATAGGATAGGCGTAAGGAATAACTAACACATCAATCAACTAAGACAGTTTTTATTAAAAACTTGAACTATAACGCGGTAGATGTATTCCATGACATAAACTAGAGAAAAAAACGTTGTATTGGCTTTACACCATTTTAATTCGATCACGGTAAAAATACTGTCGTTTTTTCACGCCTCGGACATTTATTTGCTCGAGTTAACTCCTGATGGAGGCAGATAGGCAGAGACGACAGAGATAGGGTTGCCAGTCGTATTTTTTTATTTATTTACTTTAACTTCACTTTCGTATAGTTAAAAGATATTTTAAACTTCTGAGACTAATGCTGTAGAGCACACATTTACAGTGTTTGACATTAAATAAACAAGTTTCCAAAGCAGAGTAGCAAAAATGTGTTTTGCAGTAGCACATAACATTTATTAGGAAAATGTAATTTATTATTTTTCCACGAAAGAGTAAGAACTCTTTTCTCTTTTAAATAAAGTAGCACCCCTAGCAAAGGGATGACACCTCATTTCCATGTCAGAGTTATGGCTTTGCGTCGAGAGGCTCGTTCGAATATTGATCGTATGTAAAGTTGAATAAAAATACACGTTTTTAAATCACATTATTATTTTTATTGCGTCAATTTCACGTTTGGATGAGTATCAGTAAAACCCTATGCAGGATCCAAAACCTTAACTTAGACTTATAGATCTATAAATTTTACTCAATCATAACACACAAAAAATAACTACAATAAGCTAATAATGAAGTTAAAAAGGAGTTATTCGTCAACTCGCTCGCATGAATCTCGGTCGATCGATCTTGTTCATTTTGAATAAACGCGTCTGCGACCAAGTGTCTCGGATGCTTATAGGCTGCGGTGATAACTTACTATCAGGTACACTTGCTCGTTTGTTTCCCTACAATAAATCGTAAAAAATATATATTATAAAATAATATTACTAAATTTATTTAGTACGATTTTTCCTCATAACTCTAGAATATGACGTGCTGCCAGTAAATACACAGTTGCATATTAACATTAAGCATACAGTTTCTTCAGTTGACTTTTTAGGGTTCCGTAGCCAAAATGGCAAAAAAACGGAACCCTTATAGATTCGTCATCTGTCTGTCTGTCTGTCTGTCTGTCCGCCAGTCTGTCACAGCCACTTTTTTCCGAAACTATAAGTACCATACTATTGAAACTTGGTGAGTAGATGTATTCTGTGAACCGCAACAAGGTTTTCACATGAAAATAGAAAAAAAAATAAAAAAATGGAGGGTCCCCATAGTTAGAACTGAAACTGAAAATATTTTTTTTCATTGAACATATACGTGTGGGGTATCTATGGATAGGTCTTTAAAAATTATATTGAGGTTTCTAAGCTCATTTTTTTCAAAAGTGAATACTTTGCGTGGCAGACTATTCCAAAGTGGAAAAATGTGTGTCCCCCCCCCCCTAACTTCTAAAGTAAGAGGATGATAAATCTGAAATAAATATATAATGTACATTACCATAAAAACTACCAACGAAAATTGGTTCGAACGAAATCTATTCAGTAGTTTTTTTTTAACGTCAAAAATAGAATTTGTACGGAACCCTCAGTGCGGGAGTCCGACTCGCACTTGGCCAATTTTTCCTTACACGGCACAAACGTGTTACTACGTGTAACAACTGCATTCGAATGACCGAGTCGTTAAGTTAATTGTTCATTAATAAGCAGAATATAGTACAACACCGGCTGTTAAGATTATGGCCGCATAATAATAACAAATGACAGGCGCTAAGAGTTCATAATAATATGGTTACAATGTTAAACATTAGTCAGAAAACGCTGTCTAGCTGTCGTTTGTCGTAGGTCAGTACCTACCTTAAGTTATGAGGAATTAAACTTATTTAACCACTAGCGGCCGCCAGCGACTCCGTCCGCGTGTGTTACGGTTTCCGCACACAGTGTTACTATAGATAGCTTAAACCCTACCTCGAGAAATTGTAAGTGGACTATCCAACACAAAATATGTTGTCAATTCGAACCAGTAGTTCCTGAGCTTAGCGCGTTCAAACCAATTTGGATCATGAGTTACACGTGTTATTGTGAGTCAACCATAAAAGATAGACAAATGCTGTTAATAGATATTTTTTAGGCAATTTTATGTAGAATATTTCCGTCATACATGATTTCTATGTGACTTTAACCATTAAGGATGCACACGCGACTGAAGCTTAAGAAATGGAGTAAATTCTCCCGTTTTCCCCACATTTCCCATCACTACGCTGCTCCTGTTGATTGTAGCGTGATGAAAGTATCCTATAATATGCCCAGGAGTATGAAGAATAATTGTACCAAGTTTCGTCAAAATCCGTCCAGTAGTTTTTGTTTCTATAAGGAACATACAGACAGACAGACAGACAGACAGACAGACAGACAGACAAAAATTTTACTGATTGCATTTTTGGCATCAGTATCGATCACTAATCACCCCCCGATAGTTATTTTGAAAATATATTTAAAGTACAGAATTGACATCTCTACAGATTTATTATAAGTATAGATTTGGATATCAAATCAATACAACATAACTAATTTTGTTTGCGACCAGGCGTCGAGGGCTGGTCTTTTCAGATATATAAATCCTTTTAATTTTATATTTCTGCTCTTTCTGCTTCTTATGAAGTACATCATTATCTATGTATGTATATAAAAGTTATGTTACAATATTACCAGCTACGCTTTAAGATTAGTACATAATAGGAAATTGCTGCAAACTATGCAGAATTTCATAAGAGCGAATAGTTTTATCACTTCGTTAAAATAATTTCCGGCATGCTTTAAATAACAATAATAAACAAAATGCCCTCATGATGATATCATAAAATTGCATAAAAGACGATAGTGCATACTTTTTCTAATAGTTCTCAAAATTATTGCTATAAAATAACTTAACTTCAACCTCATTTAATAACCCAGCTTTGATATCCTCGATCATAACAAATACTCAGTTTCCACCCCATCACATTACGAGCCCCATCAACCACAAAGTGGTACTAAAAGCAAAGTACACAAGGCATTGATAAGACGCACCCCCGTTGATAAGAGAGGTTACCGGGTCGCCCCTTCGACCTGGTATCTAATCTAAGCCCCCCAAGAGACCAATAAACGAGACAACAACCTTATCAGGAGACTTGAAGCGTGAAGTAGGTATTTTTGAGGCTAATTCTATTTCGCAGTAGCTGATTTATTTTTACAATGATTAGGCTAAGATACCTCCTACATTTTGGGTAACTGAAACTGAAAAAAAGTTAATAGTTAATAATAAGTAAGTAAGTAAATATATTTACATGTATAATTTGTGTACCAGTTGATAAAGTACCTATTTATTTTTCAGTTAAGTTCGTAAATCTGAACTTTCATAAACCCAAAATTCATAAGAGAAACCTACAATACTAACAAAGTAGTATAATTTCCGAAGTGTACGTGTTGCATTGAGTTAAAAAATTAAGACGTTATTAGATAGAAACCTTTTCTAGCTTTCCCAGAAGTACTCGAACAGCCAACAGTCAACCATTATTAATTTTATAGCTGGTTAGACCGCGTAATGTGAAGCCAAACTTGTTAACATCCCATTGCATAACACCATTCATACATTGCAAAAGAACTGACCAACGGACAACTTTAAAAAAATAACTTGATTTTGTGATACCTGTTCTATTGTCGATTTGAAAAAAGTAAATCCAATCACTTAATGAGTGTCTCACTGCAAAGCCTCCGAGATTTTAAATCATGTTTTCGTTACAAAGATGGGTTTTGGCTTAATCACCACGCGTGCCAAATTCAGGTTGGTGAACACACATCCGGGCTCTATCCAGAGAAACCTACACAATTTATGCCCGACCTGAAAATCGAACACAGGACCTCTCGCTACCACTGCAAGGTACTAAAACCACTAGTCCGTTGTGGCGTTGTGTCAAAAATTGAGTAAATATAAAACATTACATAAAACAAACATTGTATATAATTTATTCCAGTAAGTATTATAAATAACTCTGGCTGGCTAACTCCGTAATACTGGCTGGAAATCCCGGAAAGCCATACAACAAAACATCGCTGCATCACTGCGCTTCCACGCAGCTCGGTGTACCAGAGATTTATAGGGAGCTTCGTGCCCGTTATCCAATATATAAATATCCGTAAACGTAACCGCATCCGAAGTAAGTTTCGGATTTTATTGGATAGGGGCGAAGCGTATTTGTTATATAATTATACTAGCGGCCCGCCCCGGCTTCGCCCGTGGTACTTGTCCACTATTTAATGGATGATATTATACATAAAAACCTTCCTCATGAGTTACTCTATCTATTAAAAAAAAACCGCATCAAAATCCGTTGCGTAGTTTTAAAGATTTAAGCGTTCATAGGGACATACAACACACATAGGGACAGAAAAAGCGACTTTGTTTTATACTATGTAGTGATGTTATTTTGGGTCAGCCAGCTGCCGCTGCTGTGTGTGTTCAATATAAATTTGTGGGAACTTAAATTCTTAAAAATCAATATTCGTAACGGGAATTTTCCGAAAGTCGTTACTTTCGGATAATTTACAATGCGATCCGATCCGGACATGAAATTTTATATCTGTAGCCTTATCCGTATCCGGTAAAATAATCAATCCTATATCCGTATGCAATCCGTATCCGATAAGTCATATCCATAACATCCCTGGTGTGTACGCTACAAAGCGGGCGCACAATGTAATCCATTGTTACCGACTTGTCCGTTGGCAGAAAAACCCAGATCGATCGCTTAATCGCGTATTGGCAATTACTCGCATGCGAAGCGCCGAATGCGTACAATCATGATTAATAAAAATACAATATTTATTTACTCTGATTTAATCAAAGAATGATTTATTTGTGAAGCAACAAATTCATTCTGAATACATGTGTTTACCTATACTAGTCTAATAAAGCTAAAGGGTTTATTTGTTTTTTTTTTCAACGCGGTTATCCCAGGAAATTCGTGTTCCAATTGAAAAAATATTTTTGTGTTGGATAGTCCATTTGTCAAAGTAGCCTTTAAGCTCGGTATAATATAACTCTATGTGTGGGGAAACCTAAATCGACAGGGACGAAGTCGTGCGTGGGCGACCGCTAGTGTAAGATAACTATTCCCTAGATGTCAATAAGTCTGCTTGGTTGGTCATCTATTGGATATTATAAACAAACTCAGGATTCAGATTAGTTTAATTGTACAATTTAAGCTGTTGATGTGATTTTCCTTTCAGATTTCTCTCGTTCCCTTTTACCACAGAAACGCATAAAACACATCTTAATCGTGAGACGGGTACACCACATCAATTGCTGAATGAAACATACTTTCACAGAGTTACAAACGACCGCAGCAATTATCAAGATTCAACTGATGACATTCTATGAAGCAGCCCTTCAAAAAATACCGAACAACTACACTTTACCCTTTACTCTAGCAATTACTAACACGCACGGTACAGTACTGGGCCAAAACAAATCTCTCGGTTGATCACGTAACTAGCTACGCATTGTACCACGTGCAGAGGAATAACGTCGGGAACTTTAGACCATTATAATAGGGTTGCAAATCGAATGCGTTTGTACACATGTGAATGCATCGACTGTACGCAGAAAGACTACGTGCACAGACAAAACGTTGAACCCTTAAGACAATTAAGATAAGGTTGATAATCAAATGAATTTTTACACATGTGAATGCATAGACTGTACGCAGAACTCACGTGCCCGCTCTCGTTGCGAGGTAATTCAATAAACCTATTTGTGCAATGTAAATATTGTTGTGTGTCACGACAGATTACAGTTCTGTCGATATTTTTTTCTATGAGCGTTAATATAGCAGAGAATTATATATTTGCGAGCCCAGCATACTTGATATCTATACAATAGAATAAAACTGAAGAGTTTGTTTGTTTGTATGTTTGTTTTAACGTGCAAATCTCAGGAATAACTGGTTTAAACTCGTGCAGAAAAATGTAGACCCAGAATCACATCGATGCGATATTGTGGAATGGAACTACGAGGATGTTTGTTTGTTTAGTTTAGACTAGCGGCCCGCCCCGGCTTCGCCCGTGGTACTTGTCCACTATTTATACATAAAAACCTTCCTCATGAGTTACTCTATCTATTAAAAAAAACCGCATCAAAATCCGTTGCGTAGTTTTAAGGATTTAAGCGTTCATAGGGACAACATGACAGAAAAAGCTACTTTGTTTTATACTATGTAATGATGTTTGTCCGTCAGTCACGCTAAAAACACTGAATGTACTTTGATTAAAGGTATTCAAGCAGGGTATGGGCTGACTTAGGCGGTTTTTTTTATCCCGATTAAATTCTCCTATAGGATAAAACAGGAATCTTGATAATTTCATTCGTCTAAAGCCACGTGTAAAAGCTTGTAACTAATTAAGGTTATTTTTACTTTAAGCCAAGATAAAAGTTACAATGTGCTTTATCTATAACACCGACGTATGCAGCGAGGGATTATCTCCCAGATAGTTAAAGTTAAGTTTGTTTTCAGCTCGTTAATTGCTAGCTGGCACGCCGCCTAGGTCATAAGGGGCGTTGCAATTTATTTAATGAACCAAATTCTAGACTTTCGTAGGACTAACATTTTCAGAGCTTACGTGTTTATCTTCACAATATGTTCTCCCTGATTAACTTATTTTTGGTTCCACAAAAACGCTGCAAAGCCTAAATTGATTAGTTATCAAAGAAGAAAAATATGCGATTATGAAAAAATCAGTTAACTATGAACGTGGAGATAAGGGTTTTCTTTCGCCACTTTAACTTTGACAGGCCCGTTGGTCGAGTGGCTAGAGACCCTGGCTACAAAACCAAGGGTCGCGGGTTCGAATCCCGCTAGGGGCAAATGTTTGTGTGATGAACATCGGCATTTGTACTCGAGTCATGGATGTTTATAAAAGTATTTAAGTATGTCTATCCGTTCCCTAGCTTCCATAGTACAAGCTTCGAGCTTAGTTTGGGGCTAGGCAATTGGTGTGTTAGTCCAAGGCATTTATTTATTTATTTATTTATTTACTTTAACTGTTAACTTTTATTTTAGTTATCAAAACAATAAAATGTTTTTTTCTTCGGTCTTAACGTAAACATAAAGACTTTACGTATTGATGACCATCCTTTTAAATGTTAGTATTTTCTCTAATTAATAGTCGAATTAGACACACCTAAAATAAATTAATAAAGACGTTTATGAATAATAAAAAAACTGCCATTCAGTTTCTAACGTCGAAGATATTTTATAAAAGAGCCACTCATAAATGACAAATTAAAGGTGAAAAATTGGCCAAGTGCGAGTCGGACTCCCGCACTGAGGGTTCCGTACAAATTCTATTTTTGACGTATTAAAAAAACTACTGTCTAGATTTCGTTCGAACCAATTTTCGTTGGTAGTTTTTATGGTAATGTACATTATATAATTATTTCAATTTTATCATCCTCTTATTTTAGAAGTTAGAGGGGGGGGACACACTTTTTTCCTCTTTGGAAGGGTCTGTCACGCAAAGTATTCACTTTAGAAAAAAGTTACATTAGAAACCTTAATATAATTTTTAAAGACCTATTCATAGATTCCCCACACGTATATGTTCAATGAAAAAAAATATTTCGAGTTTCAGTTCTGACTATGGGGACCCCCCACTTTTGTTATTTTTTTTTCTATTTTCGTATGAAAACCTTGTTGCGGTTCACAGAATACATCCACTTACTAAGTTTCAACAGTATAGTACTTATAGTTTCGGAATAAAGTGGCTGTGACAGACTGGCGGACAGACAGACAGACAGACAGACAGACAGACAGACAGACATGACGAATCTATAAGGGTTCCGTTTTTTTGCCATTTTGGCTACGGAACCCTAAAAATTATTGATGAACACATAAACCATTTTAAAGTCTTTTAAGATTCATGCCTCCTTTAGAATATCATTATGTTGATTTCTAAAAACCGTTATTATACAATTTTAGACGATTAAATAACAAACTTGTTGTGTTATGTAATAACTTGTTTTTGTGGTTGTCTAACCGTATAAAAGTTGACAATTAAGTTTATTGCTAATGTATTTTACGCACGGTCATGCATTCCAACCGGTTTAAGAATACGTTTTTTCTCTTATTAAATTTGGATACGGAAAGTTTGTCACTCATAGATCAATGTGAATATTTGAAAATATCAATAAATAATAAAACTGAGCCAAAATAGGCGCCTAAACGAAAAAGCTTTAGATAAAAAGCGTTATAATTTGGCTTAAAATGTATTCAGACATACAATCTTAAGATCCATCATCCATACATTTTTGAAGTAACGGATATTATGTTATCTGTATCTTTTAAACCGTAATGATAAACGTATCCGTTCTGATTAAATGTACTCGTTTATTGGTATAATTATAGTTATTTATATGATTATAGTTCATATAAACGGAATGATTTGTAATCATATAAAAATAGGTATAACATTTATTTAAAAGCAAATAAATTTAAGCGGCCGCCTGCCATTTCGGACCAGTAGTACCTGTGATTAGTGCGTTCAAACAAACAAACATACTCTTCAGATTTATTTTATTAGTATAGTATAGATAACAAGCTGTGTACATTGATTACCTACCCATAGAGGAAATTTAAGAAACATTTTATAAGACTTTTTCCACTTCAACCAAATGAATCAGCATTGTGTGCCTTATCTCGAAGATAATTCATACCCATGATTGCAATCAATATGTACATAATGCAATTTTCAACTTATAAAATCAATTCTCATTATTTGCACACACAAAGAAATCGCAGGAAGAGCAGCACAATGTTATTGTTATGATATTTCCCACGATATTCGATAAGGTTAACAATCACTCAACATATTGATGACAAACAGATAACAAAGTATACTCACTCATGTCTGTATATATGTGGGATAAAAGTAAACCTAACAAAGAAATTACAGAAGATCATAAAAAGCTACGGGACGGTTAAACATTGAGGAATATTCTTGTCTAATTCTCCATGAATGTACACGGAGAGCTTTACTTTCCAGAGAAATGATAAAATGTTTTTTTGTTGATTGTCCAAAGTATTTAATACTAGCGGCCCGTCACGCGGTTTCACCCGCGTCCCGGGGGAACTACTTCCCGTACCGGTATAAAATATAGCCTATGTTACTCTGGGTGAATGTAGCTTTCCAACAGTGAAAGAATTTTTCAAATCTGCCAAGTAGTTTCGGAGCCTATTCAATTCATACAAACAAAAAAAAAATCAAACCTTTCCTCTTTATAATATTAGTATAGATATACTACAAGTCATTTGGCGGTAATATAAAGATTAACAATTGGAATACCGTGCAACCTCAAAGTCAATATTTATGACCAACGTAAAGAACTAAAATAAATATTTTGACAAATTATTATTCGAAAGACCGAGACTTCTACATAAATCCACACAATAACAATAATATATTTCACATGTGCGAGGAATTAGACGGAGAGTTCACACGTTATTTCGTTAACATAACAAGCGTCAGATGTTACATAAAGTTCTGATGATTCAATTAACCCGTGTCGAAGTAACAAATCAAAGAGTCGACCGACTCATTTATTCATTGCTATGGCCATTTTGGTAGTTTTTTGAGAGTTAGCTGCCAAAATTGGCTTTGGCTTACCTTTAAAACCAAACAGATGTCTTGCAAGGAATAAATTAGACAACAACTAATAAACCTCTAAAAATTCTCTTTCTATTATTTTAACACGAAATAATAAAAGTTTTTAGTTTTATGTTATGTTGTAATTTTTGTTAAAAATACTCATCCGTGTGGAGGTTGGCGGGTAGAGGTTTCACTATGCTCTAGCTTGAAACTCGAAAATTACGCAACCCGTCCAACCTACCCGAATTTGAGAGAAATTTGAATACCAAAACACATTCTAGATGTGCATAACAAAGATAACTAAGATAATTAGTTCCTCTTCTTTGTTTAGCATCAAGACGTCGCCCACATTGTTCAGAACAATGCGACGGGCACCGTACATCCTCCCAGCCGACGTTTGCAGAATTTACATCTCTCAAAAACATCTCCGTTTGATAAATTTCCTACGATTCACCAGAGGTTCCTGGGAATGAATGGAGTTTATCTCGAGATAAGGATTATGAAGCTACTCAAGCTACCTAATTTTGATGTATTTTTTATGTTAGGGAGGCAAACAAGCAAGAGCAAGACTGTCACCTGGTGATAAGTGATCACCGCTACCCATGAATGAACATGAACAACCGCACAAGAGTCGAAGATGAATGAGCTCTGGCGTTTACCCACCAGCAGAAACTAGCACAACAGTTACGAAGTGCTTTATCACTGTGGTCTTCTGTAAGGTGGAGTCACTACATAGTACAAAACAAAGTCGCTTTTTCTGTCCTTATGTCCCTTTGTATGCTTAAATCTTTGAAACTACGCAACGGATTTTGACGCGGTTTTTTTTAATAGATAGAGTGATTCAAGAGGAAGGTTTTTATGTATAATACATGCATAATATAGTTGAGAAACACTAATTAACTTAGTTGCACCCGTGCGAAGTCGGGGCGGGTCGCTAGTCTTATTTAAGACGGAGATAGACGAGCAAGAGTGTCTCGCTCAAAATGATCAACGCTGCCCATAGTCACCATGGTAATTAATGAAAAAAAAAATATACGTAAGTAGATTCGTTGCCAGTCATTACTTTAATTTAGGTAGCGACTTTAGAATCTTCACAACACTTGGAACTTGACTCTTGTCAAGAAGTTCCAGCTAAAAAAGCGGTCGTCCAAATGACCTGGTCCAGTGTCTCTTGCCTTGAGTAACGGCCAGAATGGCGAAAGCGTCACAGCACCGCAACTCACATTATTCTAAGTGTCACATGTTTCATGACAATTTACTCGCGATCATCGCACAATTATAAACAGATAAACTTATCGTGATACTATCGGACAGATTAGATACGATCATGTTGGCAAAAACGATACTTTCAGTCCCAACTTGCATTCTATAGAGCAGTTTTAGAATTTTTTTCATATCTGGCTGTAACTTAACGACTCGATCATCAAAGTATCGATAGGCATTGTACAATAACGTTATTTATTATTTAATATTATTTATCCTATATTCCAATAACAATAGCATGTTATTCTATACATTAAATTAATACTCTATCATTACATTAATACACACAATGGTACTTTATTTCGGCCCTATCTTATGTCTATCGATGTATTGCGAAAGTATTTGTAAATTGTCAAGAGTAACTACTAAAATAGATTATTTTTTACAACATTACCTACACACAGTATTTATTTATTTATTTATTTATAAAAACTTTATTGACCACACAAGTACGGTACAAAAGGCGGACTTAACGCTAAAAGCATTCTCTACCAGTCAACCTTTAGAAAAAACGAAATGTTTGAATGCGGTAGTGAGCAAACTTAACATAATTTAAAGATAATTAAATTTACAAAGCAAAAGATAATAAGATAATAAACATACACAAATACAATCTTATATAATAAATACATACATACATACACATAATATTGATGATGATGTCCTGTATAATGATTCAGAAACAATGTATACAAATCAATTCCACGTCAGGCTTCTGACAGAAATTCACGAACCTGCCTTTTAAAAGAAAACTTATTTGGTGCTTTTCTAATACTGTCAGGGAGACTATTCCAGAGACGTATAGCATTAAGAGTAAAGGAGTCGGACATGAAGCCCGTATGAAAGAGGGGAGTAGAGAGTACTAATGAGCTAGCAGATCGAAGTTGACGTTCATGAGAATCGCAAAGAAATTGAAACTTACTTTTTAAATAATCGGGAGATTTAGGATTAAAAAGAATGGAAAAGAGTGTGCAGAGCAGCCTAAGCTGTCTACGCTGACGTATTGTGAGCCAGTTAAGTTGAGACCGGTAGGAAGAAACATGATCAAATTTACGGAGACAGAAAATGAAACGGATACAATTATTTAAGAGACGGTCCAACTTATTCAAAAGGTCTTCATTGAGATCAGGATAACAGACATCAGCATAATCAATGAGAGGAAAAACAAGAGAAGTGACAAGTAACACTTTAGTATTGATGGGCAAGAAATTCCTAAATCGATTTAACAATCGCAACGAGAATATTACGCGACGACTGACCTCAGCGACCTGTGAGGTCCAACTGAGAGTCGAGTCCATGAAGAGACCAAGGTTTGTAACGCTTAGGCTAAAAGGGATAATGGAGTTCCCAAACATGACAGGTGAGAGCGAACCAACCCCAATCTTGGCAATCTGCTTGGCACCACCCACAACGATTGCTTGACATTTAGTTGGATTTACAGGAATCCCAAAATTGGCAGACCAATCGCTGATACTCTGCAGATCACGATTGAGCAATGCAATAGCCGAATTAGTATTCAAAGCTGACGTCTGCGTGTAAATTTGCAAATCATCTGCGTAGAAATGGTAAGAACAGCTAAGCGAAAAAGAAAGGTAATTAATAAAAATAGAAAACAATAGTGGAGATAAGATTCCACCCTGCGGAACACCAGCAGACAAAACATTCCACTGTGACACATTGTGTCCAGCACGAACAGCCTGCCTGCGGCCACGCAGATAAGAGGAAAACCAATTCTGCGAAGATGACGAGAACTGCAAAGACATGAGGATAGCAAGCAGAATGTCATGATCAACCATATTAAAAGCATTGGAGAAGTCAATTAGAACCAATATGGTGACCATTTGACTTTCCATGCCAAGCCTTATATCCTCGGTGACCTTAAGTAGAGCTGTTGATGTACTATGTCCCGGGCGGAACCCTGACTGATAAGGAGTAACAAGGGAATGGGAGTAAATAAAAGAGGAGACTTGCTTATGTGCGACAGCTTCAAGGACTTTGGATAGGAAGGGAAGAATGGAAATTGGTCTGAAGTTTTTAAGCTCCTTGGGAGAGGAAATTTTTGGCAAGGGAATAACAAATGCTTCTCGCCAACAATCAGGGAACTCACCAACAAGCAGGGAAAAGATCTATCAATTACTGTCACCCTTTATATTTATTTTATCACGGAAAGCCAAATTCAATTCACGTATTGTTTACCGTGCAGCATAATTTTGAACGAAATTCGAGACATTTATGGTACATACTTGACTAACGTGAATATTCTAAATATCTAGTACAGAAACATGGGAAAATAACAGCTCCAATTTGCAAGTATCCGTGAAAACCGGCTACCATGTCAAAGTCATTTATTCGCGACACAAAAGTGAACCGCGTTTAGCATTCTTCACAGTCATTACCGTTCTTTCCTAACGTGATTAGGGTTGCCTGCTGCAGTTCATACTTTTTTTTTACTTTTTTTAGTAATCTATTGCCTGACAGACCAACAGTTAAGAATCTACGTCGGCCTTTTTCCAATAAGATACTTTTTTAGAAGGCCTCGTACTACGTACTATTGACAGTTCAACCTGTTGAATGGTTGACTTGACAAAAGAACGAGGGTATCAGGAAACTAAGCAATTAGCAGCATTGCATAAATAATGCTTACTCACTAAAAACACGAACATTTTTACAGTCATTTTAACATACTGTAATAAATTCATTTAAAATTTACGGGTCCCAACATCACAAGGAAAGAAAAATCAGGAAAATATTTTTTGCTTCACAATGAATGTGCATATAATGATTACAATAACTGGTTAACAATGAGCGGATTTCGCCAAAGTAACAAAATAAACAAAAGACGACATCAAAAGGGAAGTCAAAATGGTTGCGCATTAACCAGGCAATGGGGCGAAAATCACTGACATTACAGATTCAGCCCGCCTCATCACCAGACCCCTCTCAAACCGCTTATGCAAAAACAACAAGCATTGACAATTGGCCCAATCATGTTCGCATCACTGTTGAAATTTTGAATAACATGCTGGAACGAAATCCTAATGTTTCACAAACAACGATGTATGCAAAAACCTTACAATTGGGACGACACAGATGTCAATCATGTTTTTACAACATTGCTGTTTGAAATATTTCGGAACGAAATGTTTTTATTTTACGAGTTTCATACCATAACCAAACCTCTCTGCATAGCTAAGATTGCGCAA
Source organism: Nomophila noctuella (assembly GCA_958496325.1). NCBI lineage: Eukaryota > Metazoa > Arthropoda > Insecta > Lepidoptera > Crambidae > Nomophila > Nomophila noctuella. The sequence goes on along the minus strand of OY292499.1, from coordinate 13,221,795 downwards.
ACCAATTTACCTACACAATAGTTGGCTGGAGGCTGGAGGAGAAATAAGGTAGAAGGAGGCCATTTAATAAATGGCCTTAAAGAGGGATGCCGGAATAAGGCCCAGAAGTGCACACGATGTTCCATTTTATAAAAATAGCTAAATTATTCGTTCTTAATTATTCGCGCTTTTCGTATGTCGCTAAAAGTTGGGGTTAATATAACAAAAATTAAAAGAAATTCAACTATTTATTAACCCCACCGGAATTGCGTCCTTTTGACAGATATGTGTAAACAAATCTATCTACGCCCTATCAGCATTGAAGTAAAGCTCAAATTCGTGTGTATCGAGCCGACCCGCGGCGGGCTCGTATGTGTTAAGAGTTGCCACTACAGAAATATAATTTCAGATAATCGATTATAAGAGAATATCGAATATTATTACGTTGGTGGATCTTAGCTAAAATAGAAATAAAAATACCACTTACAATTTATCTACAGAAATGAAGTTAATAATTGGTTGCAATTTTTAAGATACCCGTACGATCCCGTACGATCGTGACATGAGGGGTAGCATGCCTAAAATAAAAAAATAAATATATTTCAGTGTCCTATTCATCTTTTAAATATTTTATAATCTTAGTAAAATATTTTCATGAATCAATCAAACGTATATTTTAGGCTGCATTATTTTATAAAACTATTTTAGAATCGAATAGATCTAAAATCGATTATCGATATTTTTTTACGCAATGGAAACACTAAATTAACTGCCAAAGTTCAAAATATCAAAAAGTAATTGTGTTTTTCTTGCATAAACAAAGTGATCGGTTTTATTTCGTGCGTTTAACTAAACAACTTCATTATGAATACTGACTCCGACGATCCGGGTTCAGCCGTAGCAGGTAAACAAATACTTTTTACAACCTTCAACAGCTAATATGGTGGAAATCGTAGATTGTATTACTGATGGCAAATAATAAATATGCATTTAATAGTGTAATTGTGTGCATATTGTAATAGTGTAATTTGTCAATTTAAAGCTTGTGTGCGTTTTGGTTAAACTGTAAGCCACAAGTGTAAGAATAAATAAATAAATAAATAAATAAATAAATAAATTTACCCAAAAACACTGACTTTTTTTAAACCCTGTCTTTCGCCAGTTAACTAATGACTATTTACTCTATATTATTATATATTAAACCTTCAAAGCAAAGGAACTACGTTCTTACGAGGAAAGACATCCATTTTAAGTTAAATAGCCTCCAGGAGAGAAGGACATTGCTCGACCTAATGTTCTTGCACAAAGTCGTCAATGGAAGTGTGGACTGTCCCTCGCTTCTACACCTGATTAATTTTAAAATACCCTATAAGTTGGCTCGAGCGAGTACATATGTTCTCTTTTCTGCAAAAAGCAGCAGGACCGCGCTAGGTCACAACGCCACCATGAATAGGTTGCAAAGGCTATATAACAAGGTATCCAAAACATGCGACATCGATATCTTCGCAGACAAGCCGCTCAAATACAAAAAAAAGATTTTGTCAAGCCACTTATCGTAATTATCGTAATTGTCCCTTGCTTGTTTCAATTATTGTAATTTAAAAAAAAAATGAAATTGTAATCAAAAGTCCACCTTGCATGCCGTAATTAAGACAGCACTTAGCCTTAAGTCTTCTTTGTACCACCTAATTTTTTGCCTGTAATTGTGTTTGTCTTGTTGGTTGTCCTAATAAATAAAATAAAATAAAAATAAAATATTTCCATAGTACTTTCATATGTGTGCACTGTTGGCCGAAACTTCTATGGCCAGCCGGCATCCCCCTTTAGAATACTAATGATCAATCCAACCAAAACAATGCCCTTTGCTTTCAAGAATCTTGCCTAGAAAGATTAATCTTCAATCTTTTTCACAAAACCACAAGCAAGATTGCTCCCTAATGCTTCCAATTAAGAATTCAATTAAAGGACAATTTCAGTGGATAGCAATTTTAATTTGTTCCAACCACAAAACGCGCCGATTCGGGAACACCAACGTCTAATCTAGTAAACCCAGGCCCGACTGTGACTCGACGTTGTGCAAGTAAAGCAATTATTTGCATTCACCAGCGTTTCTATTATAAAGTCCCGCAAATTAAATTTCTCGGATACAGCAACGTTAGTTTCTTGGAGGAGCTCGATTTCGTCATAAAATTCTACTCTGCCTACTTTATAGGGAAACTTACAGCCCTCTTTAAAGTTTATCCGAAATGTTACTTTGCCGAACATTGCATATTTCGATATTTAACTTACGCCGCCACGATTTTCAATAATTTTGTCATCTTTGAGATGATACACTGAAAACGGATATTAAACTACAGATAAATCGTGATGGACATCTTTCATGTTACGACTTTTAAAACCACTCACCACCTATCACAGCTTTGCTATGTTGAACAATCTACTCTATTTTTACTTTCTTTATCAAGCGGCATAAAAAGAATTGTGTTAATAGGGTCGGTGATAACATCCGACATGATTCCATTTATATAACACTTCCGATTCGGACTAAATATTTTATTCTTGTCAATAGTGTTTCATCTTCAATCTTATCTTCTCTTCAGTTGTTCAAACTGTCCCGATAAAGACAAGGTCTTTATCTATTTCGATTGTTAGTATTGGTACGTTATCTTATCGATAATCCACTTTCAATAGTTGACAATGGTCTCGACTCTTAACTCGACTGGGGCCGGCGGAGCGTGTCGTAGAAAGTGTCGCGTTCACTGCCTGCTCTTATTTTGTAAACGACCCATGATCATGACCGAGAAGTCAATTCAAATTGGACTGACTCTCTATAAGAAGTTAGTAAGTACGAAGCAACTTGAGCGAATAAATATAGGCTTACTATCTCTACTTGAACTAATATTGACTACTAGTGAAAACCTGTTGGAGATATAAACTTTGTAGGTTATCGGCGTCAGTTGCAACCGGTTATTTAAGAATTATTACAATTTTAATTACACAACTCGTGAATCGTAATAGCTGAAGAACAATTTATGATTATCTCAATTAAATTATAACATTTCGTATCATTTATTAGTGGCTCTCAAACTAGGATGTAAGCATATTTCTCAAGATAAAACTTAGCACGCATGTATTCAGGTGTAGATTGTGCCAATCTAAGCGTAACATCTTTTGTCTCTCTATCTATGACACTCAAAAAAACAGATTGTTCTTTTTGCAATCCTTCTGCGCTAACCCCGTATCTTTTACGGTGATAATCAACCAAGACTCTCACATCACCAAGTGGTGATGTGTGAGCGGAGCCCAGATGTGCCGTTAGTAGCCAATAGGAGTCTTTGAGTCAAAACCCTGTTGGCTGCTTCGACACATTTGCGCTTAGGTGGAGCCTCTCTCTAAAGGGACCAAAAGCCTCTACGACAACATATACAAATCTCAGTACTCGTGCAATACCGTAACCGTATTCACGAGGTCACGCGCTCAGAGGACCACAACACAACGAGTGAAAGTGTCGCAGACGCTGATTCATTTCATTACCGCAGTTCCGCCGGTGAAACTCAGGATGCGACTCGGGCGGAATCGACGATCGATGCGATCGCGCCGCAGTTCACTGTGCACTTTCAAACGCAGCGCTGCATGTCTCGTTACGAATACGGTTATATCGATGGCGCAGTGGTTAGCGCGCTCGGCCTGCGGTTGCTAAAGTTAAGCAACGTTCGCAGATGCCAGTCATCGGATGGGTGACCGAAAAAATTAATCTCGAACTCCTCCGTGCTTCGGAAGGCACGTTAAGCCGTTGGTCCTGCGCTTGATCTCTCTACGGTCGTGTCAGATTGCTGTCCCACCGTATCATGAGAATGAGGGAATAGGGAGTGCACCTGTGCTTGCGCACTCACTTGTGCACTATAATATATCCTGCGTACCTGGCTGATCGTAAGGTCGGATCGGACGCCACGGCCAAATACGGCCGGAGGGTATTATATTATAATTATACTGTGGTCTGTGTTTATATTTGGCTGGTTTACGATAGCTTCAGCTGTGACGAGTAACAATGACAGATGAGAGAGGTAGTATTATACAAAACGGAAAATTGTAATTTAAAAACTGTGACGATTTGGAACTGCACTGCCGCAGTTCCTACCACGGGTTAGTTAGTTAGGCCTCATGCATCTATTTCAGACGATTCATACAACGCCAGTGAGACGGCCACGACCAAGGGACACACCTAGTATATCATACTATTATTATACATGAGTAAGTTTGTTTGGATACTAAACAGATTTTTAATTTGAGATGACGCGGGCAAATCCCTTAATTAAAAACTACTAATGGATTGGCATATAAATTACTTGAGGAAATCAGAAAAATGTAGTCGTTCAATATTATGTGCAATAAAAATGTTTCTTTCTCTCTTTACTTAATAACGTAACAGTACTTACAGTTAATTTTTACCAACTGTATTGTTTTATAGGAACTCAAATACTTCAAGTTATTATGTCAGGTAATTAATGGCCAGACTACAGGCTCTATTATAAGCTATAAACATACGTTTTAAAACAAACAGTGCAAAGTTACAACTGTTATTTAACGTACGGGCAGGCTGTTCAAACATAGTTATTGTAAACAATATATTACTATCCAACTTCATATCCCAATCGCCTGACGAAATAAATTATTCATAACTAATCGGCTACTGGGACCGCGGTCCCAGGCGTGTAATGGTCCCAGTCGCCTGAGTCCTCGAGGCTAATATGGAATAATTTCTTAAATGATATTTCTGTAAACAGCGCAAATATTGGGTCATTTGTCAGTTTACACTATCAGCCGATGACGATGCAGAAAATAACTTTTTAAATAATTTTTGATTGGCTAAATAAAACAATATATAATGGTGAAGACCGCAAAATCAAAGGAACAACAATTCCTAATTGAAACAATAACTAAAATATTATTGTTCTAAAAGGAAACATCATTTCCTGTTATGTTATACCTACCAAGTCTCTTTAATGTAAACACTACATCCGCAAAACAGAGTATCGCTTACAAGAACCTGATCTTACATTGTTATAGTTATGAGGATATCAATGCTGAATAAGAAGTTTATATATCTTCTTAGACCATGTTAGCTTTTAACAGTTTCTTCTAATTTTCTATCCCACCGGAGTTGAATCTGGAAAGGCGGGAAAAACAAGACCTTACGTCGCCGAAATTACGTCGCGTAATTTTAGCCTAGTGTCTTCCTTCACTTCTAGTTAAACCTACCTTTTATATTAGTACAGTAAATTGATTTTTTACGCAGGTACTATTTAATAAAAGAAACTGTATTATTATAACAAAATTAAACGCCCACGTGTTCACTCCTCCCGTTCATAAATGTTGTGCGTAAAACGGTACGTAAATAAATAATTTCCGTATCACGCTTATGAAAGCTGGTAAACATTGTTGAGTACAACTTTACCATCGCCTACTCATGTTATGTTTACAATTCATCCGAGATCTATTTTAAGCATCATCCAATACAACACTTAACGGATACATCTAAATTCTAAATCGTCTAAGATTGTAAAACATTGTATAGTTAAAAGGTTAGTGTTTACATTAGACTCGATTTCATTTTAAGATGTTAAGGGCCGTAAATTTTATTATAAACACTATTTGAAATAATGATTTTTTAAAACAACATAACTCTAGCTTCGTAATTTGTAATGTAATAATCTTTGAACTCAACCAAACTCTGAAGAAGGAATTAACACGTAATTTGCGGAAGATACGACGCCCATGCCACCAACTATTTGCTTAAAAGTAGACGCTCAGTAAAATAGTATCAAGTTTCCTGTAAATCAAAACCTAGGATGTGAACATTCGTTGCCAAACCATATGACATAATTATAAGTTGTTACAAGCAACTCACTAGAACCGACTCTACAGCAAAGAAAAAAAAACGTGTAAAACGTCCCTCCATTGAAACCCTAAGCGATCCGCGCACTTCATTACATAAACAAAGCACTTGAGAGACCGTTGACCCGTGAACGATCTGCAACCTTGCGTTCGCACCTAATTGGATCGACCCCAGATCTTACTTAATTGAACGATCTATCATTCATCTACCTATCGTACATTGATTACTGGGCTAGGTAGTACTTAGTTTAGATGTATAAGTAACCTTAGTTGACTTCCTTAAGTTTCTTAAAATTTAAACTCGAGATCCTTCAAAAACATTTATTAAAGACACCTTCATTCATAGGCATGAGGTCTATTGGAAAACAAACAAATGATTTTGAAGAAGTACCTATTGCATAAAAAACACAAAGGCCATAAAAGTAATAAATCGATTAGCTTGACAAAACGATTGTTACTATAAATAAATATTCAAGAAATAACCAAGACCAATTTAACTGGATCGAATCGATATTCAGAACGAATGAATGAATTTAATCGTTCTTAGAAGGCCAAACTTTATTTGCCAATAAGAATAAGTACGATCATTTGATATAACCTACGAGAAAGTAGGGTAAGGTTTCATTGTAGGACATTTTAACACAAAGATGATACTATGTAGTGTCCTGAAACATTAAGTCACCAGTAAATAAGTCTTCTTTCCTTTGACACATACCTATATTCTTGAAAAAGAAATCTCATGTACTATTTTAGTTTAATGCATAAGTTCTGTATTTAATCTAACCAAAGAGTTTTTAAATGATAATACCTATAAATTATATGCGAATTTATCGTTTAAATATTTAAACAACTTATTTATTTTCACTAATGAAGGAAGACGTGCCAATCAAACTACCAGATGGTAGATGACAACAAAACATGTAAAAGATTTCTTGTAGTGAATGCAGTGGGTGCCAATCGTTACCCAGAAATATTTCGAAACCAATGAGTAGCTCTAGCATTTACAGTCATCTAATGCCGACCAAATATTTAGTAGTAACAATAATAATAAGCGGTAGCAACAAAACAATAATTTTCTATACCTTTCAAACACACAACGCAATTTAGATTAGATCGTGCATTTTCGGCCGAAGCCCCACAATATGGTCATCAGCCCAAGACTATTTTACATGGATTAACAACCTCTCGTACCCCCCTAACCCATAAACTTGTGGGTTAATAATCTACCAGTGTGATTACCCTTTTTACGCGCGGTCGCTAACCGACCCATAGAATTAAATACACAGAAGGTACTTTCTCACGTGTGTGTGTTGCGTGTTCGAGTCTAATTTCGATTAGGAATAGGTGTCACTAAAACTGCCCTTAAAATTTTCAGTATTAATCATTTTAATCTTTGGTTGACACCGTTCAATTCAGTGAAGTAGAACTTAGCATTAAAAAATAATTTTATATTATTAGGACTGGTTTTATTCTAGAGACAGAAAAGTAGTGGCATACAATGGAGAACTACTCTGTACCTATTTATTATTTAAGCTACAACATATTATTTCAAACTTATGGAATAATATTTGCGCAAAGGCAAACTTCCTCATATTACTCATCCGGGTCGATTTCCATATTGCTTTGTGTTTATTATAAAACTAGAGGCCGCCCGCGACTCCGACCGCGTGGATTTCGATTTCCAATATCCTATGATGTGTTATTTTGATGTATAAGCTATATTGTGGTAAAGTTTCATTCGAATCCATTCAGTAGTTTTTACGTGAAAGAGTAACAAACATCCATACATCCATACTTACAAACTTTCGCCTTTATAATAGTAGTAGGATTAACATTATTACCCCATGCATTACTGAGAGCTTCCTTGACAGTTTTTTTTTGTCCACTTTTCACATCTGCACATTAATGTTTAAAGACTCAACGCAATATCCCTTCTGCATTCTTAGTTCATTGGCACAAATACTAAGACTTGTTAATTGCAAGCTCTTGGTACTAACACACGTAATTAGTAGGAAAATTACACATAACATTGCCGGCGTCAGAAGTAACCATTGATATGTGAAAGGGCGACTCATTGATGGGGAAAATTGCCACATTAGCGTCTACGGTAGATACTATTGAATTAACGGTTATACGCAGATACCTGTTAATTATACATTTTCTAGATTTAATAGATAGATATGGAACATGGAAAGAAGTTATTCCTTTAGTCTGATTAAAATTGTAGTTAATCTGATGGTAGAGTTTACATATTAAACTTTGTCGTAGCAAATTTTTATCAAAAAGAATAATTATTGTTAGCTAATGTTCAATTTGAATAAAATAGTTCACTGATTAGGATTACAGATTGTTTTTCAATTATTTTCTGAAAAAATAGACATAAAAACTTGTAAATTGGTGTTGTAATGAATGATAAAAATTATAAAACTGGTGAATTAAAAGGCCTACATTCCAATAACGGCATTGAAATTGATACCCAGATTAAAATCAAAGCGTTTGCAAGGGATATGAGAAACCGACCAGCCTCAGTATATCCGGTGATTACTTAGTACTTTGCTCTTAGTTCTATGTAGCACGAGGCCTCATAATTACCTACTGAACTCACTCGTATGCTAAGACAGAAAATCCAGCTGTATGAAAAAGAACTTAGATCAATTACGGTCAAATAAGTTTTTTTTAATAGTTATAAATAATGGTAAGCTTTTTTAAAGTTCTGGATTTAATGTCTTCAAAGGCAAGATCTTTTACAAAGAATCGTTGAGTTTATGAGTAACGGCCCAAAACAAAGAATGGAATTATTTACTTTCAATGTGACTCGAAATTAATCCTATAGAAAAAGTTGATAATCTCTAACAATTTTTTTCGTCTACAGAGGAAATATAAATCCTTAAATTGTACCCATAAGGTGTGACTTTCACCTTCGCCCACGAGTTCCGAGTCTCTCAAACAGCCATCTCAGGTTGTTATGTAAAGTGCGAAAGCGCCCAAACATCGATTATGGATACGATGACGCAATTAACACCTTATAATAATGTTTACATGTTTACGTGTGGAGGGTACCGGTGACCGAAATTAAAGAAGTTATACCTGCTGTAAGACATAACAGTATTATATTTCTTTATAAATTTAAAAGAAGTAAACTTAGCATGTAAATGTTTAAAAAGAATTGACAATTTTTTTCTACAAAAGGCCGGAAAAGTGAAATGGTTTTCGAGAGGACTGTGCCCTGCAATGGGGCAGCCTGGGCTATTTGCTATTTCTAATACAAAAATGTTTTTTTTTATGTCAGAGGCGGCAAACGAGCTCGCGGGTCGCCTGATGGTAAGCAATCACCGCCGCCCATGGACATCCGCGACACCAGAGGTATCGTTGATGTGTTGCCGGTTGCCGGCCTTAACCCCATACCCTCCCCAACTGAGCTCTGGCAACCCTACTCACCAGCACTAAAACATTTTGATGGAATCGCCGCAAGTTAAATTCATTATCATATTCACATAATATATACGTTGTAAATTGCACTATAGCGTCATTCATCAATCAAAATGTCGTTTGGCGGAACACGACCCCGCTACAATGGATTTAGTGAAATAGTCAATTTATCATTTCCAAACATATATTTATATGTAGGTATATGAAGCTTTTATATACCGGACACAATGGTGGGGTTGAATTCTACGAGTCGTAGGCTTCAACCCCACCAGTCGTAGGCTACGACTCACTTAATGGCAAAATATCTGTGAATACATATTTGTTGCACCAAAACCATCATTCACAAAACGCACCGCAATCCGCCCTGTAAAAACTTTTTACGCAAATCAAATATCGCGTTTAGTCCCGTTATCAAAATATCAATTTAGTAATGCAACGCAAAACCCTTAATTCTTATATTTTTAACGCACTACTTTAAGTCCCTTGTGCTATATAGTCTCTATACTGTATAATCTAGCACAAACGTCGTCTAGAAACTTCCTATTTCAAGATCTAGGCAATGGACTGAGATAGGCGCCGGAGCTTTCTCCCTCTCACTGCAATAAACTTTTATGCCATCATTATCTCAGACTTCTAGCGTAATATGTATATTATTCCGACAGCTAGTACTAGTTTTTATTGCAATGAAAAAGTGATTAAAATTAACGCCTTACAACGCCCTATCACAGACGAGGAGTATTCTAATTTGTTATAGTTAATATGGTATCGCTATTTAACAATGTTAAATGACGTTGTTATTAAGACTTGTTTTTGACTGTTTATTAGAAATATGTTGTTTCGAACGATTGTTGTGTCCACACTTACATATTTTTATTTGATAAACTTCAATTCAAACATATGAAAATGAAGGCAGAAAATACCATATTCACATAATTAATAACATACGACTTAGCAACTAACCAAACTGTAGATATACACAAAGTAATTCAAAATTCAAATTCAAAGTCAAAATTCAAAATAATCTTTATTAACATAGGCTTCATGGAAGCACTTATTAATTGTCAGAAAACTACAAAATAATGACTCTACCACCGATTCGGTTTATCTTACGATTATTCGATTAATCTTATTAATAAGAGAATTAATTCCTCTCAGCAAAGTTATTCATAGTAAAGATCGCGGTTCTATCTACAAACATGAGTGTGAACAAACACCAACATATACCTATGCATGCATTGTTATGAATGTTACAAATGTATAATTTGATGACTAAATCCATCATGCCCAGGAGTTGTGCAACAAAATGCATGTTTGCTCACTAATAACATGGGTTTAACAGGAAATGTCGCCATTTAAAATGAATTATCTCAGGTGACTACCGACCGATTACTCACTGCTTATAAATCAGTCTGCATAACAATGAAGGAAGTGTTAACAATTAATTAAAATACATAATACTTACAGATTTTTTATACAAACAAAGTCCTACCTACCTAAGTAAGTACATTATGTGTCATTATAAGGCAATGTATATATTGGCGTATTTGTTAATTTGGGTCAGTTTTAATCCCACCCACAACACACATTAAAGTAATGAACATTTGTGTTGTTTCAGAGTAAATAACTTTAAGTATTCATTTGTAATAGTGCACTGTTATTAATAACTAACTAATCAGAGATGGCTATCGTGGGTGCGCCACGAAGTAGGTACCTTTAGCCATAGTATGCTCTCTGGAAATACATATGTAAATGGTTTCAAGCTAGGCATCCAGCTGTGTAGGTGTTATTACCTAAGTCTAATACTAAACTAGCAATACCTTTTTGTTGCAGATGTTTATGGATTAAATTAGTTTACCCAACAACTGAACCGTTTTAGCCTCTATCTGGTAACAAAATATGTAGTTAAAATAGCAACCAAAGGAACAAACAAGTCACCTAATGGTAAGTTCCCACTGGTGTCTTTTGACATTTGCGATATCAGAAGCATCACTCAAACCTTTTCGATAGGAATTCTCGATAGGAAGCTCATACGAGCGATTGTGGGAACTGACTATTTAATGCGACCAACAAGAGTCTCATTTGAAGCCTTTTACAATCTAACTCTATTTAATTTGCTCTTAGAGCCTACAAAATACACTGACATACAAATGTAAATAACAACGGAAGTATTTAACCCCCTTTATTATTTTTCGCAACCACAGGGCGGCAACCAGGTTACAACGTGCCTGCAATTTGCGGATGTCACAATGTCATTATTCATAGCAATTTCGTTCGTGACGCATCCAAATACGTGTTGAAATCATACCGTACATCTTTTTGTACTTTTATAACAATGACTAACTGTTCGCAATTGTGTTTTTAGTGTACTGTTGCTTGTTTTGACACAGGGTTATTTTTGAATGTCGCTTTGTTAACTGACTTATGACTGTCATGTGATGTGTGAATAAAAAGTTTTGGAATCCACATACATACATACTCGTATTTTATGGATACGTCGTGTGGTTTTAATACAAGTTAAATATTCATTTGTCCAATCAAATCGAGAACTGAAGAATTTGGTTTTTTGTTTATTTGACGCGCTTATCTAAGAAACCGAGTTCGAGTTGCAAAATTATTTTTGTTTTGGATAGTCCATTTGTTGAGGAAGGTTTTAAGCTAAAGGTTGGTGTGTAGCGTGTAGCTATAAACACTATGCGAGAACCGAAATCCACGCGGTCGAAGTCGCGGGCGATCGCTGGTCACAGAATAATATCCCAACCGCAAAAAGATATTTGGGAACTCCAAAGCATGACTACTTAGCAAACTGCAAACCACCTGCAGAACTTACAAACTTAAATTGCATCATGAAAAGACTTAGGAATAACTTTGTTACTAAAGTTCTCCAAATAGCTTAGGGTACGTAGATTATTAAGTTTTTGAGTTATACAATGGTCTTATAACATGAAAGTTGGACATTTTCCAAGTCCCATCTAATTTAATTTTACGCTCGATCTCCCACAATGGTGGTCGATTTTGCTGAAAGTGGCTTAATTAGAAGCTCAAGTACCTAATAAATTAAGTTCAGAGTCTGTGTAGACCAAAAGTTATAATAATATCAGAATTTCAATGTAGCTAATTATCTTCCACTTAATATTTGTCCTTCAAACGTCGCGAACTCATTGTACATCTTAAACGTTTATCACCTAAAATAATATAAGGGCATACCTAAACAAACACCTAGACTATATTTCAATACAAAAGTTCATATAATATATATGTTACGGGCAACGTGATTAATCGGGAATTATGAATAAGGGCCGGCCTTTATTAATAATTCCCAAGAGCGTCGGGCAAAGTCATTAATTTATCACTTTGACCGGCCCTTATTAATAATTCCCGACGCCTCGTGGTCCATGTAATAAATCAGTGTTTGAGATGGCTTGTATTTATCACTTGGACCGGGCATTATGATAAGAAATGTTTAAGGGTCACAAAAAAAAATAACCCTAACCTATTTTAGACCACCTAAGAAGCGGAAGATTAATTTGATGGATATAGGTTAGGGTTATTTTTTTTATGACCTTTTAAAATTCCCCTAGTCACGAACATAACACACGTTAACGACTTTTCATCTTAAGTAATATTTTTATCAAAATAAAAGTAGGACGTGATTTATATCAATAATTGCTTTTTTAAGTGTTTATTTTTAAATTGCTATGTTCAATTGATGTTTCTTTTAACTTTTCATGAAAATATGGTAAGTTTAATTAGATTTAGTTAGCAAAAACACTTCAAATAACCTTTTTTATCACTTTGCCCAATATGGGTTGGGAATTTATCATAATGGCTGGGAAAAGTGATTAATTACGCTATTTTTATCACATTGCCCAATTGAGTAGGGAATTATTAATACGGCCCGGGAATTATTAATACGGCCCGGGTTTATCACATGGCCCGTAACATATATTCATAAAGGCTTAGCTCAACTGTGTAGTAAAGTGAATGTCCTTTCCAAATTCCAAATACTTTTATGCCCCAAATCTTATAAAGAAATCATTCGACAGAACTATGCTACAAAAAAACTTTACTTAATGTATTTTCTGTAGTAGAAACATTTTTATTAAGAAATTAAAACCATTTCAACTTTTCAACAAAAACATTGTAAGTAAATGGAATGCACAACATTCCATTTCAGATGATTGTAGCCCAGAGACGAAGAATTCCATCAAAGCTGCTATTCGGCAAATAACAAACGCCCACAAATCAACAAGCGGTTCGTTTGTAAACACAGACATCGGCTTAAAACTGAAGTGACGCTGGTGGATGCGGAGTAATCAATTCGAGATGGTGTGAAGCATTATTCAGTGTGCTGTGTCGCAATGCCATCAAGGAGACCATACATATATCATCAAAATTTCAACAACAAATGTCTCCCACATAAAATGCAACTACATTTCAGAACATTTTGTCATTTACAACAAACACATGACAAAATGCTGCACCTACTTCTCCAATGTGATGTCAAAATATATATTCGATCTTATCTTGCCCTATGCAATTGCACAAAGCCTAATGTATTTATTTATTAGATTGTAACTCTAATAGGTCAGCGAAGTCTGGGACGCCTTCAGGTTAGGTGGAGTCACCGAGGGTCGGATTAAGTGAAGAGACCTAAGAGAGGCCTACCTATGTCCAGCAGTGGACTGCGATAGGCTTATGATGTTGATGGTCCTATAATTCTTAATAACTTTCACCTAAAATGTACTCTCAAACAATAACCAATTGACTTGTATTCCTCGGAAATCCTTCAATGAACCCAGCATCCTTACAACATAGAGTAATGGAAACACATCCAATCTATCGAGGCGGATATTGTCCCGCTTTTGTTCGACGCGCGGCTGATTGCGTTAAAGCGAGTTAACGTCTATCCCTCTGAATGCATCTCGTAATAGCAATCTCTCCTCGAAGCTCACTATCGGAGATAGCCTGCAAATCGCCTTGTTATCACGTTATTGGGTTAGGATTTGAATACGATTTCGTTTGATGTTAAGCAGTGAATGTCTGCGTTCGAGTTTGGAGACCTTTGGAAGAACTACATAATGATGTTTCACAGAATGCCAACTCCAATTGACGAAAATAAAATCAAATAAAGTTTGAAGACTCTCATTTACCAGAGAAAAAATATTGTATTCCCGTAAAAGTATGAATACAAAATGACACGCCTCATTGATTAAATAGAGTGCCATGAAAGGAAATAGGGTGTATTTATGCCTACAAACTGTAATCATAAATATCCTAATATCTTTAAACGATATCATAAAGCATTAATAAAGACCCATAATTACTTCTGCTTTGTCACATTTATTATCTAATCCTGATCAGAAGTGGGCTTGCCAGGTTAAGTAGAAGTGAATAAATCTTAACATTTATCAAGACATAATTATCTTAGCGTCTATAAAAATGTCAATCTGGAATACTGGGCTTCAACAATATTTTATGTTTTTGTGTTTTACATCTAGGTAATTCAATCCGGGACAATTACTATCCCATTCAAAATTAACGCCTCTAACAACAGATATTAAAGCTAAAAATCAATTGTGGAAACTAAATATACCCACACTTTTCTATGCTATTTCAGTTGGCAGAGATACAAGCCACTTTAAAGAGAGAGATAATCTACGTGGCATTATGTCGGTATTGATAAACTACAATAAATTCTACAATGTTTTTTGTTTAAGCTTGTTTTTACCCTATCTTATGACATTCATAACATCATCAAAACTCTACTAGCAACAAACTTTAAAAACAATTTTGCGGAATTCTTCACACAATGCAAAAATTAAGAGTGGGTAAAATACATACGAGTACATACTATATATATGACACGGTTGAATCACCACGCTTGGCACAATACAACTCTGTGACAACATTAAAGATGTACGAGTTTGTTCTAGAATAAATTATATTAGGAACTTGTTTTCAAAACAATACATTATTTTGATTCAAAGAGGCTCAAGCAAGAAGTTTACTCAAATACATACTTATTTAGAAACGGCGTTCTACAGCCTACATTAGCACTCACGAAAGCATGGGGCATTGCTTTAATTTCTGAGCTAAGCGACTTTTTTTTCTTAACCCAGGTCCGCGAATAACAAAGATTGGACTTTGGACTGTAATAAGAGATGTCTTCTCTTACACTATATATTTTCACCATCAAGACCCCATAATCACAACTAATAAAATACACTTTAAACATCAGTGAGACGAGATTAATACCATCTGTCAGGTGATCACGACAGGCCTGGTGAAGCGTGTAGGTCAACGACCCACAGAAAAAGTAGTTCGGACCGAATGATTCAAAACTGATTGCACTAACGGTAAAGAAACATGATAACTCCGCGAAATAGCTTATAGCGTTCACAACACTAATTGCAACTGTAGAACTGTTTTCTATTTTACAATTATCGCATCCAATTATTATAATGAGAGTGGCTCTTGCTCTTAGATTCCTTCTGCGTACCATACTCGTATGAGTTGGACTGGACAGGGATGTTGCTGCAGCATCAGCGCCTACTTCCTACATCCTTTACACTTCAACAAATACAATTATTATGATCTCCTAACAAAGTTTCCAAAATCAAAGATAACGACCAAACAAACATTACCCGTATGCACGGTAAAGTGCTATTCCGACTCCATTATTCTAAAATTACCCAATTGAAAACTTTCTGAACCCTGGATAGTAAGTCCAGAGTTTTTTTTAAATGAGAATTGAGGAACTTAAACGTTCATGGCTTCAAACGACAAGAGAGAGTATATTGCGGAAACTAAGCGCAACGGTTCTTAATATATGTAGCTTAATACTACTTGAAAAGATGTTTCAATTGCTTCTTCCAAACGTGAAAGAAATATTGTGTAGAGTTGTTCGTGGTCAACCCTAGTTTAGCGGAACATGGCATTCTAACTTGGCATTCGAGAACTGCAGTGTTTACCGAGTAGCAAAGAAGTCACACAAGTGGAAATGCTCGCCGGCTTTTACTTTTTCTGTTTAATCACGTGTAAACAAAACTACGACGTCGAATGCATATAAAGATTACTTCCCATGCGATAATAAAACTAGTTAGTCGACAAAACCAACACAGTCCATTGAATAAGACGCGTAATCTCATACTCGTGTTTGCATCCGAATTGAAATTCGAGCCGGTAGACAGGGCCGTATGTTGCGAAACTAATGCCTATGGTTTGTCAAGGTTATTGAGGAATGTGTTTAGACCCAAATCATTTATTTATTTATTCGTTGATTACTTAGTTCAAAACTTTCATCTCGTTCAAAACTTTCATCAACGTTCAAAAATTTCATCTCGAGCTCCTCCGTGCTTCGGAAGGCACGTTAAGCCGTTGGTCCTGCGCCTGATCTCTCTACGGTCGTGTCAGATTGCTGTCCCACCGAATTATGAGAGTGAAGGAATAGGGAGTGCACCTGTGCTTGCGTACTCACTTGTGCACTATAATACTTATATCCTGCGTACCTGGCTGATCGTAAGATCGGCCGGAGGGGGTATTAGTTCAAAACCAAGTCCAATGTTTTAGTACTCTAGTTTTTACACTATCACCAAATTCTTTGAGAGCACATTTTAAACTGAACTAGTTTTCTGAATCGAATGAATGGAAACCTTGTTAAGTTTATACGGAGGGAGAAGACATTGATTATGTTCCTACAAAGAGCCGCACTTCCTAAAGGAATTCAATTGATTTTCTATTGTGGAATACCTATTATGGAACGGCGGTTATTGATTGGAAAGTGTTTGGAATAAAGGAAACAACGCAACGTAGTGTATAACACACAAAGATTTGAATATACAGGTCAATCTTATGAATCAGCACCTTCACATCTGATAAATAAAGAACATGTCGCAATGATTTTTAGGACTTAAGTGTAGCATTAGTGTGCAATTGTAACCCAAAAATGGAGAAGAAATCACAAACCTTACCAATGTTCGATGAATCCGGCACAGCTAACTCTACCCTTGGCAACGGCTCATGATCAGAAGATGAAAAATGCGTCCTTTAGTATAGCATAGGCTGAAAGATTTATTTATAAATGTTAGTTAATAAGTTAAAGAAAGAAAAGAAAGAAAATACATTTATTGACAAAACACAAATAGTTACAAACAGTTCAATAATAAGAAAAATATAATACAACAAAAACTAACGAAAAATAAAAAATACAAAAGTGAACGACTTACAAGATATTATTATATTTGAACAAGTAGCTTGTGTGTGTTATGCCAATCAGGTCCGTGCCTCAGCATGAGTTACTACGCTGATACGCAGCAACGCTGATGTTCTGGCAGGACCTGTTTGGAGTGGCGCATTGTCGTATTATACTAATATATATAGATATAGATATTAATAAAGATATAGTACAATGAGTAATGTGAGTTAAAAAGATGCATGATGTTATAAAGAAATGAGATATAAGGAGATTTAAGAATTTTTAAATAAATATTTAGTACATATTGGCCCGCAAAAATACATGAGACGTTAAAATAGTGCACTGAGCGTCAGACGTCACAGTGACATTTATTGAAAGCACATTTTTGCCACGTCGGCAGCACGCAATAACTGTACTGCTCTAAACTAAATTTTACCCTATAATTACTGCACATCAACGGCGGGAATATATATTATTTACACCGTAATAAACTCAAAACAAGGGTGAATGGATAAACGCCAGGACACAGGGCAGGAAGTGAGAGCTGGAGAGGAGGATCAAGGTGACAAGCCAACCTCACGCGGCGGCGCGTGGGAACGACGAACCACAATATGTGACGCGAAAAACCAGAAGGTAGGAATATGGCTAAGAGCTTTTTTGGGAATCTAAAAGAACCTTTTTGAGCTTTTTCTTAAACGCTCCTTTAACTTTCAGGTCACGCAACGGAGGTGGCAGGTCGTTCCAGCACCGCGATGCCGCAAACCTGAAGGACCCCCGAAAGGCCACAGTTCGATGGTTGGATGTTGAGAAGCTGTTGGTGCAGGATCTTTTCGGATACCTGCTTTGTTTTTGAGCCCATTCCAATTTTTCGAAGAGGTATGTTGGCTTCCCTGTCTCTATGACACCAAACATTAGGGTTGTTAAATGCAATTTTCTCCTCGCCTCCATCCTCAACATATCCTGTGCGTTTATGAATGGGGTTACATGTGAACGCGGTGGGACGTGTACACAGTAGCGAAAACATGCATTCTGCACCCGTTGTATAATTTTGGCTGTCCTTTTCAGTAGGCAGGGCCCATACACAGTGTCACAGTAGTTTAACTTGGACAGAACCAGTGACTCGCAGAGCATTACTCTTAACTTTTCATTTAAGTATGGCTTTATTTTGTATAATAGCTTAAGTCTGTAGAAACAGTTGCAGGAGCATTCGGCTATGTGATCTTCAAAGTTCAGGTGACCATCAAAGACCATTCCCAGATTCCTGGCCTTGTCTACTCGCTCCACCATAGCACCATTAATACAGACTTTGAGAGGTGTATCAGTAAACTTGCTTAAGTTTTTCCGTGAGCCAATTAACAGAAGTTTTGACTTTTTGGGGTTCAGTATAAGGCAATTTCTTCCACACCATTCCGTCAACCTGTCCAAGTCTTCATTCACTCTCTCTACTGCACTTTTATAATCAACTGGCACAAAGGAATAATAGAGCTGCAGGTCATCTGCATATAGATGGTATTGACAGTGAGTGATGGTGCTAATAATGTCTGCGCTATATAATGCATATAAGACTGGCCCCAACACGGAACCCTGAGGGACCCCACGGGAGACCAGTCTTGATGCAGACCGCATCTTGGTGCCATCAGCTCTCACCAGCTCCACATACTGCTGCCGGCCCAGTAAGTAGCTTTGGAACCATTTAATGGTATTCATGTCTAATCCATAGTAGGCCATCTTAGAGAGCAGCAAATGAATATTGATGGAGTCAAATGCCCTGCTGAAGTCTAATAGTAACAACATACTGAGCTGTCCCCGGTCCTGCGCTACCAACAGATTGTCCACCACGTCAGCCAGGGCAGTGGCTGTACCATGTCCCCTCCGAAAACCTGACTGCCGCTGAGGAAATATATTATTCTCCTCAATGTACTGGGTTAGTTGAGAGCATACAACCTTCTCCAATACTTTTGAGAGACACGGAAGAAGGCTAATCGGGCGAAGATCGCTAAGAGTACATGGGGAGGTCGTTTTCGGTAGTGGTTTCACAACAGCCTCCTTCCAACCATCAGGAAAGTGGCCCTGAATAATTGAAAAGTTGATTATTGTTGTAATAACTTTTAGGGTCTGAGGCAAGGTTAATTGCAACATTTCCAATGAAACCTGGTCACTTCCCTGGGCATTCGACTTAAGTCCCCTTATAATCTTTGAGACAGTGTCTTCCGTTACTGGCTGCAGAGAAAAAGTGGATGAGCTGTACCTGTGGTGTTCAAAGTACGATAGTTCTGATATTGCTACGCAGCCGTCACCAGGTATGTCCAGGAAGTGCTCATTTATGGTATCAGGGTTATTGAAATGCTGTGGTAGCTCAGTTGCCGCCTTCTTGTCAGATATTAGGGACTTTTTAAGATTTTGCCATAGTTTTCTGGAGTCATTCATGTTCCCGTTTATGTATTTAGTAAAGTAACATCTTTTTTCACTTTCCATAGCATCAAGTACAACTCTTTTCATGGCTTTGTAACAGTCCTTGTCCACTTGTGATTTGGTTAGCTTATGTTTTTCATAACACTGGTCTCTCATGTGCATCATAGTTTTAACAGTATCTGTGATCCAGGGATGCGGAGGATGCTTGAACTTTTGGGTTTTGATAGGGGCATGTAAATCGAAGAAAGCCACTATCCAGGTGGTGAATTCCTTAACCATTTTGCTCACACTGTCTAGGCTGTGCCAGTGTTGCCAGTCAACTGAGTTAAGGTCTTGATTGAATAAGTCCATCACAATATTTTTGAAAGGCCTAAATGTGATCCATTGGGGGGATGGTTTCTCCTTCTTTATTCTAAGTTCTGCTACTATAATAGCGTGCCCACCCAGGTCAGGCTTGTGATTAACTGTGACTTGCTGAACCCGTGCATCAGTGCATATTATATCAATCAAGCTACTACTGTGTGCTGTGAAGTGGGTGGGCTCGTTTATAACTTGTGTCAAGTTGAAGCCATGTAGAAAGTGATTCAGTTCCTTCGTCCTACTAGTAGAGGCTTCCAGAAGATTAACATTGAAGTCACCAGCTAGGATGCGTCTGTCATATCCAGCAAAAGAGGCCAATGACTCTGCCAAGGCGTCCAAGAATTCCGTAAGATCTTGCCGTGGTGGCCTGTAAGCGGTTCCTATCACTATTTCTAAATTATGTAGCCGTACTTTCAGCCACATCTGTTCAACTGCAGAGGAAGTTGGATACTGACAAGTACGAGCATTGATTCCTCTTTTAATGTAGAATCCCACACCACCCCCACGTCCTCCCCGGATATGTTTTGGTCTAGGACAGTGCTGCAGCTTGTACCCTGGTAGTTTAGGTGCTCTCTCATCCTCCCCCAACCTCAGCCATGTCTCATTAATAGCCAGGATATCTGGGACCAAATCCTGTACTGCCACTAGGAACTCTTCATGCCCAGTACCCAAAGAGCCCGCGTTAAAGAGTCCAACTTTCAGGTTACCACTTCTATTCATTTAATTGAGCTAAGAGATTACAAAAAAACCCTTTATGTACTACTGTGCAAACCACTATGCGGTCCAAGCATGACACCGTAATAGAGATGATGCTAGTGCTGGGTCCTTGTTTGAATGACTTGTATCTAGGATACATTACTATTTGACCTGTGCGCTTATAAGGACAATAAGTCACATGTATATCCACTGTCACAAACTTTCTTGGAAATAGAATTTTAGCACATAATGAGACTGTAAAAAGAATATCCAAAACAATGATCCTATCTTTGATAGTATAAATATTATAATTAAAAATAGGTAGTTTTAGATGTATGTGTTTGTGAATTTTTGTACTGTTTTTATTTGTATTAGAGGCAGTGTATATAACAATATTATTTATAATGAAGGCAGTAAATGTTATATGTTTATAATATATTGTTTTATTAACCTGCCTGGCCAAATTGAAAATTTTGAAAAACCACATTAAAAAGAGAATAAAATTATTGAGGCATGCTGCAATTTTGGCGTTTTTAGGTTGCCGAACAATGGAGTTAGACCGTCCGCGGTCCGAGCACTCTGGTGAAGTCGTCGTCCGTGCGCAGCTGGAAAGCGGGCAGGCCGTCTCCCTGTCGGACGTAGACGCGGCCCCGCTTGGTCCAGCAGTACATCCACTTAAGCTGGCTGCACTCCGCACGCGCCCGACGAAACAACAGCCGGTTTGGACGGGTCAGCCGCTCGTTCACGAAGACGCGCACTCCTGGGGGGCCCGCGAGCCCGGTGCGGCGCACGCGCGCGGCGCGCAGCAGCTCGTCGCGCAGGCCGCGGCGCGCCAGCCGCACCACCACGCGCCGCACGCGCTCCTCGCCCTCGCCAGGCGGCGCGCCCACGCGCTCCGCGAACACCACGTCCCGCTCCTCCAGCGTCACGCCCAGCCGCGCCGCCAGCACCGTCACCGTGTGGACGACGTTCTCCCCCTTCTCCTCCGGCAGAAGACCGATGTCCAGGTCCGAGAGCAGAGCCTCCTGGTCGCGGTCGTTCAGCTCCAGTTTGAGTGCCGAGATGGTGCGCTCCAGTTCGGCCGTGCCGTCGGACTCGCGGCTCGGCTGCCGCTCCAAAGCATCCAATCGGCTCTCCACGCTGTCCAGCCTCACCGTGATTGTTGAAAAGGACTCGCGGAGCTGAGCCATTTCCGCTCGAAGCTCCCGCATTTCGCTGATGCAGTTTGCGAAATCCTGGCGGAATTCTTCGATGAGTGTTGCATCAGTTTGGTCACCGTGTGTACTAGACGGGGAGTCGAGCATCCGTCTCTTTTGCCGCCGACCTACGGACCCCTGAGCCGCCTCGTCCTCCCGAGGCACCGAAGAATTGTCCGTGTCCGAGGGGCACTGCTGGGGTTTGATCGGAGATCGTTTGGTCTTTGGCATATTGAAAATTTTTGAGCGAGAGAAGAATAAATAATAAAAACAATAAAAAAAAAAAATGTACAAAAAGTTCGGGTGTTGAGTAGATTCGATCTGACGACCTCTGTTCACCGCTTCCTACGGACTGTGCTTCGGAGCGCTGCGCTGTCAGTCGCTTAGAAACTCGGTCGAATTACGCGACTGCGTGTCAGTTGACACGATCACTCACTCGACCAGATCACTGCTAGTTAGCAGTGATCTGGTTGGGAGGCCAAAGGTTGATTCTTTGTTTAACCTTTTTATCCAACTACCGTATTTGAGAATTTTTATCACTCAGTACGATGCACTACGAACTATATCACTGTAGTTTTGTTAAGTTAATGTCCCAA
Organism: Nomophila noctuella; assembly: GCA_958496325.1. Taxonomy (NCBI): domain Eukaryota; kingdom Metazoa; phylum Arthropoda; class Insecta; order Lepidoptera; family Crambidae; genus Nomophila; species Nomophila noctuella. The sequence goes on along the minus strand of OY292499.1, from coordinate 13,199,038 downwards.
TTGATCACTGTAATACACCATTTCGTTCCTCACGGTGGCTCACGTCTTTTAAGGTAACAATTACTACGAACTTCACAAAAATCACACTGTAGTTTAATTTATTTCCAGGAGCGTTATGAGTACGTGTATACACAGACGCAGAGCTAGCGCCACTCACACAGTTAACATCCCTTGACATTATTTTGAATAACCTGGGTCATATCATATGAGTAACAAACAAGCCATATCAAAGGCCACTGTCACAAAGATTAAATAACGGTTGTTTTAAAAATATACAATAACTTCCTTGTATTAAGCTGCGGTAGGTAACATAGTCTGAAACTCAAAATACTTAAATCAAGATTATGCCGTCCTCACAAAAACTCACACGAACCGTTATCTTGATCCTCCATGGATTATATTTTATTCATCATCATTTACATAAAACTGTCTCTGGTAAGAAGGCAATTTGTTTCAACTTTAACACAGATTTCTACACATAGCTTTTTTATCTTGAAAGTAAAGTGACAATCATATTCATATTATTTTCTTTTCTACATATTTTTATACTCCGCACCAAGATCCACGCTATGCATAAATTGGGTGCAACCGATTTTGCAAATTGTAATCTTATAATTACTGTAATGTAAAAACAACTGACACTTTTGATTAAGCTTTATTTTTCTTAAACTAAATGCAAAACAATTCACTTTCTTACGAAACAGTTACTCCATATCGTACTCGAAAGAATTACGCCTGTCAACAACAACACAAACCTATAAATGGAAGAGGCATTCAAATTGTTGAAGAGAACAATGGTCCTTCCACAAACATTGTTCGGTGTAACGCAAGACATCTCGTTAAACATCTGGGGTGCATTAGCGATGCGTGCTGCGGTGTTCAGATACGTCACTTTGTATTGTCTTACGTGAGCAGAAGAATTGGACGCGATAACAATACTAAAACAATGGTGCAAGTTTGGGACAGAGATTTCTTTAAGGAAGTTGATGCGTCAGACGACTAATTTTTATTCCCACTTTTTTTTAAGTTAGGCATGAACACTGTCTTTTAAGATCAGCAGAATGCCTGATGCATTCAGGTAGGTCCATTTTACCCACTAAGTACACGAATTTTTGACGAATACAGGCTGGTAGATAATGCCATGAGGCATACAATTCGCGTTTAGCAGTTTTTTATATATATGTAATAAAAATAAAAAAATAAATAAATAAAATTCATTGACATTATTTAAAAATTGGCCAAGTGCGAGTCGGACTCACGCACTGAGGGTTCCGTACAAATTCTATTTTTGACGTATTAAAAAAACTACTAAATAGATTTCGTTCAAACCAATTTTCGTTGGTAGTTTTGATGGTAATGTACATTATATATTTATTTCAGTCTTATCATCCTCTTACTTTAGAAGTTAGAGGGGGGGGGGCACACTTTTTTCCACTTTGGAAGAGTCTGTCACGCAAAGTATTCACTTTAGAAAAAAGTGATGTTAGAAACCTAAATATAATTTTTAAAGACCTATCCATAGATACCCCACACGTATATGTTCAATGAAAAAAAATATTTCGAGTTTCAGTTCTGACTATGGGGACCCCCTACTTTTTTTATTTTTTTTTCTATTTTCGTGTAAAAACCTTGTTGCGGTTCACAGAATACATCCACCCACTAAGTTTCAACGGTATAGTACTTATAGTTTCGGAGAAAAGTGGCTGTGACAGACTGGCGGACAGACAGACAGACAGACAGACAGACATGACGAAAGGGTTCCGTTTTTTTGCCATTTTGGATACGGAATCCTAAAAAGGGAAGTTTGGCAAAGAGTAAGTAGCCTTTTAACAATATTACGTTGCATGAGCTAACTATCATCGCTCATCTATGACACTGATAATAAATCAGATGTCATTCTTTAATGAGTGACGACAAGGGTCATTAAAACAGTAACAACAATCTTTTATTGTACACAGAGCGCCATAAAACCTTTTAACATTCCTAGATATGACCTCAAAATGAGTCGTAATAATACCGTTCGACTGTGGATATTTACAATGTTAACTAGTTAAAGGTTAACTCTCTTCCCTTTCGATTCAGTTTAATGAATAACATTAATTATGTTGGTTCCATTTTAGTTACACAATTTTTCTATTTCTATGGTGAACTTCCATTCGCTTAAAAAAACCATCTGGTAAGTTATGAGAGTGAACATAACAAATGATATTGAATAACTTTGCTTATTTTGAATTCCCTGCTAATAATAGTCCCTTCGGCTGTTACCGAACCCTCACTTTAAAATTCTAAAGACCAATGCAACGAATTCATTAAAAAAAGCAATCTTTATTTGAGATAATACGCATTCAGCACAGCATGAGTCCAATTATTTGAATCCATTATCAACGTAAAGTCAATAGATTGTTGTACACCATAAAACATTTTTAGGACTTGCAAAAGAAACATCAGATCTACATAAAAATCCGCTCACATTTCTTGTCTCGAACTAAATATTTCAAATAGTTGTTCCCCTCGCTACATTTTACATCGTGACAATGTCTTTCGGAATTCGGGACATTATTCTTTGTAGTATTAGTTAACAAACCGACGAATGACGAGGGAGGACATTTCTTCAACTCATTAATATATTTAGATGACAAGACGGTTTCAGCTAGCCGTTGACATGGTGACTTTTCATTACCGTCCCTAATTTTATTATTTCTGACGACAGCGCACGCCTCTGTCAAGTTTAATACAGCATGGCTTTCTGATACATATTACATTGTCGGCTGGTTTAGTGTTATGATTAAGAAATTTATTTACACCAAAAGATCAATGAGTGTGTACTGTGATGTTGTTTGTTAGATATGTTTTGTCTCCATTCCATCCTATAGAAGTTCAAAGGGGACAGACCCTCTTCCAGCTTTCCAAGACTTTCCCAAAAGGTCCTTGCCCTGGGGAGCATTAATAGCTGACAAATAAACTTTATGACCGTCTCGAGAAAGATTTATTGCCAACCTAGGCGTCAGCGAAACAATTTTGCAGGAACAAACAGTTGAATAAAACGAAATGCTTTTAAGAAACATCATAGGAAAACGCTCATGAGTGCTATGGGAACGGACGATCAAATAAACCTTCAGATAAAATTGAAATTGCCTCTGTGAGACTGACCTTACGTATTATTCTCCTTGGGCACGTACCATTATGTCTACATTTATCTTGCTAGCATTATGATTGGTCGGATGACCAGAAGACTTTTCAAGATTTGTACGTTAAACATAACAAGCTCATGTTTCTATGAAGAAAACAAACTTACATATTTCTTAATGATTCAGATGCTAATTCATACTAACTCGAGTAATACATATTACATACATTTTAGAACTCTTATAAATGTGAGGAGTTGTTTTGTGATATACATGACAGTTTTCTAAAATAAGGTTTTCAAATTTTATTGATTGATTCTGTTCCCTTCCGGACGGCTGTTGTAAGAGCCGAGACGTCAAGCTATAAGAAGTATGTACAATTGTACATGTATTGTTCACAAATTACTATCGCGTTTGAGTCCCGTTAGTTAAGTTATTGATTGTATTAAAAAGCAACCTCATTCCACCGTATGGTAGAGTGAGGCTGCTTTAAGGAGATAGTGTTATCTGGAGCACTCTTTATCACCGGACAAAGGCAATGCACTCACGTCCACGGTACATCAGCGACCTTGCTACCAGCCCTGACCTCGATGGGCGCGGTTTCGGCGCGCATTCAAGACCACTCATGCGTTGCGCGGGAGTTAATGGGCGAGTTTCGGACTGATCTTGTATTCTTGGGAGCAACACGTGAACTGAATGAGTACTACGCACAGAATATAGCGTAGTTTACTGAGTATACGTGTACAGGGATAGTTGCGGATGATAAAATTTCATTAACCAAATAATGCATTTGTTCAGATTGGGAATCTACATAAATAAGTAGGTTCCCAATCTGAACAATGTTCCCTTGAACAAAAACTGACCTGAAGAATTAACAATGCAGATTCCATATAATAACCTCATCATTTTTAAAACATGTAGGCTACAAATAAAACTAATGAGTTAAACAAGAAGAAAATATTAATTAGTTAATTGATTCTGTTTTCAATTACTCCTTTCGGGCATTAGCATTTCAACATTTTAAAGGCAATCAAAATGCTTTACAATTTAGCACTTTACATTAATTAACTGATAAACTGTCGTTCATTCCTAATTGTGTATTAACATTCATCTCCATTAGGTATACTGATATGTCTGTTTGATAAGTCAGATCCATTGTCATCACTGTAATAATATTTTGTATGATCATTTATGAAGAACTAAAGCCTACAAAAATACCCAGATGATCACGAAATGGTGGATCGATTTCATCTATTCTTTATGCTTATTTTGATATTAGCAGGTTCGTCTGAAAGAAAGACAACGTTACGCGAGAAAAACATTTTGTAAAAAATAAGTAAAATAAATTTTTTGATTACGCCATTTACCTACCTTATAGTCCAGGAATTTTAGGTTTTATCTGCGGAATAATTCCTAGTGAGCTGAATTTTTGTATACACCTTTATTATGATATTGTAATGATGATGTGAAAAATCGACATTGATATCGTGCCGGCTAAAAAAGTTATAGGGGTCCAAACGTCACGAAAATCAGTTTTTCGCAAATATCTCGCGATCTATTGCTCAGAGGTCAATAGTGGTTTCATAAAAGTTGTTCGTCGTAAAATTGTCTACAAAAAAGGTCTCTTGCATTTTTCTGTAGAATTAACCGTTTTTGAAATAGAGACTAGAACGCACTCACATATGGTATTGTATACCGTACGGCGCATACCAAGGCATAAACCCTATTGTTTGTTTTTTTCCCTTTTTTGTTTGTGTGTTTTTTGTTAGTATAATGATCTACATATAGAAATATAAAGGACTTGTAATACTAGCACAGTCAGGAAAATAGGAATATCAACTATAAAAAACTAAGTGGCAATTTTTTTTGTCACTTTACAACTCAAGAACGGGCTCATCGATCCAAACCAAATTTTCAGGGTTTGTACAAACTACTTAGTAGATGGTTTATGTGAAGTTTGAACAAAATCGGTCACTTCACTTTATACGTAGCGAAGCACGCACCGGGCCGCGTGTAATGATATAGATATGCTATGTCCAGTGACGTTTGGACCCCTATAACTTTTTTAGCCGGCACGATATCAATGTCGATTTTTCACATCTTCATCATAATGTCATAATAAAGGCGTATACAAAAATTCAGCCCACTAGGATTTTTTTCGCTGATCGTGGATCAAAATTGCTAGAATTCACATTGCATATCTATATCATTACTAGCGGCCCGGTACGTGCTTCGCTACGTATAAAGTGAAGTGACCGATTTTGTTCAAACTTCACATAAACCATCTACTAAGTAGTTTGTACAAACCCTGAAAATTTGGTTTGGATCGATGAGCCCGTTCTTGAGTTATAAAGTGACAAAAAAAATTGCCACTTAGTTTTTTATAGTTGATATTCCTATTTTCCTGACTGTGCTAGTATTACAAGTCCTTTATATTTCCATATGTAGATCATTATACTAACAAAAAACACACAAACAAAAAAGGGAAAAAAACAAACAATAACTAGGGTTTATGCCTTGGTATGCGCCGTACGGTATACAATACCATATGTGAGTGCGTTCTAGTCCCTATTTCAAAAACGGTTAATTCTACAGAAAAATGCAAGAGACCTTTTTTGTAGACAATTTTACGACGAACAACTTTTATGAAACCATTATTGACCTCTGAGCAATAGATCGCGAGATATTTGCGAAAAACTGATTTTTGTGACGTTTGGACCCCTATAACTTTTTTAGCCGGCACGATATCAATGTCGATTTTTCACATCATCATTACAATATCATAATAAAGGTGTATACAAAAATTCAGCTCACTAGGAATTATTCCGCAGATCGTGGATCAAAATTGCTAAAATTACTGGACTATTATTGATGTTTTCGTACATTTAATTTATATGCAAATAAGTAGCCTTAATTATTTCGACTTTTTTGACATTGATGTGTTCATCTCATGTAATTAAAACGCCCATACCTAGAGCATGAATGATTTATTAGGTTTCCTGTAACTGTAATTCGATTTGTCTTGTAACCAACTTTTCTCGCACATATTTACCATATTTGGCATGCTTTTAAATGAATTACCCTCAGCAGAGTTTCCGATAATATACTATGTACTAGGCACCCCACGATCTTCAAGAATATATACCAATTAACTCACAACTCACAATGCATGCATGATGCTTCTAGTGTTACAATTGCTGTCGCACCAAACTGAGAGAGTGAGGGAAAAGGGAGTGCACCCGTGTTTGCACACTCATTTGCGCACTATAAATATCCTGCGTACCTGGCTGATTGTAAGATCGGCCGCCATGGTCGATAACTGACGGAGAGATATTAAAACCCAACCGTCTCTTTGGCCCTGTTCTGGAGCATGGGCCTGGTACCGGTTATTTACAAACTACTCGTCCTTTACCTAGGGAGTGTGAAAATAATTATGAATGAACTATTTTGTCCACTGCACACGCACCAGACCGCAGTGACTCAACCCAAGCCAGCTGTGCCGACCTTGCGGTCGCGACACAAGCCACAGCATCAGTTTACTCGACTCATATTCCAGGGTGGACTGTTTCATACCATCTATAATGTCATTCAATATTTTTAGCAAATCTATACTAATATATAAAGCTGAAGAGTTTGTTTGTATGTTTGTTTGTTTGTTTGTTTGTTTGAACGCGCTAATCTCAGGAACTACTGGACCGAAATTATTTTTGTGCTGGATAGTCCATTTGACGAGGAAGCCTCCAGTTGAAGAGGCTATTGGAAATCGAAATCCACGCGGACGGAGTCGCGGGCGGCCGCTAGTACGAGGATAAAATATCGAGGGAGTGTCTTAAGCTATAGCATAGAAAGGTCGTATGATCCGGTCAAAATCTGTTGACCGTACAGTGATCCAACTCTGTTTTATCAAAAAGATAGTTGAAGTGTTTGATTTAGAACATTGATAGTAAAGATCAAAAGACTCCTAGACAGATCGCTGCTAGACAATTGACACAACCTACCTATTTCGCTTTGCTTTTGCTTTTCAAATACTTTATGTTCAGCCTTTAGTACAGCTGTAAAGAATACGTGCATTGTGTTTTCTTGACCCACTGACACATAGGTTTTAGCGATATCTTGTAATGGCGGCCAAGACATACTTCAGGTAGCTGAGCCACAAGAGTAATAAGTACCTAAATAAGTTAGTGATATAGATTTTACAGCGGTCACGCTAGCCACCCATGACAGAATATTGCACAGGGTTGCTTTGTTCATATAGAACGAACAATCGCCACTTCTTTCTAGAACATTGTTGTGCTGTGTTTATGTTGTTATGGTGTCCAGAGCCCAGTTGGAAAGGGTACTGGGATTAAATAGCAGGCAACAGGCCAGATGTCGCAGATAACTTATCTGCGAAAAATGCAGAGGTTTGCACATGGACAACAAGTAATGATCAGTAATCCCCTGATTACTGACCTATCTTGCTGGTTTGCCTCCCATTTACCTACATAAAATCGGGAAAAAATCTTTTAGCTAGGTACTTCACGCTCATTCACGCAAGGGTCCTCCCCGACGACCAATACACAATGTTTCCTGACCTGCTTTTAACACAATGCTCAACTATTTGTGAATTCATTTAACGACCGACAATAGTAATATCAATAAAATATGTTATCGAGTCTACAATTAGGTAATTTACAACCGGATTATACACTATAGCGTACCTACATCCGTTCAAGATTATGATAGTCGATTTCTCTCTTATTTTCTCATTGCTATCGGTGAGAAGGTAACATTCTGATTACTTTAGCTTCCTGTTGGTTTTCGTTTAAGACTTTAAATGTAGAAAATTTAAAGAAAAATACGATTAGGGTAATTTTTATGACAATACGACGTACGTCTGTATTTTAAAGTTTCACATGGTGATGTACCGATAGTCATCAATATAACAATACGGAGAAAATATCTCAGTCAGTGTTTCTGATATTTTTGCGATTCACAATACAACTTTTTCCAGTGGGTAATTCGAATTTTTCGTACATTTCAGGATCTCAAACTCATCCACTATCTTCTTCAATTTAAAATTTGATGAACAGAACAAACGTTTAATATTATTTGACCTCAATGCCACCTAGACTACAGAATAGCCATAAAACAAAAACAGTACCTATTCAACGTCAAACCAAATTACATAATTGGAAAGCATCAGAGCATTATCCACTTAACGCTCTGTAACCTCACATTTCTGACGGACGGTCAGACGACGACATACCAAGCCTACAACATAGGAAAAAACAGTAAAACGAACTCCCCCTTATAAGGTCATCGGATAAGCTTCATACGACTACTTTCTTAGACGATTACGAATGGATTAAGGGGTATTAAAACAGTTAAGCGCAGTCAAGTCTGTAGGTAGGAAGAGGATCTGAGAAACGCATAAAACGATAACATCTATAGACAAAAAATAATCATTCCAAAAATGTTTGTTGTTAATCTATGAAAGAACAAGTAGGTACCTATTAGTCATACGATCAATTTACTATTTACAGTTTAACGAGATAAGGAGCAGGTCAAATAGTTTATTTGATGGTCAATGAGCCGATAGACAGATAAGCATCACCAGGAAATTCACAAAATCGCCAGTTAACTCACCAAGCAAACTTGGACCTTAATTTCTTTACTGGTATTTCTTATTCGGCGTTGTTAACCTTTCGAGACGCGCACAACCGCGTAGCCGTCTTACTGCATTTGCATAACCGGTGTTAACGCGTGACTCACCGAAACAATGGCGACTTATTTCCGACTTTTAATGCCCATTTTGGATGCACAGGACAAGGAACATCCTTGAGGGATTAAGGTAGCCGGTTCCCAGTATCTTTTTTACTACCCAATTCAACAAGTATAAAAACGTTTGGGAAACCAGTTAGCGTAACTACCAATACGAATATTAAATAACAATAAGTTGCCTTCTTCAAAAGATACATTGACACGATTTACAGTTTTAGAAATGACGAAATGGTTTCGCACCATTATTGTCTGCGAATCGTGAGAAGTTTTTTGTTTAAACGACGATTAAAATCAACAATTGACATTAAAAGACCAGCACAACAAAAAAACTTCGAATTGCTTTCGTCTGAATCTTCGTATTACTAATACGTAAGGGCAGCCCAGGTCTTATCGAGGCATGAATAATTTCACTCAACCGGTAGCGACTCATCAATTAAGAGTATTTAACTCTTGCACGCCTTGATGGTGAAGTACCGGGTCAGGTTCCATTCCCGGGTTGGGCAATTTAGAGTCGATTTTTCTGAACATAGCCCGGGTTTGCGATCATCATTCCACATTTGGTAAGCGTGGTGATTAAGCCAAAACCCATCTTTTAACGAAAACGAAAGATTTCATACCTATGATGGAGGCCTTTGCCTGCAGTGGGACATTAATAGGCTGATACTGTACATTACTTTAAATAACTCTTGAACGCGTGTGTATTGTGCAAGTCATTCGATGCGACCTTGCACCGCACAATGCTGGGTGCGTTCAACCCCGCTAGATCTGGATCTGATTTAACATTGACCTTTGTAGCAGCGGTCAGACGCACGAATGGACGACATTACTGTTTGCATTCTTAAAAGAACTGCTCTCGATTGGTCGGTCGAAAAGATAAGTGTTCCACAGGGAATTTTTGATTCGACTTCGAACCATGAATTCGGAGCACAAAGAGTTGTCGAATATAGGACTGTTGTTATCTTGAGGATAACCATTTTTCTTTAACAAAAGCTTCGGTTGAATAAAAACCACCATTTCAACTTCCATGTGGATCTATAGGACATGTCAATGTTTCGGACATTACTGTTCTTAGATATAAACATAGCCTTATTTAAAGTCTCTTTACCTACTTCCAACTAAACATTTTCTTACACTAATTTACCGACTGCAAAGTAGCGTACCGCACCCTCATGGCGACAAAGTGAACCACGCCCAGAACCCTATGAAAGTGGCTGTTTTCAGACCACCTCCTCATTAAGTAAATGCACGGACATGATAAACAAACCTTTTAAGGTAATTTAAGTAGAAGGACATTAACATAACAAAGCTTTCTTTGTATTTGAGTTCACCAATACCTTTCTAATCCTGTAAATTGATAGTCAACATGATAAAATCAAAGTTTGGTTATGATACTTTTCGACACTGATTAGGTAGATTAAAATTAGCACATTCTACCTAAAAAGTCCCTAATATAAATGTATGAAAAAAGTATGAAAGCCCATTATAATATGTACCTAATGTGCACAAGTATTTATGTTAAGTTGTTTATTAGGTGATTATGATTAGATTAGAGATTACATGTGTTTTTGTGCCCTTTGTTTTGATCTGTTTATCAATCCTATTGTTAGTACCTAGGTAACTTTTGGAGACTATTTTTTACCCTTTATAACTACAGGACTGATAACTTCATGAACTATGATTTACTTCCTCTAGAGAATACCTAAACTACATAATTACATAAGATAACAGGCCCCTTGTCATTGTAAGAAGACAATAAAACTTATTTCAATTGAATAATTCCTTGAGCGACCTTGCTATAAAAACGTTATCAAAGCATAACAATTTGAAGTGGAATCAGGCACATCCTGACCTGACACCCACATGCCGATCATTTGAATCATTGTCATCGGGGACATTTCCACTCACACGTGCCAAATGCTTTCTGGCAAATACCAAGTCGCTCTGAGAGAAAGTTTGTTGCGATGCAAAAAATATTGTTGTGCTGTTACAAGACTTTCTAGGACATCATTATTAATTTTAACTGATGAACATTGTTTGTTAGTTGACATTATCCAATTTAACCTATCTCTGAAATATTTCTTACGCTGAGCAACATTATTATCTTTAATTGAGACACCTATGTCCAGTAGAGAATGTAAACCTTACAATGCAACTAGTCTTAAGCTCAATAAATTAAAATAAACAATAGAGGCAAAACACATCATAAAACAATTAACTTATAACTACTTGACACTTTACAACATAATTATCACAATTGTTGTTGACTAATTAGTTAAACAAGATACCGATAGCATTGATACTGGAATCAAACAATTATAAAATACTCAGCTGCTATGTACCTACTGAAAACTTGTAGATTGCAAATTAATCCATTAATTGTTTATATATCCACATCTTTAGATAACTATCAGTGCCAGAATGGTATGGGAAAACATAAGGAAGAAAAATCTGAGTTTATATTGCTTGTGTTTGATAAAAGTTATAGAAGTTTGAATGATAGACAGTAAAGTGTGTGGCTACATGAAAAATTGTGCTACATACTACTGGTAAAAGTAAGTAAACTGGGCTATCAAAGACTCAAATGTACTTCAAAAAGTAGGAAAACAGAAAATAAAAACAAATACCATAAACTGAAACTGTTAACTTCTATGCCTACAAGAATGTGTTCTAATTAAATGTATAATATTAATTAAAGAGAGATAAATAAGTCTGTAGTAGACCTATGTAGCACAAATACGATAACACGGGCTCGGAATAACGTTCATTACGATAACTATCGGTTATTGTCGGCACTTGCGAGGCGCGACAGTCCCTGCACGCACCACGGCCACGCATTCCTACCGACTCGCCGACAGGCCCTCACTTGCCTGCATCACCAACAAACCCTAACAGAAACATAACAAAATAACGCATCAAAAACACTCCTACTAACCTGGGAATGCAATTCGACGGCGTCCTGTCCACTTCCCAGGCCGCAAAAAGTTTCATGGGAACAGGTTTCGATGCATTAGTCATCTTCTCTGATTTATTTTTCTCGGTCATTTTAGATCAGCACCGAATGACCAAACACAAGGTATTTTCACAGCACTACACTATTGTCGGAGGCTAATTACATCTTTATACGAGCACTGACCACTGCACGGTATTCATTTTCACTGTACTAGCACGGATACGAAGCCGAGATCGAGTTAAACACAACAATACTCAATATAATCTCATAGCACGATTGAGGCATCAGTTCGCGAGCACACAACGACCGCGACCTGCTGAGCGTTCGATACATTTGACACTTGGCTGCCCGGTGTTGCCATAAATCCATTGGGAATCTCCCCATACATTAAGTTTAATTTTATGATTTAACAATGTTAAAAATATTCAATGTCAAGAACTACGATGGTATCGTGTATGAATAACTGATGGAAAAAAATATGTAGACCTTTTTTAAATATTCATGAAACTGCTTATTAGCATTTTTTCTTATTTTGGCCACAACGACAAGACAAAATAACAAATAAAATGTAGTTTTAATTATAGGAAACATTTAAATGGTTCAAAACAAGACTCTGCAGTTCAAGCTGTCGCTGAAAAATAAACAGAAAAATTAAAAATCTGAGATTTGTATTTTACTTGTTTCCCCTTATTTATCGGAAAATTTTATTTCATAGTAACATTATAAATTAAATGTCAAATTTTGATTGACATTACTAAAGGTGCGTTCCTTTATGCAATTTATTAATGGTGCGTTCTTCTTCATTTTTATTGAGGAATACTTTTTTTTTGATTCCACATTCATGTTATTGCTGAGGATTTAAAGAAATACTCAATCGACTTGTTTTCTTGTGGTCTTCATCGCTGATCGGCTTTTTATTAATCCCATTGTATGATGTGATTATGTTCCAAAGCGCGACATGCTCTACGATCAAACAAATACGAGTTTTGATATTGCCAAACATTATTTTGTTTGTTTAATAATATTCCAACATGCCATTCCAAATTATATACTGTTAAATATGGCAAGATATTTTAAAGAACATTTTACCTTTACATGGTAAAACGACAAACCAGTAACCACATAATAACAAACAAGAATGTATAAACAAAAATTATATTTTATTCCGCCAAAAAGACAAATTGATTAAGAATAACACAATGACAATAATTACAATATCACTTGACAATATAGAATAGAATTAAATAAAATAACAATGGCATAACATTAAAATAATTTGTAAAACTGTTTTTCTACAGGCAATATTAGATCGAACACATAAAATAGCTACGGAATGGCACAATTACAAAATCATTTATAATAAAATCATGGTACAGGCTGCCACAAAAATACTTATTAAATTGTTTTATAATTTGTGTTAAGTAATGTTTCCTGTTTAGGTAAACAATGTCATTGTTTTTCTTAACTCGAATGTTGCCTTGTAAAGTACAACTTTTAAGTGTTGTTGACGTACTGACTTCTGAACCATTCACTTTTTGGCCGAACACGGCATTGTTTTCATACATAACGAAAACAATCACGATATCCATCGCCAATAGGCAGACATTTATGTGGCATACTGTACAAGCACTTAGAAACGACCCAAACCCTTGTATAAATCACTTAATATAACTACAAGACTAGATTACGCAGTAATGAGTACTTATGACTATTTAAGAATGTAAGTTTTGTATAAAATTGCAAAAGACAAGAACACGGCTGGAGCTAGAGTAAAAAAGCATTAATGCATCTTTTTGTCTGGCAACACACACTGTGGATGATAAATGCAGAAATAAAGAATACGGCCGTGCCCGCTTTTGCTCGAGACTTGGCTGGGGCACTGTCGTGCCCCCAGATATTTATTTGAAATTAAAAATAACAAAACACGGCACTCAATTGAGTTTTCTTAAACATTTTATTTAAGTACATAGTTAATGTTTGTATTATGGAATGTTGTAAAGCCTGCATTAAGTATTACATTAATATTAAAGCCACACTGGAGTCTTCTGAGATAACTTTCAAACAGATGATGCCTATTACCACAAAACGAAAGGTACAAATGTATGTGTGGTCAATTGAAAATTATTAAACAGATATATTTATATCTGACAGTAATCTGTCTAGTGTCTGACAGTAATTAAGTCAATTAAATGTAAACACAATGGAATATGCTTAAAAACAGTTAATTATCTTTCTTATCTTATTCTAGCCATGTGATTGAATGCTTTTATGATATTTCATAGTAACGAGTATTATTGCTTCTCCCTTTTTCACTTATATAAAACGTTTACATATTCATTACAAAAGTATAAAATATAACCCATAATTTGGCCCATTTATTCCATTTAGTAAGTACTGAACGATATTTATAACGATGACTTATATTCTTCTATGTATTTAGTTATCTGTTAAGCAGTAGAAGTGTTAGGGTTAGGAAATGAACCTGAGATGAAAGACATAAGGAATTAAGGTTTATAAAATTACTACCTACAATAATAGCTCTAATGGAGTATCTGAAGTGAAGAGTATTTTCTTATAAGAAGACATTACGAATTATGGAAATATGAGGAGCGAGGTTGGGAGAAATAACGGTGACTGCCTCCGTGGTGTAGTAGTTAGAGCGCTGTGCTCAAAAACCTCGGAAATATTATTTTTTTGCGAAAGAATTTAATGCAAATAGCATTAAATAAAATCAGATGCCTATGATTATTGATTGAGGTTTGAGCTGTGCGTGATTGCATTAATTAAACAGAAAATTACGATAGTTTTGGCATAAATTCATTTTCAATACTGCTAAGGCTGGGCAACCGTAGCAAGAGACTATACGAATATTTCTTTTGAGTTTTAGTGAGCAAATGTACGGAGTATATATGTGTGTATCTATTTGTCCGAATAGTATCACGCGTTCTGTGCCTGTGTGTGTGTATGTGTTGTGTTGAAAGGCGTGGGAGGTTCACTGCTGCCCAATCCTGAGCCCAAGGCTGGCTACGCCCATGTCTTTGCGTCCGTGTCTGTGTGTGTCTCAGTCTCTGCATGTGTGTGTGTGTGTGTGTGTGTGTGTGTGTGTGTGTGTGTGTGTATGTGTGTCAGTGTGTGTGTGCGTGTGTTCACTTGGCGACCTCCGGCGGGCAGTCGGGCTGCGCGGATGGGTGGGCGGCGCGGAAGGCGGGGTGGTTCTCCAGCTCGCGGTCGATGCGCAGGATGATGGGGAACGGCCGGAGGTCCACGTGAAATCTGCAAGAACATGTGTATTGGATTCGTAAGCAACATCATATTCACCGTAATGAGTCTGTCGCAGCGTAACATAGGCCTCGTTCGGATGGGATTTGGGCCCATAGTCATTGAGCTAGTAGGCGGGTTGGACAATAAAACACAGGGAAATACACTCAGAGATACGTCAAGGCAACTACTTGCTGTTCAATAGTAGCCCTTATGCCCCTGCCATAAGGTTGTCTGTGCGCACTTCCTCGCGTTGAAGACCTGCGGCACCAGGCAGCAGTCGGCGAGCGTGATCTCGTCGCCGACGCAGTACTTGCCGGCGGAGGCGGACAGCAGCTTCTCATGGTAGCACTTGCTGGTCAATATTAGCCCTTATGCCCATGTCATAGGGTTGTCTGTGCGTACCTCCTCGCGTTGAAGACCTGCGGCACCAGGCAGCAGTCGGCGAGCGTGATCTCGTCGCCGACGCAGTACTTGCCGGCGGAGGCGGACAGCAGCTTCTCATGGTAGCACTTGCTGGTCAATATTAGCCCTTATGCCCATGTCATAGGGTTGTCTGTGCGTACCTCCTCGCGTTGAAGACCTGCGGCACCAGGCAGCAGTCGGCGAGCGTGATCTCGTCGCCGACGCAGTACTTGCCGGCGGAGGCGGACAGCAGCTTCTCATGGTAGCACTTGCTGGTCAATATTAGCCCTTATGCCCATGTCATAGGGTTGTCTGTGCGTACCTCCTCGCGTTGAAGACCTGCGGCACCAGGCAGCAGTCGGCGAGCGTGATCTCGTCGCCGACGCAGTACTTGCCGGCGGAGGCGGACAGCAGCTTCTCGACGGCGCGGAAGCCCCGAGTGATCCAGTGCTGCGCCCACTCCTTCTTCTTCTCTTCGCCGACGTAGATGAGGACTATCAGGTTCTGGAGAGGCTGGATGCCTGATGATATCACCTGGAAACGTTTATTACTGACTGGTTATTATTGTGTTACGTTAACAGGTTTGTTATTGCAAAGTTTTTTAGGAAGGTTTATCAACAACTTAATTACCCAAAATTATGGATAAAAAATGTGGAGTAAAATAATATCCCCACAAGTTGTGGAATAAAGTACATACATATACCACTGTTTATAATACTTGAGTCAATATTGGAGGTTGGAGGGCTGAAATGGTTGCAACTTTGAGTATGTTTTATCAATGTTACGGATGACTTGTGAGACTATTCACAATCCTCATTTCATTATTTTACACACTTAAAATGCCTGCAACTGAAATGTATCAGAAATTCAACATAATTTGAATATGTGTGAATGTGAAAGCACTTAGTTACGAATAGCATGATAGGTGATAACGTTATCAAAATGTTCAAAATCAAGGACAGTTGTAAAACAATAAGATGATAAAGAATCAAAATATTTTAAACATGTAAAGAATTTCTGCCAAATACATCAATATTCAAAATGCAACTTGCCTTTTGAATATTGATGTATTTGGATTTGGTATTGATGAATTATTCTTCTGGCTTGAAGCATCAACATAATGTTGACTATTATGTTGTAGGGAGGCAAACAAACAAGAGGGTCACCTGATGGTAAGTTATCACCGCTGCCCATAGACATCAACAACCGCACAAGGGTCCCAGATGCATTGCCTGCCTTTAAAACCCCCACCCTCCTCGACGAACTCTGGTGACCTTACCCAGGGGCGGCGTTAGGGTAGGGCGAGGCCGGGCGACCGCCCAGGGGCGCCGGACGAAAAGGGGCGCCGCGCCACAGGCCGCGGCGCCCTTTTTCGTCCGGCGCCTCTTTCTGATTTTCTATAATTTACTACAGGCGCCCCCTTATAGTTCCCTCGCTCATTGAGTAAGGCCTACTGGGCGCCATACCAATTATTAAATATCAAGATATGTATTTTATTAGGTAAGATGACGTACATAACATACATTCGCGGACATTACCGCTCGGTTATTTAAGAAAATTTTTGCTTGAGCAAGTTTATGAAACTGCCCTCGACGAGCCTATTGTTTCTCCCACTCACAATAACACGTGTATATGTAATAACTCCTGATCCAAATTGGTTTGAACGCGCTAATCTCAGGAACTACTAGTTTAATTGACAAAACTTTTGAGACTTTTGTGAGAGATAGTCCACTTACCATTTGTCAAGGAAGGCTTTAAGCTTTAGTATAACACTGTGTGCGGAAACCGAAATCCACGCGGACGGAGTCGCGGGCGACCGCTAGTATACCTACTTATAATAAAACAGATTCCTGAAAAACCTGACCTTGACAAACTCTGTAGTGATCTCCAATTTTAATTAACTGTGGATTCTAAATCATATATCGATGGTTATATATATGTTGTGTGATGAACTCATAAGCCTGAAATCCTTTTTGCCTGATCAGAATGTAGCTTCCCCTGTTTTTGTTTTAAATTTTATTAAAGACTAGCGGCCGCCAGCGTCTCCGTCCGCGTAGGTTTCGGTTTCCGCACACAGTGTAGCTTAAAGCCTACCTTGACAAATGGTAAGTGGACTATCCAACACAAAATATTATTTTGTCAATTCGAACCAGTAGTTCCTAAGAACAGCGCGTTCAAACCAATCTGGATCAGGTGTTGCACGTGTTATTGTGGGTCAGCCATAAAAGATAGACATATGCTGTTAGGGTATATTTTTTAGAAAATTTTATGTACAATATTTCCTTCATACATGATTTCTATGTGACTTTAACCATTAAGGCTGCACACGCGACGAAAGCTTAAAAAAAAACCGGCCAAGAGCGTGTCGGACACGCCCGTGAAAGGGTTCCGTAGCCATAAGATGGGCCAACCGCTTGACACACCATTTAGTAAGGGCAACTGCACTTCATAAGTTGGTCGAGCTGTATAAAAATAACTATGTATGATACAGAGTTCGCTATAGTTTTCGTTGAAAGTACTTACTTGGAGGTTTATAGAACATTTTTTCAGAATTTTTGAAATAGTGTTTCAAAAGTTAAGGGGGGGGGGGACGCTCTAATTTTAACTTTGTATTAATATATCTCGAGACTGGGGTGTTTGATCCACATAGTTTTAAGGCAATTTTTGTTGTATTTAGAAATACCTTTTTAACGATACCCCACACGATGGGGTAAGGCGAAGTTTTTTTTTCGAATTTACTTTTCGTTGTATGGGAGAAGGTTTAAAAATAATTATTTTTCGCTGATTTTAAAAACCAATTCTTGAATTATCAATACGCATCTCTCCACCAATTTTCGTGGCAATCGGTGCAGAAATGGCGGAGAACGAGCCAGGACAGACGGACAGACAGACATGACGAAACTATAAGGGTTCCGTTTTTTGCCATTTGGCTATGGAACCCTAAAAATGGGGTAATTTCTCCCGCTTTCCCAACATTTCCCTTCACTACGCTGCTCCTATTAATCGTAGCGTGATGATAAGTATCCTATAATATGCCCAGGAGTATGAAGAATAATTGTACCAAGTTTCGTCAAAATCCGTCCAGTAGTTTTTGTTTGTATAAGGAACATACAGACATACAGACAGACAAAAATTTTACTGATTGCGTTTTTGGCATCAGTATCGATCACTTATCACCCCCTGATAGTTATTTTGAAAATAGATTTAATGTACAGAATTGACATCTCTACAGATTTATTGTAAATTAGATAGAACGTTTTTTTTAAATGATATTTATTTTATTGTACCTATTGCCTTTCTTCGTACCTATGTACCTAGGTAATTGAATTGTAGTTAGGGGGCGCCGAAGAAATCTCGCCCAAGGGCGCTTGTAGTGCTAAAACCGGCACTGACCTTACCTACTCACCAGCAGAAACATAGCAAAACAGTTATGACTGCTACATCACTGTGCCTTCTGTAAGGTGGAGATAATAGTTAAATATTGATTGTCATTACTTACTTCACAAATCTCTCGTACTTTTGCTCTCTTCATACAGTCTTGGGGCATAAGTGGCCTTTGGGGTCTCGTTTCTTCCAAATAATGCATTATACTTAGAGATTCTACTAAAGTTTGGCCATCTGTTAACAAAATAAAATAAACACAATAGTACATAAAATATTTGCATTAAATTCTGTTTTTTTAGATGGGTGAAACAAATAAAAAAATACTGTTGCAATGTAGGGCGATGGGAGACAAATCAAAGAGGTGTTTGATGCGCAACGTAGGTTTAATAACTGTCCTGATTAAACGATATGCAGGCTAATATATAGGGAGGGAGGTGTGACATATACACTACACCTCCCCCGTTTATTGAAAAAAAATGAATGAACATTTTCATTTTTTTTTTACATTTATAAAAACAAAACACACTTCATAGTAGAACACTTACATCTAACGTACAAAAATACAAATCGGTTTAAATTTTTAAAACAAAACAATTATTTTTATTACTCATAACCTTTGATATGAACAGATGGGCATGGTGTTGAAGATTCATGTTTTGTTTATTAAATTTTTGTCCATTATAAAAAAAAACATACACACTTTTAAATTTATAACTCTAAAACATCTGTTATTTATAACATTTATTCTTTTCGTTTTAAATATCTATCTTAAAAATTGACTCCTTTTAAATGTCTCCTTCAATTAAGACACAATAATTTTCTCTTCAAAAATATCCTTATTAATAAAACCTCTTCAATTTCTTCAGGCATTTTTTTTTTGCCTTTGTTTCTTTACCTTAGTTTAATCTTCTGTATCTTTTACTTATTCAGAATAAGTGGACTGGCCAGTCACTTCTTATTATACAACATTACAAAAGGTACCTTTTATTACATATACCATGGCTTCATTAATTATTATTTATTTATTATATTTTTATTTATAGTCGACTCTTATTTTTATTTATAATGGTACTTTTATTTATTTTTATTTATTTATAAAACTCACAATGTGCGCACTAATTATTAATTTGGTACAATATTTTAAAACTTATTGAATATTTAGCGGGACCTATTTTAAGACTTACTTACATTATTTAATTAAACATGTCTCCAACCATTTTCTCAAAATGGAGGATTGTTCCCGCCGAGCATGCTCTATATTTAGTACCATTTATTATTATATGTACCATTTATTAATACCAAGGGGTTGGTTTAAGGCTACATGACCTCCAACTATTCTCACAGAGAAAACTCGTTTGCACCATGATCGAATGAAGGATGCCCCTTGTTTATTTCGTCATTGTATGCTTTACAGCATTTATACTTATTTGAATACGAAGCATTTTAGCTTGTATATATTTTTTTTCTCTAACCGTTCTAAATTCCTTACTTAATTACCAATACCCTTGTCGATGATGCATTCGATCTTTAAAATATCCACCAGTTATTGGGTGATCAGTCCAACTTTCAAAAGGACATTTTAAATATCAAGGCATCCCTGTCTACTTAAACATAACTATAACTACCAACCAAAAACCTTCGTTACATTCAAACCCAATATCCTAACTCATATAAAAATTCGTTCCTAAACATTCCGACATAACACTTACAGTAGTTACGTAACAATCAAATAAATTATTCACATTCCTAGTCCATCTCAATTTAATTTATTACGTCATCTCATATGACCGTAATTTATTTCGTCAATCCGTGTAAGTCTTAGTCAGTGTTTTATTCCTAGTAAATGTAACTAATAACTTACGTAAAGTAGTTAAAAGAATTTAATACATTTCCAAGATCTTCTTTTTATCTCGTATTGAGAATTCTCATACAACTTGAAAGCTTTCCAAATTATGGTCTCATGGCACAACTTATTACATGAAAGGAGAAATAAAATATAACAATGATACGGAACCTACAATTTCTTTTACATTTTGTCGAAAGACTTTTGTTTCAGTGGATTGGAACACATAGTAAAATATTCGTTTTAATTATTAACCCTATAATCTCGTTATCTTTTAATTAAAATCAGTTAATAATAACACTCAAGTAAAATACGCAAAATAAATTATTCTAATGACAAATTTTGTAAACAAATAGTGTATCTGAAAAAAAAAACCGAATATTTTTATTTAATTATTAACAAATTTTGAAAAGTTTTAGGCAAAATCATTACAATTTTTGTATTGCCCATATTAATATTTTAAATTTATTTTTTAATACTGACTCCTACTAATATAAAAATAATTTTATAAGCACCTGTGAGATAAAGAATTATTAGTTATCACAAATACTGAAAGTCTTGTTCTTGTTATTTTATCTGTTGAATAATATTCATTTTCTTATTTTATTAGGTCTCCCGATGAGAAATATTTTAAATAAAATGTGGAATTTTAGTGACGACCATTATTTTTAACTAAATTATAACAATTTTACCAATACCAAAAATAATTTTAGATTTAATAAAATCAAACTAACATGATATATTTTTTTTAAAAGCTGGTATTGAAGTATTTTTTTCTTATTAAAGTATAATGGAAACTATAAAATCGAATCAAAAATTAATATCATTTAAGAAGCTGTTCTAATAGAAAACTTTAAACTTGCATCACACAAAATACCTAGGTAGTCCTACATAACACGTGTATGCAAATTTAGCGTTGTGTGGTCTGGTTCTTGTTAACGTGCAATTTTGATGAATCAGATCATGCAACGAGTTGCTAACGCGTTCCTAATATGGTACCTATGAGCGTCTTCTTACATTTCGTTGCGGGAATGCTTTGCTTGCACTGTTACAAGATACCTTTGTTGTTTGTGAATCTAGCTGTACGTAATAGTTAACCTGTTGACGGAATTTACTTTCATTGCATCACATATTATAATTAATCTGAAAAAAAAGACTACAATTTGAACATAATATGATTTTTCACAACGACATAACTACATAACCAATTTAATATGGGAGAAATAATATAACTTTTCTGAGTTTTAAGGGCAGCTAACATCAAATAAAGAAAATAACAATATATGACCAATTAGTTAAAATGGAATGATTTTAAATGTAGATAATATATAAACATAAATTTACGATTTTGCGTGTTCCCATTAAACTTGTTTCCTTATTGGCGCGGATGCAACGAACAGGTTAAAAAAAACTAGTTTTAATGCGTATAAGATTTTGTTACACCTATGTTTTACTATGTATTCCAAATCCTTAACCTAATAATTCATACATTCTTATACTTATAATGTGAATCTTCAACACGCATTCCGCTCTTTAAGAGTTATTTATCTTTATCTTATACCTTTCATAGCAAGTAATTAAGTAATTACGTAGAATTTGTTTCTATAACTATAAAATCTTTTAATGGTTTTCATTATAACGCCATTATCTTTAATGATATTTTAACACTATGCAAACTTTTGTCTTTATACTTAATTTTGAATGAATAATTTGTCGTTAAAAAAGGAATAAAATTGAATATGCTCTGATTTAAATATAAAATTGCCGATCAAAAAGGATATTCAGAATTTCGTAAACAGGATCATTGGAGTCTGCTCGCCGATCTCCCGGCAGCCTCCACTTCCGACTCGACCTTCTCCCGGCTGCCTGCCCCACGTCTCCACTCATCTGACTCCAACGGCTCCCGGCTGCCTGCTTACCGCCATACTCCAAAATTTATTTTATATGTTTTTTGTTCGTGTTCTTTCATATTTTTATTATCTTGCAATTTATTTAACTTTTGTTCTGATTTTGACAAGCACTAAAATTGTTCTCTTTATTTCTTCTTATTTAATTTTTTTTTTGCTTGTATAGAATTAATTTTCACATTTAGTTATATTTAGATTTGTATTTTTGTAACGTGTACTTACATATTTTATATGTTATTCTAAATTATATAATATTTTATAATGTATTTTAATATTTATCTTATTATAATGACCGGTTCACTATTATTTTATTTTATTATAACTATTGAGGTCCATGGCCTTTTTAAATTTCACTTTTCACATTTTATTTCAGCAGTTCAAGTCCTTTTTTTTTCCACTATTTTTCACTCACTTAAATTGTTCTTGTTCCATCTGCGCAGCGCTGCCGCAAGGCAGCACTGGCAGGGTCGCCATGCAATGTAGGGCGATGGGAGACAAATCAAAGAGGTGTTTGATGCGCAACGTAGGTTTAATAACTGTCCTGATTAAACGATATGCAGGCTAATATATAGGGAGGGAGGTGTGACGTATACACTACACTGTCACATAGACATGTTAGGGGCCTATATGATGAGCAGGGCATATCTGCATTTCAAAACGCTACCTTTAAAATATTGAGTGAATGTTTCTAATTTAAAACATTCTGGTATGTTGGAACACCAGTTGCTGAATCTAACTTTAGTTCACTGTCTATTGGTAAGTAATACAATGATGAGAAAGGCCCTTGGATATCACAAAAGTTTTTCTGATATAACAGTACATGCTCATAAGAAATAAATAATAAATAAATATTGCGAAAAACACTCACCTATACACAATGAAGGGACTTGCTCCATAGGGTTGACTTCCCGGTACTCATTGCAGTGCTGCTCGCCCCCTCCTTTGATCAGACTCACTGCTTTTATGTCGTACGGTATCTCTTTGAGGTTGAGCGCGATTCTGACGCGCCACGAACATGAGCTCCGCCAGTATGAGTATAATACTGGCTGCAAAAAATAAATATTTTTTTTATTTGTAAATTAAAAATAAGGTTCTATCAATCTGATCAAAATAAATAAATTGGTAACACTAAGAATGGAACTGCTTTAAAAATATAATAAAAAAATATATTTTTTAATGAAACAGTTCTAAAGTTGAAAAAACCGGCTATTACAAGGTCTCATGATGTGGTGAATAATCAAATATTCACTATCTTAGTCTTATGACTTGATGTTAAATTGAGAACTCAATGGTTGTTATTGTACTTCTAAATAAGTTTAAACTTTTTAATTTACATACCATTTCTTCTATCTTTTCACCCATTGTTAGTAAATACGAAAGTAAAGATATAAAATAAATAATTGTCCACAAGTTGACACGTCGTTAGTGTACAAACTGGTAAAGTAGAATAGTTAAGCTTGAGCAGCCCAGGAGTTTCGTAACAGGTTTATATCAACAACTAGAACCGCCAGTATGCAAATAATATTTAAAAATAATAAAACAAGTTATCAGCAGAAGGTAAACAGGCGTCGTCCGAACTTACCTTAGCCATAGTGGATATATGGCCGTTGTATTTGGAGTAGAAAGCAATTTTGACGACTTTTTGGTACCTTTTGTGAAATATAAAATACAATTCAGCTGTATTGAGCTGAATTAGATATAATTTTTGCCCCTTTATCAATATAATAGCAAAGTGTTTTCTATCAATTAATGATTGCGTTTTGATACTACTCTGAGTCTGATTTGTCAAATATTATTGACAGTATTTGTTTCGTTATCACCAAAGTTATCACACTATTATTATTCTAAGAATTAATTTCACAAATAAAGCCTAATAATAACGATGGCCGTCGGCTTTCATCATTCAAAAATGTTATAAAGTTATAGGTTTGTAATTTAAAGTCCAGAAATCACAAAATTCCAAAGACCTTAGCAAAATTTTGATTTCAAAAAAAAGAGGCTGTCACTGTCAGTCAGTTTTGTTATGGTTGTTTTTGAGGTTATGAATACGTAAAGATTTTATTCGTTTTTATACAAAAAGAAAGTTAAGTTTATCCGAAATAGCTTCCATTCAGTACCCTGCAGTTTTAACTCTGTAAATATTTATAGGTGTAAAATATACGATCTATACAATATGGGTAACAAAAACAAAAAGGGACCCAAAGCCAACGTGTTCAAAGTTGCAGGGGCTAAAAGTTTAAAGAAAACAAAAGCGAAGGCTGTTAATTTGGGATTGAAAAACGTAAGTATCTCCTAGGACATTGTGCTCATTTAATACTACATTGCTTTGCTACTTTGTTATGTTCTATCTTACTCAACACAAAGGGTTCGAAACATCAAGGCCCTCTTAAGCCACATATATTTGAAAGGGTCCTCTAGATATCACCGAAAAGTATTTCAGGCAATATCAAGCAATATGAATTTTTTGCCATAGTGAGTGAGAGAATAAATATACAGATTTACCTTTATGATTTCAGATTAAGCAGAAAGTCGTTGATATAGACAAACAATTTGTGGAAATTAATAAGAATCCTACTCCTAAAGCCGCAAAATCTGATGTTAAACTGCCAGAAAAGAAAAAAGAGCAAAAAGTTTCCAAAGAGGAAGTGGCAAACACTGCGGATAAAATAGTCAAAATGGACTTATGATTATTATATGTGTAGTTTTAAGCTGTTAAGTATTTTTATTATTTTGTAAATAAACCCATATTATTTTAATAACATGTATTTGTTTCATGTTGTAAGTCTCCCCTTATTCTTGAAAGTAGACATTTGAAGTAATAAGACATTCATGTCAAAGTTATTAATTTTATTTTCCATTCATATTGAACCATTGTTGTATTACACATTTTTTTAATTTATCTACTTTGCTGAACATTAAGATGTATTGTATGATAATAATGGACAATAATAATATGTAGTGTTTCATCCAAGTGTTCACTGTCTGAGGCCTAACCATCAAGTCTTATCCCTTTCAACGCCAATATCTGATATATCAGATGAAATAATAGTAGAAAAATAATAATTATTTTTTGCTTGCCTGAACGAATTTAATCAGATTGTGCGGTTATTTTTAATCTTTTGAATTCATAGCTGTGGCGTCCGTCCACAGGACAACTTTCGAAAGAAAGTGTAGCATGGAAAAGGTTAAAGCGTTCTTAAAACGAGTGAGAAAGTGAGATCATCTCACTGGTCAAGGTATTTCTGTAGCTAACTGCATCAGGTACAATAAAACAATTAATGTTAATATGTCTTTTATTGTTAAAATTTAACAAAATATAACATTATTAAACACTTAAGACTATGACATTTAAATTTTTAGTTTATAGTTCACTTTGTTAAAACGGTGGTAGTGAGTATTTGTCATGTTGAAGGGAAGGTGTAGGTACATTTTCTTCACTCTTTCAGTATGGCGTAATTTAATTACGCATAAGAAAGATAGTATAGTAAAAATGTATGAGGTTCTTGCATACAGTTTCGATAGGGTAGGACATGTGGTATCAAACTTCAAAAGGTGTTTTGGTGTTGGTAGTTTGTGAGGATCCTAATCCTATAGAATCGATAGGATTGACAGTCTTATGTAAATCTCTTGTCAAGACTGTTTCAGTTAAAACTAGTTAAATCTATCGCATCTGTACACAAAAGCCGTTAGACTATTACGACATTCATGTCTAAACTAAGTAGTGGTCAATTCACGAATGACGCTTAGCCTACCCGATGGTTCTTAAGTTAAAATGCACTTTTAGTAAAATAGTCGTATCCTAGGTTTATTCCTCGTCGGTGACGTCGGGCTCCGCCTCGTCGTCGCTGACCTCCTCGGGCTCCGCCTGGGCGGGGGCTTCGGGCGCGGCCTCGGGGGTGGCGGGCTCCTCCACGATGGGTTCCGCCTCTTCGGCCTGTGTTTCACTGTAATTTGATTGGAAACAGTCAATACGTTGTCGAGCAAGTATATGTATGTAATTATTGTCATGAGCTCCTCTCGAATCCTCTTGGGGAGCAAGCGAGGAATTTGTTTTTTGATTTAATAGTATAGTCCCACTGCTAAGCTAAGGTTCCCCTGCATTTCCCCTGAATTTCTCCATCTTCATTTGTTTTCGGCCAGAACTTGCCAATCGCGGCAGTTGTGAACAAGATCGTCACAACATCTTTTCTGGCCTTCCCCAGGTCCGTTGTCCATCGATAACAAAATAAAAATTGCTTCCTTACGTGTCCTTCGTCTAATAATAGGCCTGGCTGGCCTGCCATATATCATCTTTGTGAGGCTAGAACGACCAGTTTAATTTTTAGTTTAGTTACCTGGCCTCAGCGTCGGCGAAGTTGTCGGCGGCGGATTCGCTCCTTGAGAGTTCTTCCAAACGGGCGGCAGCCAGTTCCGATTCTTGTCTCGCGATCTCGGCCAACTCAGCAGCCTACGAAGTTAAATTCAACAATCAGAAGGGTTAAACGAAAACCATTTAAAAAATGTCTATATGGACGGCATTGGCAAACCACTCTATTAAAGTTTCCAAGAGTATCAAATCAAATTAAAATAACTTTATTTCAGACAAAATCCATTGATAACTAACAATTATTCTTGAAAATAAGGGTAAGTAATGAAGAATCGCGTGTTTTATTTCATACCATGATCACAACCTTCAGTTGTTTTATAAGATACCTAAGTTTTAATACTGTGCCTAAGTGTTGAAGTTTACCTGTCTTGCTAATTCTGCTTCGCGTTCCTCCTGGGCCTGTTTCTCCAGCTCCTCTAATCTCGCGAGCTCCTCCTGCCGCCTCTGCTCCGCCTGCCTCTCTTCCTCTGCGAGTCTGGCTTCCTCTGCCAGTCGCGCCTCCTCGGCCAATCTCGCTTCCTCGGCCAAACGGGCCTCTTCTGCGAGACGGGCCTCCTCTGCCTTCTTCGCCTCTTCTTCAGCTAACCTGGCTTCTTCGGCCTTTTTGGCTTCCTCGGCTAACCTGGCTTCCTCAGCCTTGCGAGCCGCTTCAAGCTTCTTCGCTTCTTCCTCAGCTTTCCTCGCCTCCTCCTCAGCCAAACGCTTGGCTTCCTCAGCCTTGCGGGCTTCTTCTTCGGCCTTCTTCTTTTCAGCGGCTTCGCGCTCAGCCTATAAAATATTAACAAGATTATTAGATTTTGAGGAGAAAAAAACAAACTTTCTTGTTGTTTGTTCTTCTTGTTATGAATGAATATTCTGGTAATTACCTGTGCCTTGCGCTCAGCTTCACGTTTAGCTTCCTCCTTCAGGGCCCTATAAAAATGAATATTTAATCATTGTTAATTTACCTTAAACCATCAAAGATTTTCTTAGACCTGAGACCTTCACAATCATGTTAGGTAATAAGTAAGTACATATTGTGTTAAAATAAAGAGAAAGATAAATTAAAATCCTAATTACTATTTTCTTCTACCTTTTTAATTTGTTTAAAGGCAGTTTAATATTTTTAAAGCATATTGGATATCATTAATATTTCATGAAATAATCTTAAACTTATATTTTCTAAAACTGGTATGAGATTCACCCTATCACACAATCCTGGGTAAAGTTCAACGTTGATAAAGGTAATGAAGGCCAAACTCACTTCTCCTCAGCAGCGCGAGCCTCCTCCTGCCTCTTCCTCTTGATCTCGGCCAGGTCTGCGGCGGGCGCCAGCACGGGCTCGGCGGTGGTGGCGCGGAAGCGAGCCTCGCGCTCCGCCTTCTGCGCCTTCAGCTCCAGCGCCGGGTCCTCCATGATCTGCGGCGCCTGGAACTTGCGGCTCGGCCTCCACGGGAGCAGTTTCACTGCACCGAGGCCCATGTTACCACAGCTCTCCGCCACCGGCAATGACCGTTGACGGGTGACGGGGCGGCGTCGCTTAAACCATTTTTGAGTCTGAGCGTGTCAACGGCCATTGCGTGAGCTCTACGGCAGCATACCGGCGGATATTGCGCCTTCACCAAGCGGTTAGCCCAGCCCTTAAGCTTGATGACAAAGCTGAACCTCATGGTTTTTCGCTATGGTGTCTGATCATTGGTGCTGCTCGATCATGCTGTGATGCGGTGGATGTTCGTTTTGTATTAATGTTTATATGTAAACATCGAAGCGTTTCGCTATTGTCGTATAAATACATATATACGATTTTGAAATCTATATATAATTGTACTTTTCCATTGAAGAGCAGTGAAAAATTCCAAACGCTTTATCAAAATCGAGTTTATCAAATAATTAATTAATAAAAAGTCTATAAATACGTAAATTAAATACTGTGTGTTTTAAGTAGGAGTTAATTTCGTTTAGTTAAAAAAGCGAAGCATTATTGTAAGCGTATGGATATTGAAGCGTGATATAGGACAAATCATGCAAATTAAAACAACTAATTTTTCGATAAAAATCCTTTAATGTTAAATAAAATCAGTCCTGTTAAGTGAAAACGAGACGTCTCGGTCACCGATAAATCGCGCGAAGCACCGCGCTATCACAGCGATGACTAGAAATAATAGGTAGGTTCAAAGTAAATCGTTCGTTCGTTCAAAATAAGTTACAAAAATATGATAGTCTCTGAATAATAGTATACAAAAATATATGATCTGGTTAGTGGAACATAGTAAAATAAGAAAGTTTGTGCCTCTTCCAAACGCTTCTTGGGTCGAAAAGTCGGCGTTGGCGCACACTTATGGTAATCGTGACTATCATAATTTCTAGGCGTTCGGTATTGAATGTCACGACTACGGAGGTGTTGTACAGGGTGTGCACTGTTTTCTTATTTCGCTATGTTTGTGCGTTATACCGAGATCAGAGAGCGCGAAGGGCGGACGCGGCGCGGGCGCAGGCGCATGGCGGCCGGAGCCCGTGCCGGAGCGCCCGCGCCGCGCCGCGGGGAGCGAGCGGCTACGCGCACTGCGCCGCCGACGGCTGTTCCGGCGCGCCGCCCGCTGCAAGAGACACCACACACAGTGTTAGACACGGACTTTATACTCCATTTTATAACTGCTTTATACCCCGACGACGCCGGAGCCCGATTAGCGATTTAATCTAGTTTAACATCTTTTTAACAGAATTAAGCGAAGGGTCGGAAGCGGGCGCTAGCGCTGCTGTTTGCGCGAGGTACCTGTGGCCTTGTCGACGGCCAGGCCGGCGGCCGCGAGCCTGTTCTTCGCATAGAACGAGAGCAGGTTCACGTCGTCCCTGATGCTCATTTCCTTGTAGAGGGGCAACCGGTTGGAGAAGGCTTTTTTACCGGAGTAGTGCACGCACGCGAGGTGACCGCGTCCTGGCGAAAACACCTCATTGTTACCACGGGGACACACTGGAACTAGACAGTTAGTCGGAAGAGGTCAAACGTGACATCACAAGGAAGTGGAACCATTTATTAATATGTCAGTACCTCCCGAGAGTGAACACTGTGTGTATCGCATTTGCGTCGTGTTCGAGTTGTTATATCCGATACATACCGGTGAACTTCTTGGCGGGCTCACTGTAGAAGGAAATGTTGTGGATGTCGTTGGCGACGCTGCGCAGAGGCATGACCAGCTTGGCGACGTACGCGTCGTTGCTGAAGCGGTAGGGGTAGGCCACCGGGTCGCTGTGGTAGTAGCTTCTGCAAACGAGAACATGTTTTTCGTTTTAATGTGAAGGTCAAGGGCGAACGATTTCACCAGACTGTGGTAATTGTGTGTTCAGCTTAACGATCAACATAAAACACCGGATTTCAAATGAAAATATAGCGTTAAAAAGTTTATTAGTGCGCTAGACAGCAAACATCAGCTGGCATTTAACCAGTCTATAATTAAATTCGCGATCAGTACGCTGGGTCGACGTCACGCATAACTAATAGAATTTTGGCTGTGGAATCGACGCCCACTCTAAAATATCCTCGCCAGAAGAATGTCCTTTTCCCCACGGCTGTCGGATGTTTATTTGGGATAGCCAAAGGGTTTGGTAATGACAGTTATGATACGCGAAGCCAAATGATGTAGACGAATTGCTGCAGCGTGTGTCGTCAATGTCAGTGCCAACAGCCGTGATAGACGCATCAATGAGCTAATTTTGTACGGTTACATCAGACTGAAAAACTTGACCTAGCCCTAACGGCAGGTGTGATGCACTGTCAACGAGCAAGGTCTATCCGCTCTGCGCTGTACTGTTTCTTCTTATCGTTAATTAAAACTTGATTTATAGAATAGAGTTGATATGAAAATAGGTGGTAGCGCCACTTTTTCATTTTGCACATAATGTGTGACGTGTAATTTGCGACGTAAAACCATGGTATTTTGAGTGTTATCACATATTTTTAATCATACCTTTCATTTAAGACATACACTCAAAAGACAGTTTTTGTAACAGAAAATCTCCAAGCAATCAGATAAATGGCTCTACCATACAAATATTCTTAATTGCTATCAAGCCTTCGCAATCTATTATCGTCTAGAAACATCGTCCAAATTACAAAACAACGAACATAGACGTACTTTATTTAAAAATAGAACCAAATGTGTGTACTTACGAGTAGATTGTATCCAGGGGAGACATGGTCTTAGCACGGGGGACCACAGAGCGAGCCCGGGTGAGCAGAGCCGCGGTGTCGGCGCGGATGCGTCGGCTTTCATCTTCAAATGCCTACGAATTTCATTAAGATTAGAAAGGATTAGTTAGGCAATTACTTGGAGAATATGCATTATAGGTAACCGCTCTAGAATACTTCTTCTCCACAGTAATTGACAGAAAACCAGTTTATTGTGATTGCCAAGAGAGTCGTTGTATAAGTATTTCATTTCATAGAATGGTCACGACACCCTCGATTATGATTATTAACGACTCAATCATGATTGGCAAGAGAGTCGTTGTATGTTTCATTTCATACATTGAACGCAACCCTCAGTATAATGAGGAACATGACAAGAAGAAAGAGTTGTTAGCAATAATACTCGATAAACGTATCCACAGAATGAAGGTTACTATTTCCGTAGAGTTTACAAGCACGTAGAAACTGCGGGCACGTGAACCAAAAACGTGCTTCGAAATTCTTCATGATAATAGTGTTAGCATTCCTACTGAAACCGACTGAAATAAGAATTGAGTACCTAAGTGTACGTATGCCCTCATGTTAGTGTTGGTGAGATTTTTCTGAAAACACCCTTTTCCACAATACTTTGTGTTTTATTTGGTCCTACAATAAGTCTGAAAAAGAAGACAGGTAGGTCGAGGCACAATGAATAAGTGCTTTCTTTCAGTTCTTCAGTAGAAAAAAACGACATAAATAGAATCACGCTGAGACAGATCGAAATAAACAGACGTCGTAAGTGAAGATCGAGTTCCGAGAAAGAAAAGAAAGAGATCAGAGCCAAATAGTCTTTCACTTTGTCGCTCCTTGTCAGAATTCTGGCGCTGATTGCGCCAACATTGCATCAATCATGATTCATTCAAGTGAACGGCCGTTCTATAAGTTCACAGATTCACTCATACAAGTTACAGCCGATGCCCCAACTCACTGGTTGACGAGGATGGAACGAAGCCACCGAGTTCTCTCTTCTCTGCCGAATCTGCCGGGTCTCAAAGTTCAGGCTGTTGTCCAGCTAATAATGGGATAAAAGTCACAAAATTACAAATTGAACCTATACTTTCCGAAGAACTAGCTGTTAATATTCTTGTTTGTTCCTGTATAGTTAAGTTTTGATATTATGATTAGTGAAACTTGAGACCATACACTACAATAAGTGTTAAGGTTAAAGATGATTGAATGTCCACCATTCTTTTGATCACCATCGCTACCATCAGTAGTATCATTCCACGACGAATAGTTAATCGTTAGTTTATTAACCGCCAACAGATAAAATAAGATAAAAATTAATTGTAGTCATAAAATAAGTTTTGCTATTCATTCAATACTGTTTTCTATTGGTTTTATGTGAAATGTAATATTCTTCAGTAATAAAACAGGGATAAAGATAGAAGAGTATATTAAGAAGACAGAAACTACGACAACAGAAACTCGACGTGTACAATACAACTAGTCCATTACAATAGACGTTAGGTACATTGTTGGAGCTCAATCTTGTCTCATAGTTGTTTAATTGAATGCTCCAGAAATTCCAAGTTCAGTTTATTCAACATTTCATTCTTTTGCTAACTACAACCGATCACCGAACTCACTGCCTGTCGTGTGCGGAACGAAGCCACCGACCCTTCTCTCCTTTGCTGGAACTGCCTCGACTCAAATTGCTTCGACTCATAGTTCTGAGTATTAACCTGATGATTGGATAAAGGTGTTTTACAGCTCTTAGCATAGTTCTTAATTTTGTGGAAGTTTGAAAAAGGATCGTGCTGGATCCTACAACGTCCAATATTAATAAGAACGTCAACATCAGTTTTGTTCAAAACCATCTCTCAGGACTCTGAAATACGCCCACATGATTTGAAAACTACTTACCTACCTACGAGTTAATACCCGGTTTAGATTTACTAACTTTATCTAGACCTTATTCAGATTTGCTTCCCACCTTTCTCACCAAAAATTGCACATATTTTAAAATTCAAATGAAAGATTACTTATCTTGGTGTCTTCCGATCTGAGTCGTCGCAGCGGCATATTGTTTGTTTTCATGTAATTTCTTTTATTTAAGTGATTGGTAGGCAATCGAACAATTGGGTCACCTGATGGTAAGTGATCATTGCTGCCCATGCACATCAATCAACAAGTCGCAGATGCGTTGCCTGCCTTTAATAGTCTGTTTTCATGTAATCATCTGAGAATGTCTTCTAAATTTACTAAAAGAAAAGATTTACCTTGGTGGCATAACTAGACTCGCCGAATCCTGGATCATGGTGAAAGCGGACCCCGCAGAGAAACGGGATAAACGCTAGGAGGATGATGAAAGATTTACCTTGGTGGCTTCAGATCTAAAGAAGCCGTCGAAGTAGCATATAGTCTGTTATCATGTAAATTCATTTAAAAAAGTCTTCCAAATTTACACCAAGTAAAAATTTACCTTGGTGGAATAACCAGAATCGCCAAATCCTGGATTATGGTCAAAGCGGACCCCGCACAGAAACGGGATAAACGCTAGGAGGATGATGAAAGATTTACCTTGGTGGTCTCTGATCTAAAGAAGTCGTCGAAGTAGCATATAGTCTGTTTTCAAGTTATCTTCTACCCTGGTGGAATAACCAGACTCGCCAAATCCTGGATCATGGTCAAAGCGGACCCCGCACAGAAACGGTATAAACGCTAGGAGGATGATGAAAGATTTACCTTGGTGGTTTCAGATCTAAAGAAGTCGTCGAAGTATCATATACCTAGTCTGTTTTCATGTAAATGCGTTTTTCGTGTAATTCATCTGAAGAAGTCTTCCAAATTTACTCCAAGTAAAGATTTACCTTGGTGGTTTCAGATCTGAAGAAGTCGTCGACGGCGGAGACGGAGACGGCGGGGCGGCGGCGGTAGGCGATGCGGTCGAGCTCGCGCAGGACCACCGAGGGGCGCACGCGCACGCGCACCACGTGGTGCGGCGCCTCCGGGTACGTCACGAGCCGAGTGACTGTGCGAGACGTCGGGCGGTAGATCAACTCAGCCTGGAACGGACGGGTTGCGTTAGAAGACGTTCAGTGCCAAGATGCCACTTTGACCACGCAATCGCAATCTCGTAATATTGCCATCCCGCACTCAAAGTATAGTGTAAGGGGGATGGAGGTATAAGTCGCGACTATAGCAAGCGACAAACAGTCAAAGTGGCAACTTGGCTAAACCACCTTACAACACGCTTCAAGCTTCAAAGCTCAGCGACGCTGGCTACGTAACCAACCAAGAACATAACTTCACACTCAAAATAATCTCCACTCGTGTAGACTTCAGAGATGAACTTACGAATCTTTAATTAGATTGAATGACCACCAGATTCGGGAGGCATATCTGCGAGAAGAACCGGCAAGAAACTCGACAGTTGCAGCCAATTTTTTTTAAACAATATTCACAAGTTTCCCTTTTTATCCTTTTATATATATTATTATTTCCCATACTATGTCAAAATTAAGCATCATATTGTCTGGTTACGTAGCCGTAGACAGTCACGGACGTATCACGTAGCAGAGAGCCAAGAAGCGGTGTAATAATCAATCATCTTGCTGGATGCAGCATGCAGTGAGTATGGCTTGCCGGCTAGCTAGCCGGCCACTTAAATTTCGTATAGCAAAAGTTTATAGATAGCCTGTAAACCTTTTACAATTCAGCTCTGGATATCTTACATACCAACAGAGACTGCTCTACCTAAACTGAAATGAGCCACTTTGGGGAGAAACATTAATTTGAGAATTTCCAGAAGCATATTAGCTTAAAGCTTTAGAGGATTGGTTTTAAACGGAAGATGAAATACCAGCTGGAGAAATTCATAGTTATAGATTGCCCATAAGCTTTTGTATGGACACATGAATTGTGTAGTGCAGGAAGCGCAAATCTGCAAAGCAAGAATCTGTGCCATGTCATAGAAAGAGAAACTAATCTTCGTCTATTGTGGCCGGCTTTAAAAGCTTTTTCTACTAAACTGTGGTCAAACAGAACTAAATGACTAGCTTATTCACACTGCATTAAAATTGGTGGCCATGCGTATAATTGTTATGATGTAGGTATCCAAAATAACAAGAATAGTTCAAACACGATAAGCAATTAGGTATGGCTGGCTTCTGACTAATGAGTGGTAGATTCCTTTGTGGCTGAAGATCCCTGGCCTTCTGCCAGGTCTACCAGTCAAAGGATTACGCTACCGTGAGTCGTTAACAGGATTACAAGAGCATGGCGTAATTTATGAAGAAAAAACAAACAACACTTATTAAATCTGCATTTCAATGGCAGTTGTGTTTATTTTAATATTCTCGAAGCGTGCTCTACATGTTAAAATGCTGAAATTTCGCAGCTTTAGGTACTTACACAAACACTCTTTAATGCATCATGTCATGAGATGTTTTGTGGATAGTGAAAAGATAAACATGCAAGAAGTGATTGTTGACTTTACGCGGCAAAATGCTATTAGATCTGATAAATTCTTCTCGAAGGTTGGAGGTAGACGTGTTATTTATTAAATGCCACGTAGATCGTAAAGTTATTTCGAAACGGTGGGACCTTATTGCGCATATCAATGGCAGAGTGAATCACCGGGAGTGGATGAAACTAAAATTAGATGGTTTCGAGCGCGGCGATGTAGTCACCGGGATTATAATAGGGATTTTAAAGCCAACGCTATAAATCAAATGATTTGTAATATAATCTTCATAATCTGGTGTTCAATATGTTTACTCGCTTTTTAAGACCGAAGTAGTTATCGTTATTTTTGGTCGTCATGAACCATTACATTATGTACCTACCTACCTAATTTTGTCTCATTATGCTGTTGTTAATTCGAGTGTCGAATGGTCATCATCATCAATTAATGGCACCGTTGGATATCTCGAAGTACCTTTAAATATAATTTAATTAAAAGATTTACTTCTAGAGGCTTTTAATCCCTCCAATAATCATGGTACATACCTACCTACTTTAATGAATAATTTTCTGTAATTTTATAAGTAGGAACTTGACCTGCGACGATGTCTAAAAATCTCGCAATGTAACTCATCTGAGATTCGAATGTCAATCACTACTGATTTAGAGAGTAGGTACCTACCTAATAATAAATTCAGAAGCTGAAATAGACTTGGTGGGTATCCTACCTACCTACTTATATTTGCTATTGTGTTTTAAAGTGTCTTCCAAGATCGGTTGTATGTATGTCATTAGTGAAATGTCTTATGGATAAGATTACGTTAGCATTGCGAATAATACAGCTGCCAAATATACCTGCCATTGAGTAATTGGAAAACTACGAACAAAACTTGGCACAAGCTTAAACGGACATCCAGCGTATCGAATTTCTTCTTCCAAGATGGTTTAAAGTACTTCAGTCGGAGCTTTCCATTACTTCTTTACATTAGGGCGGATTTTCGCTGTTCGTAAATAAGTTTTCAATGAAACGTGTATGTGTGAAAATCATCGCTGTGGAAAATTGGTTTTCATGTGCGATGGTATGGGCGTAGCTGCTAATGACGCGGCCTTAGGGTCGCTGCCAAAAATCCCACTTCCCTTGATCTGGTTCCAGCCTTTGTTTTCTCAAGGGATAGAGACGACCGTGCGTCCGGTCAATGTTTTTTTGATAAATATTTTCAAAGGTTATTTGCAGCTATTTGTATGAGAAATTAATTCTTTTTCCAATTTTTAAGTGTTGTTGTTCGAGTTTTACTGTGTGAGATGCGAGAAAACTAAAATAACACGTTTGTAATGGCAATTAAACCCATTTTAAATATTGATAGAAGTTACATTTATACTATGTATTACAAAGTAGTTACCTACTTTTAACAGTTGGAATTAAACTTGATAATACTTTCTTACCTAGGTACATATGTATGTGTACAATATTTTCCCATTCTTCAAACATTTCATCTTGCTTCTTTCAAAATTCCCTTCAATTACATAAATTGAAATCATGATTTTTTTTTTCTTTAAATTTTGTGTCCAATCCATTATTCGATAAATATTAGCATAAGGTAGGACTGGTAATAAATCACATAAACAATAATTATATCCTCAGTTACTATGAAAAAACTCAAGTTCAACGAACGAAGATCATGATATTGGCAAGCGTTTCGTGTTATCTACAGTTCACACGTGAAGTTATTTTTTCCGCTGCCTCTCTCGCAACGGAAGCTCATGTCTTTTCAAGACTGATGTAATAACGTTTACAACAAAGTGAAAATCGTATTTTTTTCTATAATGTTTAGGTGAAAAATTCCTTTTTTACGACCTACAATATTTAAATAAGCATTTTGTTCAGTGTGTAGAATACTTACAGTTTTTTATGTGTATGTGTCTGTAGGTAGGTATGTGTGTAAAAAATAAGCTAGTAATTGCTTTTTCGGCAATCATAAAATTTATTAGTTTTAGAAAAAATCGCGGAAGAAAAAGCAATGCAAGTTCTAAAATATAATATAAGATGTTACAGATGCTAAGATTTAAAAAAAACTAACCCCATGAATTTTTTCAGTGAAAATATTTCGGGATTTGAATCAAATCTGCATAAGATACTGAAAAAGCTACTGCAACATATACAGATCTGTATGGAAAAATGCAAGATTTGACGAGCAAACATAAATAATGTCGGTAGGTACCTAAGTATGATGCGCTTGCGCACATTTCGTAGATAATTGCGTCCGGGCAAAGTTATTATCGGTATGTTTACGACCGAAAAATTCAGGAAAGTGTTTTGGCTTGATATCGTATTACAAAAACAACTTTCGCCGTATTTTCAGATACCTTCTTAATACTTTTTAGGGCGCAGCGATGAAATGTTAAGTTTGTACCTTTTCGACCGACGACTCGACGGCCGAATTTACGTGTACGATTTTAAACATTCCACCTTGTAAATGCCTACCTATCTTCCCGTTTATTAGGTACTTCCAGTCAGTTAAAATCTTTCTGAAGGTTTTTTACAATTTGAAGCTTAATATTTTGAATAAAATAATTGCATGTTAAACTTATGTTAGACTTTGAACTAAGATTATACGTCTACGGCTTTAATACAGCAATTGTCATTAATAACTAGGTACATTGTTAGACGCTAATACATATTTCAGTTGCTCTTGGCTCGAGAATAGAGTTATGCTCAGGTATGCCAGGCTAATCAATGAACTGGGTTCATCTTGTCTCAGGTGATTAACTGATATTAGAGCTTATCGAAGGTAACAGCTGGACAGAGAAGGCCACACTAGGCCGATGTCAAGTTTTTAGATTAATATCAGTTTAATATTTGCTGCTCAGAATTCGTGCTAAGTGCAAAATGTTGTTGTGTAAGGTGTAAGATTTGTATTTGGATATCAAGCGTTATCAACATCAGATTATTTAAAGGTGCAATGCTTGCATTTCTAATAAATTCTAATTATTTATGTATTGGCAAAAAAATTTGAGGTGTTTTTTCCTAAATTATAGCTTTTAGTTCTTGAAAAGTCTTAAGTATAACTAGGATGGACTTTTAAGGCCACTATTTTTTTAAAACTATGTACTTACTTACTTACTATCAGTGCATCTACAAAACCGTAGTTGCTAGGGAATGGAATGCAAGTGCGTGCCGTAATGTGCAACACGGTGGGTGCCGTGAAATGGCGTCTGCTACGTGTACATAAGCAAATGTTGCATATAGTGGGTTTATTTACAGCAGTGCGAGATGATGTCAAGGCAAAATCCCTTTATTTTCTTCCTCCTAGCGGATGAAGTCGCCACAGAAATGCACGCTATGAAAATAATTAACCTTTATTTGGTCTCAATTCTATAAAGACAGTCAAACATTTTACGAGTAACAACACTAGTACTTCTTTTGAGAATTGTCTTATTGACTATTGTGTTGTTCAACATGAAGAATTTGAGGTTACAATGTCTAGTCAAATCTATCAAATTATTTTGGAGAGACTAAAATCTACTTGATACAAAGACCATTTGATATATCAAAATGAAGACGTTATTTGTAATTAGATATTTTCACATTACAATAAGGGTATTTTATTTGTTTTTAGATGTTCATTTGTCTGAGAAACTATAAAAAAATATATACTTACAACTAAAGTACCTACATATGCCTGACCAACATCATTTCTGTGGCGACTGCTCAACGACCGCCATACTCACCTGTGACAACTTGGGAATGTACTCGACGTACGGGACGTGATAGTACGGCACTAACGACGTCAGGTAGTACGTCGACATCAGCGGCTGCCAGCGCAATGGAAACAGGATCTAGTTAGCTCCTCTCTCATTGTTACATTCATACACAAAAATCCCAGTAAAAGTTTTGAACGTAACTGTCATGGCCGAAAAAACAATATGGAGGACCGAACAGCGCCCCTAGCGAATATTTTGAAAACTATGGGTCTTCAAACAGCCATTTTAACAATGTGCGTGTGCAATGGGTGAGCCTAACGATAGTTACCTTAGCAAAACTTAAAACTTATTTGGAAAGATTGAATTTTCCTAAGATCTCTTCTGATTGCAAAGGCGCTTATCACTTTCTGTTATCACAGTTAATTGAATTAGCAGAGTTTATAAATACCAGCAATAACTATAATAAACTCCATTTGAAAACTTATCTCATTGATATGTATGCAAACACTGTGGGTACCAAAGTACAGATAATGATCCCGTTATAATCTTAAAATTATCGTGTCAAAGTAGTAACAAAAAACTTACCTAGTTTTTTTCGGCTTATTCCACTTTTCCCCGTTGAAAATCCCCGTTAACGGGGATTTGTGAACTTTTTGTCCACTAATCCCCGTTAAGACAATTTGTGGCCCATAATGGGGAAATGTGAACTAAAAAGTTCATAAATCCCCGTTACGTTTAAAATGAAATACTTATGTAATAATCTAGGTCGGTTTCCGCCCACATAGGTAATATATATATATATATTTATATAATATATATATATATATATATATATATATATATATATATATATAATATATATATTTTGATCATTCTTACTACTCTTACTCTTATTGAAATTTAGGTTTAGGTATAGGTACCCACTGGTTCCAGTGCAGCGTCAAAAATAGATTTCGCATTGATAACAGAAAGTGCATTATTAGCCCTTTTTCCCTGTCAATCATCAGATTACCTAGCTTCTTCGTAACGTCCATTTGTGTTAGTGAGATTCCTAATTATGTTTTTTTGTGTCGTTCTACTTTCTTTAAGCGTGCCAATTTTTTGAGGGAGAGTTTTATCAGCGTCAAACGAAATTGTATCCGATATTCTAATTAACGAAAACTCGCAAAATTGCAAATTTATTTTAAGCGAACAGACATTAATGTATCGGTAGAAATGTAAATTACGCTACATTGTGCCAATGGTTTTATATTACTCTAAAGCAGCTATAACCCTGAGCAACTAAACAGATGAAGTCATAGTACTCGTGGCTGCGATAAACATTCTACCAGCTATTTTAGTTTGTTTATTTTTGTGGAGTTGTACTGCTGTTGTGAAATTTATCGCGTAACTTTCCACCACGCTGTAATTATTTAACAATATTCGTGTAGCATTGCAGTTACTTATCAAATAAAGTAATTTGGATGCAATGTACCTGTGTGTAAGGAAATAGAAAAAAAACATGTAAAATCACATGTAGAGGACACAAACATATCGTGTTAGTAGAAAAGATCAAGTCCATTATTGACCTTTGTTCGGAATAAGGGTAAAAAACAACATTTATAAAGGAAAAATAGAAAATATTAGAAAACGCAAGCTTTATTAAAAATTCAGTCTAAATCATATGTAAATACAAAAGTAAAAACTAAAAAAATTAACATCAAAAAGCTTCTTTCGATTTAAGATCTGTTTCCACTTCTCATGTGAAGCGGAGCGATCATGGTGTTTAGCGAATACTGATTAGGTAGTTACATAAATTAGGGAAGCGGGACCGGCGTCGGGGAGTTAGGGAGCGAGGGGGAGAGGGGTAGAGGGATGGGGAGAGTGGTCGGGCGCGGGAGCCGGGGCGCTACACGCGGTAAGAGTAGTGACGGTAGGTGGTGCCGTAGGGCAGGCGGCCGCTCGACGTGGAGGAGTAGGAGTAGCCGCCGGGCCCGCCCAGGTTGCTGGTGCGCTCGCTGCTGTACGAGTAGCCGCCGGGCCCGCCGCCCGAGCGCCGCTCCACCGTGCTGCTGTACGAGCTGCGCTGCGGCAGCGCGCCGGCGCCGCCCGCGCGCTCCGACGTGCTCGAGTACGAGTACGAGTACTGCTCCTCCGCGCGCCGCGGCAGCACCGGGTCGCGGTCCACCACCACGTAGTGCCGGGGCGTCTGCAACAACCGCGCCCTGTACACCACCGCCGACCTTCCCTCACCGCCCGCCCTCGCACCACCCCGACCGACTAGCGACTAGCGAAAGCGACAAACGACACGACACGACAGCCGACCCGAGCCTCAGTAGGACGCGTAGTTGCTGTAAAAGACGTGGCGGCGGGAGCCGTGGTCCGGCCGGCCGTGAACCGACGCCAGCACGACGTCCATGTGGTCGCGCGGCGTGCCCAGCGGGTCCGCGGCGTACGAGCGCTCGCGCTGGCCGATGCTCGCCAGGACGCGCTCGCGCGTGCGCTCCCGCGGCGACACGTACGGCGCGAGCGGCGCCAGCCGGGACTCCGGCAGCGGCGCGATGTTCTGCTTGACGACGGGCTCGAGCACGCTGCCGCGCGCGCCGGGCCGCGAGCGCCGGCCGTACGCCGTCACCGGATCCGGCACGAGACTCGGCCGCGGCACGAACGGCACCTTCTCCCAGTCCCCGGGCCGCTGCAAGCGGAGAAGTCGCCGTTAGTCGGGCGGCGCGACTCCAGCCGCGGCTATATTTGGCGCGCTCGGTAGCTCCGCTCTCCGACTCCGGTTCTCGATGCGAAATGACCCACTTGCGGCCCTACCACGACCGGGAAGGAGACGGAGTCCTCGGAGCCGGGACGGCGGTCCGTCTCGCGAGGACTCCCGACTTAATGTAAGCAATGATGTTTACAAGCGAAATCAAACGACCAAGTCTGTTAACACTCGAGAAGACAACGACTCATGCCACTGCGACGCGGTTCGGCTGCACTGATAAAGCACTAGTCACTAGGTTACGCCGGTTCGACGGCTGACGGAGGACGCGGGCGAGGGTCGAGCTGGTGCGAGGGGCGTTCCGGCTCCCGGGAGAGAGTGGAGCGAGAGGTGCGACGCACGCTCAGTAGAAGGTGTTAGAAGGGCGGCGGCGGCACTCACCGACACGCTGTAGCTGGAGGTGCTGGGCCTGTAGGGCCTGCGGGTCGTGTAGAAGTCACTCTCGTACACCATGGCTGCTGTCTATGTAAGTGATCGTTCGACTGTAACTCGCGACGGTCGGGTCTCGACTGCGGCGGCAGCGCGCTGCGGCCGCGTCGCCGGCGATGCCGATCATATTTTTAGATCACTGTCATTGCAATTTTCACGTCACTCCTCCCGTCTTTTACTTACAAATTATAAAATGCGTCGTGGTGTGTTGTTGGAAGTGGGTTAAGGATAATCAGGCTGAAGAATTCAGGTATAAATGTTTCAAGGGACGGATTAAAATATAACTGAAACAAGGGAATGTGACCCCTGAGGGCGGCTGACTCATCCTCTTATGTTGTTATTAAAATAAATTAAACTATCACCCTCACGCGTCATGCACGACTTTCGTGGGCAGGAATTAATGTGGGAGTTTTCTTGTTACTGTTTGTTTTTGTTTTGTAATGATGGTGTACAAAAATAGCTTTTGAATCAGAACCAGATGATTCGAAGACTTCTTAAGGTCATGGATCACTCATCTCTATAGCATTGTTGGAAGATCTTAATCTAAGTTGTACCTAGGTATTTGAAATATGTCGAGTTTTCATGTCATCACTGTTTTGTGATCTTACAGAAACAGATTTCTCGATGTTTCAGAAAAGTGTGGGTGGTATTTTGAACCTTCGTCGTGAGTAAAGTTACAGGCATAACTTTTTGTGCAGTAGGACTTTTGGCCACTGTGAAAGCGACAGCGAAAGTAAGTACAAACTACTTATTAATATCGCACTTTTACGTGCGTGGTTGATACCTATCGATAAATGCATAAATACATTACCTCAAGTGGCAGTAGTTCGATTATGTATTAGAACAAGATCATGAACATGGTGGTGTGATTACCAAGTAAAAAAAATATCTTTCACAGTAAACGATGAAGACTAGCAAATTCACACCACGTTTGCGGACGAGTCCCATCTTTCTGCGTTTTTTTCCTAAAGACCCTCACCACGGAACCGTGGGGCCTGGTAGAGTCTTATTAAACCTACTTACTTACTAGGTTGGTGCAGCGACCCAAAGTGAGTCTTGGCCTCCAATAATAAGTCTTCAACTTGGTCGGTCTTGACTCCTGCGCCACCCCCTGCCAGTCGTCCGCCAAGAGACTCTGCAGATCCGCGCCTCCACAGTGTCTCACCAGCGGTATCTTGGACAGCCAACTGGTCTGCGTCCATTTGGCCGTCGCAGGTACGCTCCTTAAACTCTTAGAAGCAGTAAGGAAAGTCCGAAGAAAAGTTCTGGGACCCCGGTTCAAGAATCGGACGGTCCCTGGCGGAGGCGTAAGAATAAGAAGCTTGTAGACAGAGTGAGTAAGGTGACCGAATCTAACATCATTCTTACTGTAGGTAATTAAATAAAATTGTACTACAGTGGATCAGCTATATATTTCCAAATTTTTTTTTCAACAGGCAACGCAATAATCCTCCCTCAACATGATATTACGTTGTCCCAGAAAGTTTCAACAAGAATTTTGTATTCACCAAAAAATTTAAAAAAAATTAAATTCTGGGGCTGTGTTTTATATGTCGAAGAGTGAAGAGTTTTTATTTCGTCTGCTTACCTACTGGTAAAACATATTAAATGCACTTTTTGTCAACATTTCTAGCAAGAGTTTACGCTCCTTTGTGTCAGTTAAATTTTAACGAGTTATTGTTCGTCAGACTAGTCTGACCAATGGGAATTTTTATTCCCGTTGGTCAGATCAGGTCTTAATGTAGTAAAAATATATTCACTTAAAATTTTTCGCGAATCAAATCTCGAAATAATGTCGTCGTTGTTAGACAGTGTAAAAAGTAATACAACACATCAAAAAAGTGCCAAGGAATTACCTCTCACAGGTGAGCTAGTACTCATTCATTACATTATTTCTGTTTTTTAACGTCACAACACGTCATTTGCCAGTGACATTGTATCCCCGTAACACACACACACACACACACACACACACACACACACACACTCGCGGTCTTAGGACCGCGGTGCGGAGTCCTTGCTTTTTCTTACTAGTCCGTGACGTTAACTTTAGTTTATAATAACCCTCCTGGTAAGTAAAACTTTCATAAGTGCTAGGTTTAGATCTGCAAAATGGTTAGGACTTAGACATAGGAATAACATTTTTGACCATATGCAATACGAAAAAAATATCGTACACGCTGGAAAGAAAATGCCCACAACAGCTAGGGTAATATCGCTAACATGGATTCAGCTGATAATAAACAACATCAAATGTAATAGTAAACTTAAACTATTTATTTTTTCCTTTTACAAAATGACCTTTTTAATTAAGTTTTTACAATAATTTTTTCGTCTTTCGAATGTATATTGTGCAGACTTCGATCACAGAGATGGACCGCATGGTCGAGTCATATTATAATATTTTTGGACCCAGAAATAAACATAATACAGTAAACGTTATATAATCGGTAAATCAAACACCCTTTTCCCAGTCCCACTGCTTTATTGACTTACCAGTGTTTCC
Source organism: Nomophila noctuella (assembly GCA_958496325.1). NCBI lineage: Eukaryota > Metazoa > Arthropoda > Insecta > Lepidoptera > Crambidae > Nomophila > Nomophila noctuella. The sequence continues at coordinate 13,154,040 of OY292499.1, read as the reverse complement.
ATACAAAATCATAACAAAGTCAAACAAAACAACATGTGTCGAACTTAATAATTATAAATATGTCAAACTTACTGGCGCGTCTTTTGAGTAGTCCTGGGATACAACTCAGTCTGCCAGCGCAGTGCGCCAATAAATATCAACGTATGTACACGAGGCCACTGGCGACACCGCTCCCCATTTATATATTTATAACTTTTTAAAAATTTATAATTTATTTCGTTATGTCCTATCTATGTAGGTCGAGTAACAACGGCGGGGAGCCGTGTGACGTCACGTGACGTGCGTCGCGGGCGCTCGCCCCGTGCGCCGCCCGCCCGCACGCGTCGCCCGCTCCTGCACCCGAGTCATCGTTTTAGAACTAAATACTTCCGAGCACCGCCTCACAATGACAGATAGAGGAACAAACTTGTGTGATTGACTGGACCGTCAACAATTAAAAACTGAGATCTAAAGATTTATGCGAAAGACAGACAGTTCAAGTAGGGATTAATAAAATGGATATGGTTCTATATACATCATAATTTAGATACCTATGATATTTCTAAAACGATCACAGTGCGGTACGTTAGTAGCGACCGACGCGTGCGTGTTGTCGGGCGGACGGCGGGGCCCGCAGCCGGCCGCGCCAGCACCGGCGACCGGGTCGAACCAACCGCATCGATGACAAGATATGTACCGCCAAAGGTATCGGATAGGCACTAACGGACCGGAAGCGTCAAACAACTCGTCTCGAGCTCTCCATGACCTATCATTATAATAATTTCTTCAAGTGCCAGGCTCAGCCTCGCTTTCTCGCCAAGCACATGTGTGCATGAATCCAATATCTTAATCACGTGATCTCGAACTGATGCAACCGCCAAGTATTCCTCAACTCCTGCGTCGATTTAACGCAAGTAAATTTGGACCCTATCACGTTCTACTTGAGATCAAATCGATATGCGTCAAATCTTAGCTCAAGTAGCAGAATGGTCGAAGATCACTTCCACCTAAATTAACGAAAATAAAAATCAAATACCACATCGACACATGACACATGACAGCTCTTGACGAGTTCTTTGACGTTTCCTTTGTTACACTCATGTGATACAGTCGCGTGGAAAAAGGATACAACTAACAGTAAACCTTATCCCATTGATATAAAGTATCCAAAAATCTTTTTACACGCTACCGGTACAGTTAAACAATGTCACGAGATGTTTCAAATTAATCTGTTGAGGTGGAGGTACTTGTATCTATTGCAAATGTGTATTATTTAAATAATAATTATATATTTTTAGAATAGAGGCTAGTTATAAACGCCTTCGTCCGCGACTCTAAAGGAACTAACAAGAACAGAAGACGTTGGGCTGTGTAATAATCTCTACAGAATTGTTTAACTGTATAGAAAGACTAAACAAGCGCATTTTACAGTCTTTACAGCTAATAGTACATACGAATGATGGTATCTATTAGAATTCGATGTCGAGTGTACTTGTCAGGACTTTCAGATCAGATGAATCACCACGATTGAGGATCCAGGGCCAATGAGAGTCCCAAACGTCGTTATGGAAATTTCAACCAGTGTAGCGATGGTTTGTATGCAGTCAGCGTATGATGCAAGTGAAATTTCGCTTTCAAGATACATATTTTAGAAACTACACCGACTAACTATATCAAAAAATATATATAATGAAAGTTTGATCAACGTTTTCGAGTCTCATTATGATTGTGAGGGATGATTTGAATTTTCAACCGTGTGGCGGTCCCCCCAAGCGAATACGATACCTTTTAGACAATGGATTCGAGAGTTACTGATATTTCCGTTTGCGATAAAAGTGCAAACTGGGTCTTATATACAGTCGCCTGTAAAATAATATTACGAAAACGGCCTTACTACCCCGATATGAGATCGAATATCCAAATATATTTGACTGTGACAGTTACTCTCGCTTACAGAATGACATAAACCTCTCATACGTCGTATGTACAGTGAAATCGCCGCCCAATTTGCACTTTTACCAAACCGGTTGTAAATTTTCATAGTTTCTACAAAATGTATTCGGATCTTAAAACAAATATACATGATCTGTATAATACAATTAGGAAATGGGCTTCGCTCAATAATACCGAGCAAAGCCCTATATGGCTAGTCGCACCTTTAGAGCTTGTTCGGAGATTAGGCCGACAATATCGTAGTGTTCACAGCTCATAACAATTGGCAACTCCTCACAAGTCCAAAGGTCTGATAAGCCATTTCTAAATATTCTGGACCGACCCTCGCAGTTTACGTAGAACAAGCCAATTCATTCGCTACGAATAATTTTTTAAGGCACAAATTGGCTTGCGATCTTTTACGGTAGAAAACTCGAGGGTCGCTTCAGAATGTTAACGGAAATAAGTTAGCCCAGCCACGTTCGATATATCGATGAGCGATTTTTGACGGGTAAATATGGAACATACTAATTGTAAAGTTATCATTTGGTGCAACGGTTTACATCGCGTTGCACTAATTAACTGTTATAAAATAAGCACATATATGTTGGTGAAATAAAACTGAAGTTAAATAGGAACCACTACGGCTCAAGATCAACACTATCGAACGGGCAGGCTAGTGTGACAGCATTTCATATCATTAAAATATAATTACGACCTTACTTTGTGTGTGTGGGGGGAGGGGGGGGGGGAACTTATAAGTTGTAGTCCGGCCGAGCTCGCTCTCCATTTCTCCACACATAAATATGGAGCCGAGCATCGGGTATGCTGAGGGGGGGAAATCGAATGACACGACATCCTGACCTGTTAACAGCTAGGGGCACTCGTACGGAGAGGAGAAACTATGAAAATCGCGTCCGTGTCTGCGGCTGGGGTGGTCTGGTGTGGTCCGGTGGTCCGGCGGTGGTCCCGGCAGGCTACTGCGAGGGGTACTGCGCAGAGGGCATGGCGGCGGAGGCGTACATGACGGGGGGCGCGCCGCCCCACGCGCCGCCGCCCGCGCCCGCGCCGCCCGCGCCCGGCATGCTCATGCGGTACCCGGCTGCAAGACAAACACAACAATATTACAATGTGAGATTTGAGACTTTCGCGTCAAATTCAAATTATTCTTTTTTAACATAGGCTTCATAGAAGCACTTATAAATCGTCAAAAAAAATAATGACTCTACCACCGATTCGGAAAGCAGTTACTGGCGAGAAGAATCGGCAAGAAACTCGACAGTTGCTCTTATCTATTATAGTCCAGGAATTTTAGGTTTATCTGCGGAATAATTCCTAGTGAGCTGAATTTTTATATACACCTTTATAATGATATTGTAATGATGATGTGAAAAATCGACATTGATATCGTGCCGGCTAAAAAAGTTATAGGGGTCCAAACGTCACGAAAATCAGTTTTTCGCAAATATCTCGCGATCTATTGCTCAGAGGTCAATAGTGGTTTCATAAAAGTCGTTCGTCGTAAAATTGTCTACAAAAAAGGTCTCTTGCATTTTTCTGTAGAATTAACCGTTTTTGAAATAGAGACTAGAACGCACTCACATATGGTATTGTATACCGTACGGCGCATACCAAGGCATAAACCCTATTGTTTGTTTTTTTCCCTTTTTTGTTTGTGTGTTTTTTGTTAGTATAATGATCTACTTATAGAAATATAAAGGACTTGTAATACTAGCACAGTCAGGAAAATAGGAATATCAACTATAAAAAACTAAGTGGCAATTTTTTTTGTCACTTTATAACTCAAGAACGGGCTCATCGATCCAAACCAAATTTTCAGGGTTTGTACAAACTACTTAGTAGATGGTTTATGTGAAGTTTAAACAAAATCGGTCACTTCACTTTATACGTAGCGAAGCACGTACCGGGCCGCTAGTAATGATAATGTGCTTTTTCGCTGATCGTGGATCAAAATTGCTAAAATTCACATTGCATATCTATATCATTACACGCGGCCTTGTGCGTGCTTCGCTACGTATAAAGTGAATGACCGATTTTGTTCAAACTTCACATAAACCATCTACTAAGTAGTTTGTACAAACCCTGAAAATTTGGTTTGGATCGATGAGCCCGTTCTTGAGTTATAAAGTGACAAAAAAAAATTGCCACTTAGTTTTTTATAGTTAATATTCCTATTTTCCTGACTGTGCTAGTATTACAAGTCCTTTATATTTCTATATGTAGATCATTATACTAACAAAAAACACACAAACAAAAAAGGGAAAAAAACAAACAATAGGGTTTATGCCTTGGTATGCGCCGTACGGTATACAATACCATATGTGAGTGCGTTCTAGTCTCTATTTCAAAAACGGTTAATTCTACAGAAAAATGCAAGAGACCTTTTTTGTAGACAATTTTACGACGAACAACTTTTATGAAACCATTATTGACCTCTGAGCAAGAGATCGCAAGATATTTGCGAAAAACTGATTTTTGTGACGTTTGGACCCCTATAACTTTTTTAGCCGGCACGATATCAATGTCGATTTTTCACATCATCATTACAATATCATAATAAAGGTGTGTATACAAAAATTCAGCTCACTAGGAATTATTCCGTAGATCGTGGATCAAAATTGCTAAAATTACTGGACTATTACGTCGCATTATTATATTGATATTTGTTACCGGGACTAAACGCGATGTTTACTTAATGAAATATCACGTTTAGTCCCGTTAATATCGTCCGAATCACGCTGAACGATAGTCAACTAACTAGACACAATTTTTTTTCAGATGTTCACTTTTTTCTTGCAAACACTAAAAATAGCAATAACTAAAATGACAAAATATCATGGTAGTAGGTAAGTAAAATCTACTTCATAATAAAACCAACATACTATGTAATATTTGTGAAGGTTACATAGGCTAGCTATACCTGAAGTTATGTGCGAGGCTCGGGGCTCAAATCATCTTATCCGGCTGGAAGACAGTCATTCTTAAAATTAAGCTACGTTCATTATAATAAATAAATAAAAATTGAAGAAAAATTATCAATACATACTCCGTTTTACATACAACTAGGGGGGAAAAATTGTACGCAATGTGAATAGTAAATTAAATAACTTATAGTTTCACACACGTACCATTTTGTATAAAAAACAGAAACACTCAAAAAACTGTTTTTATAGTACCTACTCTAAAAGCGCACTCGCTTCAGTCAAATTTCGATATAAAACCATCTATAGGTACGCACTAACATACACACAAGCGCTACATGAATGTGTTGATAATAAATAGCAAACGAGGTTACAGATAGCTATGATAAGGAAATTATGTTACCACAAGCGAAGCTAGTCAGTCAAAGTGTATCAAAAGATAATAAAAAATACACAATACATTTATTATTAGACATACAAAATAGCTTATTCTAAACACGTTTCCGTAACACTAGTAATTCGATAACTGGACTATGTAGTTAATAAAAATAAAAGCAGAATAATTATTTCAGGGCAAATTATGGAACATTTAATGAACATGTTTTTCATATAAATTATTTATTTTGTAATGTATATTGACTTCATTATTATGATGTTGGAACTCGGAAAGACAACACCAACCAGTAACTTGTGTATTTTCATACTCTATAGCTACCGAATAATACCGTGCGCATGCTCAGAGAAAGTGACACACTTAACACCGTCGAAAAAATCATGGACATTTTCCTTAACAAGTTTTTACATTGCCGCATTTCACTACTTACATAACATTTCCACTAAAACATGGAGTTTCAATATAATTTTATGGTGTACTGAACGACCACATTGTTTGCATTTTTGTATTAAGTAAGTAACCACTAACAATAAAACATGGAATACTAACAATGTTTGCAGATTTATTTTTGTTTGAATTAATTCATGTTTAAAAGATTTACCCTTAAACTGTTTTTTAATAATAAAGACAACATTTATTGATAATTAATTAAAACAAGGCTAATAAAGCATACCGATTTATTTATAAATTATAAGAATTCGAACAAGCCTTTGACAAATCCGTGACAATCATTCTAATTAAAATTTCAGTTAGCAGCAAATTCTAATTCTGAGCCGTCGCATTCAACAAGAGAAATTCGATTCGGTCGCGCCTAACCGCACGACTTACTCGGTAGAAAACCCATAGATATGAATATAATGCGTATCAATTAACATAACATAATACTCAATGGTATTTTTGACTGTAGCATTTGTGTTAAAACCTGTGCTGATATTATAAGAGCGTCAATAATAATAAGAAGGATTTTAAATAATACTCCAGAACTGTCGTCGAGAATGAAACTTTAAGTAAATATAAAGAACTAATACAAATTGAAAACTGCATGTAATAAACACAAACCTGTTACGTTACATTCCTAGATATTGTAGAAACGACTTTTATGCATTTAACTTGGCTGTGACAATTAATTTTAAATATATCATTAGCCATATCATTGAGTAATATATTTTGTAACCGACAAAGTTAAGGAAAGAAAAGAATAAATGTAATAAATAAATTGGGAAATCCAGCTATTATTTTAATAATCAACTGTAGTCCTGGCTCCCAATTTAGTGACATTTGTTTTAAGGATAAACACAGAGTAAACTATACGGTTTCTTTACAGCTTTTGATTCATTATTAAGTTTTAAAGGATTCCAAATGAATCGGGAGTGCATCTGTGCTTGCGCACTCACTTGTGCACTATAATATATCCTTGACCTGGCTGGTCGCAAGATCGACCGCCATGGTCGAAAATGACCGGAAGGTCCAATGCCAAAGCATATTTAAACGCACATTTTAAATTTGTAATTAGCAGCTTGGTAGCCTAGTGGCAAGAGCGCCGCTTTACATGCGTGAGGTCCGCAGTTTAAAGCCGATTAGGCACGCACTGCTGGATTATCAAAAATCTGTGTACGTAATTTCATACCAGCTGTCCGGTGAAGGAAAACATAGTGAGGAAACCTACACACTACGAGTAAGTGTGTGAAATGGAGAAGGCAATGGCAAACCAAGCCAAGAGAGTTGTTGTGTGTTTCATTTCATACATTGATCACGACCCATAGTCATGAGGAATACGACTCAAGAAGGATATGAAATTGATGTTGTTAAATAACCAAATAAATAAATAAATAAATTCTTTGGACTAACACACCAATTGCCTAGCCCCAAACTAAGCTCGAAGCCTGTACTATGGAAGCTAGGGAACGGGTAGACATACTTAAATACTTTTTATAAACATCCATGACTCGAGTACAAATGCCGATGTTCATCACACAAACATTTGCCCCTAGCGGGATTCGAACCCACGACCCTCGGTTTTGTAGCCAGGGTCTCTGACCACTAGACCAACGGGCCCGTCAAATAGTTATATCTCACCTGCGGCAGCAGCTTGCGGGTTGCTATAAGCGGCGGTGTACTGCTGGTAGTACCCTGGCGCCATGTAGCCTTGTAGCGCGGGGTAGCCCTGGAACAACACACAACACAAGTGTCACCAGCCGATCAAATAGTAAGGCAGTTGAGACACTGCATGGGGACAATACATGGGTGCATATACTATCAAAAATAATAATAATTTTATTACTAGCGGCCGCGCAGTAGAAAGAGAAACCAGTAGTTCCTGAGATTAGCGCGTTAAACAAACAAACAAACTCTTCAACTTCATTATATTAGTAGAGATTGTTTTTCTGTGCTTAAACGACAAAAACAATCTTTAATATGGTGATAACACATTTTCACAAAAAAATAGAATGCTGTAGTTTCTCAAGTGGTTTGTTTTAGAGTAGGGTAAAGATTTATTGATAATGTTGGTGCTGCTTACACTAAATCATCGTTTAAGCGTAAGTCGCGAGTCGAATTTAAGTGGGCACCGGCACGGTACCTTCCTATGTTAGTAACTTATGAACACAACTGCTTTAATGAAGAAATGTGTCCATCATCAGTCAGTAATGTAGAATGAATGCACTCGAAAACATGATGAAAGAATTTAAAATGTTTAACACTTTAACCTTCCACTCATCGTGTTAATTACCCGTATGACATTACATTACAACGTGCGTGCGCTTTAAGCACAAACACAAATGAATTTGCTTAGTATGCCTAATTGAAATCTGTATGCTTTCCAAGTAAACTCATATTGATGGAATTACCCATAAATAAATAAAATTGGCAACTAATCCCAAATGCGTAAACAAGCGGGTACATTTCCACAATAGTTATTTGGCGGTTATAAAAATACCCATTTTGCGAATGCGAAGTTATTTATTTATTAGGTATTTGCTTTTCGATAGTACAGAAAATGTTTAAATTCAAAGAATATTTTACTAATGATGACTATCAAGAGATTGTTTGTAATTTAGTTTCCTTATTTCAAATGCATTTATCTTGGATTCAGTGACAAGCTACTGAAGCCAAAACCTTAAAGTAGAAAACATACATAATAGAAAATTCTTTGAATTATTTTCCCCTAAAAGAGGGATTGCAACTACAAAGTTTGCCTTCGGGAAGTAACCGAGAAAGCACATTCTTAAACTCTTTAACATCTCAAATCCCAACGAAATAGAAACTGATGATTTAATCAGCCGCAGCCGGGCGTCAGTCGTCCGTCGACTATGCTATGCTATGACGTCACAGGCCAATCATGCGTTTGTAAACATCTTCTGCCTTTCATCTCGACTTGACATGTAAATAATGTCCAAATCTGCTGTAGGATTGAACTTAATCTACAACTTGTGTTAATTATTTATTATGTAGTATGTAGTATTTTTTTTATTAGCTCCAACTGAGCTATATGGATGTGGTTATGACGGAATATGGTTTTAAAAACAAAAATCAGCTACAATTTTATGTTTGTTGATAAAAACAAATACTTCAAATACAATAATCTAATTTATCCAACTTGAAAGATTTTGAAATATGAATGTTATTTTTTATGTCTTACTTAAAAATCACAAGTTTATTTTTAAACAAAGCTTACTTAATAAGAAAATCCCTTATGAATAAATAGTAAATTGTGTATTAGACAGTTAGCCTAGACCCAGTAGTAAGTTTTGCATTCATACAACCTCAAAATTGTAGAATCAAAATTAATCCTCTCAAATCCTCAGTTCATCAGAACTATAGATTAGTAAAATGTAATGGTTTTGTATCGGAATTAATCTTACGCACACTAGTTCTGTGTGTAACATTAAGAAATAATTAAGTGTTGCTTCTATTCTGACATTCCAACCTCTGAACATCCGACACATTTAAAATTTTGTTCAGTTTAATTTAGAGGGCAGACAGATACATGAATAGAAAGCAGTTAGCTGTCTATTAATATTGGTACACTTAACAAGAAACAGAATTAAATGTTCTTGTTATTGACCATAACACAGAAAGGTTGAAAATTTCACCTCTGTTCCAAGCTATTTTAATGTAATAGTGATGTTGACACATTTTAGGAATAATTTTAAATAGGTATTCCACAAGCAGATCAAGGTTTTAGGCACCCATGTGTTGATATTTTCAGTAAATACTAAGAATAGTATTATTACCACTTACAAAATATGCAGTTGGCTGCAAAAAGTGTGATGTCAGAGTGTGAAGCCATTTCAGCCTCTATATGCATAATTTTGGCAGTAAATAGAATAATGTCAAATGACAGTGAACAATGGTGTTCATAAATATAAAAAATATCATTTACCTGGGCATACCAATAGCCCATTCCTTGCTGGTACGGGTACGGGTATTGTGTTTGTGCTCCCATGGTAGCAGGCGCGGCTGGTGCGTTGTTCGTACTCTGAAAATGATATACCAATGAGCATCAGAAGAAATTCTTACATACTGATGTTTATTAAGATACTACTAGTTGCTTATCAATGCAATTACGATTTAAATAGATGGATTGGGCAGTAAAACAATAGATCACAATACTTCAATAAAATTGTAACATCAAAATAATCAACAACTCAATCTAGGCAAAGCTCATACTTTAGGCTCTTGACAAAGTAAACAAGATTTTCTGGATTTTTTTTGCATACAAAATGGTTAATACTAACTGCAATATTTGTATTTGGCCAGTAGTACTTTACTCAAACAAATTTTACATCATTACACACCTCTTAGTCAAATCAAATTCATCATAAGTTGTAAGACTACACTTAAAATCCACTTATGGGTAACTTGAGAGAGATCATTAACCCACATGAAAATTGGGTGAGATTGAAATTAGCTTGACATACAAAGTGCAAGCTGAGTCAATTAAGATAAAAGATAAGTAAGTAATTATGGACCCTGATAATATACTTCTAAGAAAAATTTGAGCAGTGAGGTATTAAATCATTCCATTTCTTTCCAAAATGAACATCAGGAGAAAAAAAGTACAATAAGTAGGTCATGGTACTTGAAGGTTATCAAACATAAACTACTTCACAAAAGTATTAAAACATTCATAGATAAGAGAAACCAACTTTCTGAAATAAATGTATTTATGCATTTAGAAATTGCAACAATAATTGCATAGATACGCAATGTTTCATGTTATCATTCCAATATTTGTACTCCTTGTTCAATGATTTTTAAAAACAAGTTACATTTCTGAACAAATTTTGAAAATTGAACAGACTTAATACAAAATTTATACTCATTATTGTTTATTTTGTTCAGTTAATTTTTATGAATAATACAAAAACATTAATCTACAAAATTTCTTTTTTCATTATATAATGTGCAATCAGTTCAATTTTGTTTTCAATTTTTTGTATGTATTGAACATCTGCTCGTCCTAAGGCTATAAAATGGAGTAATAGTATCTAATGTATAATTTATTTTTCATCTTTTTAAATAAGAAAAGGACATAAATTATGTGTTTTGAATTAGGTTAACTAACATTGATGACGTTGATATCAATGAGATATGACGTATTAATTACATGATCAACCAATGAATAGGTAGAAAAAACTTAACCCTGCCGCAAGCATCCAACTATTATAAAACACAGGAGGTATATGTTATTGTTATGATAAAATTATGATGACTTAGCAAATTCTTTGAAACTTCAGTTACAACAATAGACAAATTGCAATTTGCAATTCACAATCTCTAGTAGCAAAATCCAAACAAATATTGGAAATACTAAAATGAGTTTTAACTTGCAATAAATTTAAATACCACATGTCTTACCTGGTTTTCACCGCCTCCATTTTCTTTCCCCCAGAAACATTTGACTGTATGTCCGCTAATTTCTGTATTATGGGTGGCTTCAATTGCATGTGCTGCAGCCTCTTTTGTTGTGAACCTAATAAACGCATATCCTTTATCCCTGAACACCCTGATGTCTTGTATCTGACCGAATTGTGAAAAAGTATTTTGCATTAGTTCCTCAGTAATAATGTTGCTCGTGAACCCTCCGCAGTAGACTGTTGTGTTTGTCGGGGAGCTCTGGTTGTACACCTCATCGAACGTTGGTTGTTTGGCTCTCTTGCTGCTCGGCGCTCCTCCTTCGTTCGGTCTGTTGGTCGGCGGCTTGCGAGTGGACCAGTTGGTGCGTATGGAGCGGGAGCCCAACCACTGGCCGTTCATAGCCTGAATTGCAGCCTCAGCATCTGCCTTTTTGACAAATGACACGAAAGCGTACCCTTTCGATTTGAGCGTTTGTGGGTCGCGGACTATCCTGCAGTTTGATATCTCACCGAACGGGGCAAATGCCTCCCGCAGAATGTGAGTCTCGATCTCCGGCGACAGGTCACCAACGAATATGTGGTGATGGTTGCTAGTGTCAGTTTTGGGCTGATTTCCAGGACTCGTAGCCCAGTTAACCTTCATTTCCTTGTCTAAGAACACTCGTTTGTTCATGGCGGCCAGGGCCGTAGCCGCCGCCGAGTGGTTTGTAAACTCGAGAAATGCATAGGGATCATTACCGGGTTCACGTATTATCTTACAGCCTTTTACCTCGCCAATTTGTCCAAATAACGCGCATAGGAATTCTTCTGTCACACTCGCGTCTAAATTACCGACGTAGAGAGTTTTCGGGTGGCTTTCGTCGCCCATATTAGCTTATATCGTAATCTAGCGATTACTTAATTACGACTATGAACACTAATATCGTAAATATACGCTAACCAACGTGTTATTTCATCACATTAAACATTGGATGACGGATAAAAGAATGAAAAATGTCGCAAACAGCGCTTAGAACTTCTCGAAAGACGTTGCTGTTGACTCGTGAAACGTTCACTTTTCGGAAACAAACGCATCTATAGACAAATTTCCGGTGGAATGCATTCAAAAAACTGGCGGGAGAAAAAAAATAATTTCGTAAAAAATGTATGAATACACTTAAGTACCATTGTAATTATAATAATGAAACAAAACTATTTTTTTTAATAAAATAATTAATTTAAAGCAATATAAACTTATTTATAAAATAAATATTTTAACTAGCATAAGCAATATAAAGGAATTTCATAGACAGAAATGTAAACTTTTCCGGAAACGAGTGTCAATTAAGAGTCTATGACTCATCTGAAACAGTGTGTTTTTCTTTACCAAACTTGCAAATATTTCCTCTCTTTCTATTGGACGCGGTGTAATCTGACCAATCGCAGGGTGTTTCGTAATTAGAGACAAAAATGGAAGTTCGTTTTCTGTTTATTATTTTAATAAATATTTTTGATAATAATTAATACTTTACGCAATGTTAAGCATTAGAAATAAATATTTTTTTTCAATATATTTTTATTTCATTTCATTATATCTAATATTACCAATTATGTAGTAGTAACTTCCAAGTGGGAAGTCCAAAGCCAAAAATATATTTTAAAACTAAAAGCACCTACATTTTTGACAGGTCATCTGTCTGTGCTGTGATCGGACGATCAACGCGGAAGATTTTGATCCGAATAATGTTTACGATTTATTAATAAAACTTTATTAAAGTATGGCTTATTTAGATAGATAACCCATTCTAGACTAGTGGACTTCGACTCTTTTTAATAATTATATTATTTTAGTACAAAATACGCGTACGCGAGGTTAGGAACCGCCTGGTGTTGAGTACACGTATGCAGTGTTTCTGTGTTTGGTGTTTGTGAATTGAATGCAATTAAGCCTGAAATGACGTGAATGTTCTAAGGATCAAATAAAAAATCAAAATGTTGCCCCTGATTCAGAAAGACACCCGAGTATCAAGGGGACCTTTGGCTGGAATTAAAGAAAAATTTCACAACTGGCTCAGGCTAATTTACTCTGATAAGAACTCTAGGAATTTATTTCTCTTCCTAATATTAAATTTATCGTTTGCGTTCGTTGAACTTTTCTATGGCGTTTGGACCAATAGTCTGGGTAAGCATTTATTTACTACTTAATTATGCTAATTAACAGCTGTTCTTGATCAATTTATTGAAGTAAACTTTTATGATTTACAGAAAGTAATATGTTGAACTTATAAGGTTTTCTCCATTAAATTTTAATTAATTGTCTTTAATGAATGAATAGCAATTATTTTCTAAAGTTAAAATAAATACAATGCATTATACAACTTCAGTTGTAAAATTCATTCTTATTAAAAGAAAAAGTACTACTCCAGTCCTTCCAAATTTATTTAATAAATATTTCCATTTCATGTTTACCATTGCAAAATTGTGATTTAAATAGAATATTTATTTATTTGATAGTTTACAACTTTGCCTTACCTTATAAACCATATTATTAGGTTCATTCACTTCGACCTGAGTAAAATTTTAAACCAAGAAAACAGATAACATAATATGACAATTGTTATTTTCAGGGCTCATATCTGATGCCTTCCACATGTTCTTTGACTGTACCGGCCTTGTAGCCGGTCTGGCCGCATCACTAGTCTCGAAGTGGAGAGCAAACGAGAGATTTTCATACGGATATGCGAGAGCAGAAGTGTTAGCTGGATTTGTGAATGGACTATTCTTACTATTTATTGCATTCTTCATCATGAGTGAAGCAGTGGAACGGGCGATAGAACCTCCAGAGGTATATATTTGTTGCTTTATTTATATTTATATTAGTCTTGGCGCTGGAGGTTACATTCCTAGGTCAAGTAGTGGTGGTGAAAAAGCTTGTAGGGTAAACTAATATTTGACGTGCAAATGAATTTCAGTGTAAATCAAGTTTCAAAATAAACACTTTGTCTTTGACATGCTTTATCATCATCATCATTCTAGTGCCTCTCCCGATTTAATCCTTGACCATACCTTGGAGCCCAGGGTAGGCTACTACTATGCTCATGAATTGACCAACTTGGTTATTAAATTATATATTTCTAGGCCATGCAATCTCATTTAATTGGTGGTCTACATCCCTTTAACCCCTCAACAGCTATCTATAGCATGTTTTGTAATTTGTATGTTGTCACCTAAATGAGTAGTGATGGAAAATAACTTATTAATTTCTCTTCAAACACATCTGTTCAATCTCCATAATACTATTTTAGATGGTTTCTTAACATTGGTTAAGTAATAAAGCTTAGCTTATCAATTGTACATTTTATGCATTTGATTTTCTGTAGTAATCTTATAACTTAATCAGTGATACTTATCTTAACAGAATAAATTCTGATAACAGACTAGACTTACAACATTTATGAGCAAGGAAATGTGTTGATTAATGTTTTTGATTTAATCTAAACTTGATTGAATGCATTGAAAAAATATATGTACGATGTAGGGATTCATACTCTTTTTGAGCTTGGTGCCTGTATAAAGTTACTAAACTTTGTTTTTTATATGGAATGCCTCTAAGACCAATACTCATATTTTGGCAGTATGTATGAGATACATTATACTACCAAGTGGTGCTATCATCAACATCATAATGCTTTTCTTAGTAGTTGTAGTAGTTAGAGATCAATCGGTCAATCACACTCAAACTACTGAATGGATTTTGATGAAATTACAATTTGGTATACAAGCAGGGTATGGGCTGACTTAGGTGATAGAGTACTTTTTATACTGATAATACTGATTAAATGCTCCCATGGGATATAATAGGAATTTTGATAACGCGGGTAAAAACTATTTAGTAATAACATTTTCAAACAATAACGTTAAACGCGACCGGCGGGCGCGGTTGGATACGATCTCAAAACGTATCGATCCCTTTTAATTTCAAATGCCTACCAAAACAGAGGGCAATTCTGTTACTTATTAGAAACTAGCGGCCGCCCGCGACTCCGTCCGCGTGGATTTTGATTTCCAATATCCTATGTGTTATTCTGATGTATAAGCTATATTGTGGTAAAGTTTCATTCAAATCCATTCAGTAGTTTTTACGTGAAAGAGTAACAAACATCCATACATCCATACTTACAAACTTTCGCCTTTATAATAGTAGTAGGATATGCTTAATTCTTATTACGTGAACGTCACTATAATGGCGAGATTACTAAAACGTGTAACACGTGTTTCAAGACTCGTCTCGTGTAGGTATGAGGACGGCTAATCTGAAATGCGGTTTGGAATCACGCAAAGTTACGAGTATATATTTCCATTTTCCACTAGCATTTGTAGATATCAAATCAAATCTTATATGATCTAATGCAAAACCAAAATGTATAAAAAGGTATCATTTGATATTTAGAGACCTACAATAATAATGGACCTTGTCGGGCACGCAATATTTGTTGATTGTTGTATATCACACCTAATGTAGAGTAAAGTATCAGATTATTATTAATGTCTTACTGCAGGGCCTCCATAATTTGAAATCATGTTTTGGTTACAAATATGGGTTTTGGCTTAATCACCACGGTTGCTAAATTCGGGTTAGTGATCAAAAAGCCAGGCTGTGTTCGGAAAAACCGACACAAATTTTCTGACCCGGGAATCTAACCCAGGACTTTGAGATGGTCTCGATGGCTCAGTTCTGATAAACCACTAAGCTATGCTCATCTAGGTGTCACATATCGAACGGTATTTGAACGCGGTCTTAGTAACCGAACACTCATAATTCGAGGATCTCACTTTTCAGTATCTTCCAATACCCAAGTGACCTTCATCATCAAAAGTAAATTAAAGTGAATACTGCAATAAAATTGTTTGAAACTTTCTGGTGACCGTATTCAATTATGTACTTTCAACATCTTAAGAATCAATGTTGAAATTGTCTTGCACCACACTGCTACTTGACGAAGTCACGTATTTTATTTTCTATTATGTCCCGCCTTTTGTATAGTATAGCCGCTATGTTACAACAGCACTCTTTTATGTGGCATTTCGACTTTCTTGCATATTAGCATAGCATACGTGCCACTATGTTATTCTGAAAGGTGTTTAATATTCAAGCTTTATCGTGTGTATTTAATATGATAATGAGTGCTCTGCTCTGAGATGTGTCCTCAGCCTTTCGTTGGTCTGAATATTTAAGTAGAATCGAGTACCTATAACATCACATTTAACTGCAAACGATAGATGTGGCTACCTACATTGCCAATGAATGATATAACTATGAACAACGCTTGTTCGTCTATCAGCTTGTGAATTTGCTATATATTAGGTATCTACCTATTATATTTTATCGGATTTTTGATTTAATAATCCCAACTATCCCAACTAATATAACTCTGTCTGTCTGTCTGTCTGTTACGCTTTCCCGCTTAAACCTCGCAACCGATTTTGATGAAATTTGGTACAGACAATCCTTAGACGCTGAGACAGAACATAGGCTACTTTTTATTTCGAAAAAAAGAAATCCACGCGGACGGAGTCGCGGGCGGCCGCTAGTATGTAAATAATAATATAATGGCTCAGTTTAAACCTGTATAGGCATGATAAGTCAGGTTTCTGATAAAAAGAAAACAGTTTTTAACATTTCGGTGTGCATTGCGATCTGAAACTCAAGACGCAAGACCTTGAGTTGAACTGCCGGCGCAATTTATAAGTAGATTTCACCTATTATCTGTTTGATTTTCAATGTTTGTACCGATAATATGAGTTTAGATAGGTATTTCATTATCATTGGACACTGCAGACCGAAGACTTCCCTTACAACTTTTTGCTACCTCGATAATAAGGGTCAGAAAACATTTATGCAGTTATTATGGACCTGTAACAATTTCATTACTGGTTCAGACGACTGTTGATTGTTATTGATTTATCGAAATGTAATCATCAGATGTTCCATTCACGCTTTCATCGTTTTCGGTCCACTTTATACTCCCTTTAAGACCTAAAATTTATAGAGAAGTAAACTGCCGACCTTAAGATTTGTCAAATTGTTTATAGGTGAAACACGAGCGCCTCCTGTTGGTGTCAGTACTCGGGTTCCTGGTGAACCTGGTGGGCATCTACGCGTTCCACCACGGGCACGGGCACGGGCACGGCGCGCACGGGCACTCGCACGGCGGCCACGGCCACGCGCACGGCGCGCACGGCCATGCGCACGACGACGACGACGCGCCCACCGGCGCCGGCTCCGCCATCATGCGCGGCGTGTTCCTGCACGTGCTCGCCGACACGCTCGGCTCCGTCGGCGTCATCATCTCCGCGCTGCTCATGCGCGCCTTCGGCTGGATGCGCGCCGACCCGCTCTGCTCGATGGCGATCGCGCTGCTGATCGCGGCCAGCGTGGTGCCGCTGGTGCGCGACTCGGCGGGCGTGCTGATGCAGCGCACGCCGGCCGGCCTCGAGCGCGCGCTGCCGAGCCTGTACACGCGCGTGGTGGGGCTGGCCGGCGTGCACGCGGTGCAGGAGCCGCACTTCTGGACGCTCTGCAGCGACGTGCACGTGGGCGCCATCAAGCTGGAGGTGGCGCGCGAGGTCGACCCGCGCTACGTCACCGACCAGGCGGCGCGGATATTCCGCGAGGCGGGCGTCAAGCACCTCACGGTGCAGCTCGACTACTCGCCGCTCTGATCCTAAGCTCAGCTCGCAATGTACGACAATGTGCAGACCCCCCCGGGTGGATGAGCGTTTTTTTACTGTATATAGAGATGTGCAACAGTCCGTACTTTGGTGCGATAGTAAATAATTTACCGATTTTTTAAATATTTATTCATAGTGTTGTGATATAGGGAAATCTTATGATTTTATCGCGCCTCCTGCTATGTGTGCAAATTACCTAACTTACATGGGGTGATATTTGATTTTATAAATCAATAAGTCTGCCTGTATTTTTTCGTAGTTGTTTCATATAAACATTGTAACTTTGTATTTAGATAGGAATGTCAAATATCGCCTTAGGAAAATTCAAATGACTAAAGTCATCTAATATTGTATGTAAGTAATTTTATAAATTTTATTCTTTATAGTTTTATCCTGCAATTCTTTATTTTCGCGTTACAAAAAGTTACAGTTGTGTTATGTATTTTATCAATTTATTAATGTTTAAAAATTAATGATCTTTAAGCGGAATTTGATTCTATTCAACATGTATATAAAACATTCCATATATTCCTTTCTTATGTGGCTGTTATTAGTAACAATTTTTTACTCTTTATCAAAATGTGTTTGTAACAATAAATTGTACATAATATTTTTGATCTCTGAATTTGTAGAAGTTTTATATTCATCAAGACAACACAAATAAATTAATATTATAAATTCGACTTTTATGTATTAAATATGGAAAATAATGACCATTTAAGTGTTGCCCAATAAATGTAGGTAATAGCATAGCCTATGAAATGATATGTATGGTGCATCAGAACCTTCAATTTAAATTACCTCACTTCGATATCTTAACCTCATGATTGTCAATAATATTTTTAGTACCAGTACAAAATATGGCCTTTTTATGAGCATGATGTTCTTTTTTGGTCATTTATTTATTTATAACAATTCAGAAAATTACCTTAAACAAGTTATGCTGCTTAGTCTGATTTTTCCCCCTCTCAAGTTTTAAAATGTTTAGAGAACAGACTGAAATTAAAATTGCATTTAAATCATTAAAGTCTTTAGCCATGAAGTTTAAGACACATAAACATTTGTTCAATCAAACTACTTCAGCAGTGCTATTTGATTCTACCTGTACCTACATTACGATTTCTTCAATACAAACCTTTTAACATTGATATTTATATAACTTTTGCTTACCAGAAAAAAGTGTCCATAAATGTTATTTTTATGTTTTTGTAATAAAATGCGGTCACAAATGTCCATTACTATGTAAATGGAGTAGATTATCTACCCAAATATTTGGCCCTTGAAGTGAATAACAGATTTTTTGTTAAAATCGAGGAATAAAGCATCTATTTAATTATACCTTTCGCAGTTTATTTCATATACCTATACATTCAATAAATCAGAACAAGTGCATAATTTTCTTTAGTTTTTAATTTGTAAAATGGTAGGTATATTTGCCCTTCAGTTTTCAGGACTAGTTGGCTCTGTTTTGTTGTATAGGACGGGCAGCACTTAACCCATTTAGTGCCGCTGCCCATGGGCGGTCGAAACTACTTTATTCACTTTCTTGTCTACTTTCTTCGCCGCCAATGGACGGCCAGATTTCAAAGTATGCCAAAGAAACTAAACTGTACAGGATAAAAAAGTTTTTTCATGTCGAAAACGCCCATGGGCGGCCAAGAATACTGAATCGGCATGCCAGTGCCGCCAATGAGCGTCCCGAGTACCGACATACAACCAAGATCTATACTTCCGCGTGTGGGTAAGTAGGCATAGGCCAGATTATAGTTTTACCATCCAGCCGAAAAGAAACGCACTTCTTTTCTTTTACTTACACAAATGAATTTTTAACAATGAACAGTTAAAACTTTATAAAAATATATAATAAGGGATGTTATTGCGCACTCTAATAAAACAACTTGATAATTTTAAACGATTTTTTTACACCCTCAAACAGACATGAACTCATTTACAACATAATTAAATAAGAAATCTTTAAGTATTCAAAAATTTATTCTTTTATATTAAAATATAAAGTAAACGAAGATCTATAAATGCGGATAGAGTGACATGTGGATTGTGATGTAAAATAAATATTAACACAAACATAACTGAATGAGATAATTGTTCATATAAATTGTGGAATATTTTAATGAAGAATCAACAAGAATTACAGATTTATGACAAATATATTTCCCTTCTTTTACAAGTTAGGTACTGTAAATGAAAGGTGTTGGGCTAAGAACAACATAATGTTTTAAATGAGATAGACATTGTACTAGCCAAGCCAACACACAACAAGAATAATAAAATAAATAAACATAACCACAACACCACCTACTGCTTGCTACGTATAGGAACTATTCACATGTGACTATATCCGCAGTCTCACTACTTATTGATACTATTCAATGAGTTTTTTAGCCTTGAAGTACCGGCGGAGGTATAGGACCTGCCACGTGGCCAGTCCCAGGAGACAGACCATGGAGAATATGCTGAAGAATAGGACACGGTTGTTGGTGGACTCTGGAATAGAATTACAAAAGACACTGGTTAGTACACACTTGTTATCTGCCCTTAGCTCTGTTCAAACTAGCATTAGAAATCTATTTAAATAAAAAATCTAAGAGATCTTAAACACAATTTTATGACATCAGACTTACTTTAAGGAAAGATACAAAAAAGTATAACCTATTTTGAGTATTTTGGTAACAAATAATTGAATATATAAAAAAAATACATTTGTTATGTATGGTGATTTCATGGTAAGAAACTTATGTAAACCTAGCAACAAATTTAATATAAGTCTTTCTTGTATTTTTCAATTAGGAATTAAAGACGATCAAAGAAGTATAATGGGTGTAGGAATAGGTGGTGGGGGACTCTGCCCACAAGGAAGAGAAGAAACCCAACATGGGGTGTACTTTGGTGGAATAGAAACCTTGCTGCGGACATCATTTAAAAAAAAATATTTTAATAAATGGACAAGATATTTACCATTAGTATTCCTCATTTCCTCCTCCCTCTTCCTCATGAGGGTGAAGTCCTGCACAATGGCTTCGGACAGATCTTCCAGTCTCTTCAGCTCCAGCTCCATCGGCTTCAACTTAGCAGCCTCAGCAATCTAGAAGGTTATAACTAAATTAACATTCCATTATAAAATTGTAATTGGTAACCAATTCAGTCTTTCCACATTCAAGCAAAACATAAATCACAAAGGTCTCTCTCCACATGATCAAAACATTTTTACATGAAGCCTCCATTAGGCTTATTTTGAAAATCAAAACAAAAGCAAATTAAAGCAAAATCAAAGTAGAATTAAACACAATTATTGTTATATGTAAATTATAAGTAAATATTGGTTACTGCAACATCTCAGGCTGTGTCAATAAAATAGTTAGAATTATTTATTTATCAAAGCATAAGGACTTAGCACATAGACATAATATAAGTGGCACAAATTCAAGTAATAATAATACTATTAAAGAATAAACAAAGAAAATTTGGAATTATTCAACCCATGCATTATCAGTAATTTACTGTATAACGTTATTATTTAACAACAACAAGTATCACATAATGTTATCCAATTAAAACATTACATTTAGGTACTATTATAAACTTACTACCCAAGAATTCTTGTGTTTGAAGTACATAGATGACCCACCGACAATGAAGAAATATAAGCAGAAATTAATACATACACAATACAGTTGACATATAAAATGCAGCAAAGAATATAAAAATAGCCCATCCCAAGATCAACAAAGAAAGAAGGCTACAATATGTATAACAAATACTTATTACGGCTTATATATATAAAAATACTTAAATAGATATAAAATACACAATAATTATTCAAATGAGTAATACCTATGGTGCTTTGAGAATATTAGAATAAAGAAAGTGTATTTCAATATTATTTTTATAATGAATGAATAAGGAATACTTACTCCTTCATAGTTTTTAGCTTCTATTCCAACTTTGATGTCCAATGTCACATCTTGGCTGATTCCACGGCGTTCTGAAAGTAAAAAAAGGAAATAATATGTTAAAAGCATACAAAAACTTCTCTCATATATATTTACATCTACATTTTAAATGACCGAGTTATAAATGAACTGCAACTAATTCAATTCCTACTAATTAAAAAGAAAGACACTGATACCATATTATAATGTTAACCTTTATCAAAAAGACTGAATTATTAAGAGCCAAGTGATTGACAATATACATAATCACAATGTTAATTGAATTTTCAGTTTACTTCATATGACAAAATTAATCAAGTACAGTCATAAGCACTAACATGTATACAAACACATTGAAATATGAACTTTACTGCTTTGACATAAGAGTCGAGGTGTATACATGTTATTGCTCGTGACTGTACATTTGAAAGAATACACCATGTTTTTAAAATTAAAATGAAGAACAGTTCTTATCTTTAGTTTGCATTTATTATTGGTAAATAAATATCAACTATAATGTTTCAATGTGAAGTCAATTTGTTTTATAAAGTTACCTAATTAAAATAAGTATTGAAAAAAAAACCATTTTATTAATATTTCTAACAAGTGGTGGCCCGCGATTCCGTCCACGTGAATTCAGATTTCCAATAGCCAAAAAACCTTCCTCGTCAGATGGACTATCCAACACAAAAATATTTTTTCAAGTCGGACCAGTAGTTCCTGAGATAAGCACGTTCAAACAAACATACAAACAAACTCTTCAGCTTTATATATTAGTATAGATTATAAAGCAGTCAACATACATCAACATAAAGCCTAAAGGCCAATGATCATAGGTAATGGATTCATCCCTGGTTGAGGAAATCTCTTCAGGTTTGTCAACTATTGATGTTTCCAATATTAATTATTCTATTTGTGTAATGACAAAGCAAGGAGTATGTTAAATGTTGTTACAAATCTAGACCGCCATTATTAGGAAGAGAAACTACAACATACCTGGTGGAACTTTGGATCTGAAACACACTTCAAAAGTGTCATACGTTTCTGTGACAAATGTGAATTTTCCCTTAGTTATTGTGTCTTTCTGGGACAGGATATGGCCTTTAGAGTCACGGACCTGGAAAAGAAATGAAATGCTTTACTAGAACTGTGTGGCAAATAATAATAACTTGGATATCAATTAATCAGATGTATCTGTATTCAGTTTTGAGCCATCTCATAAGTTAGTAACATTGTCTGAACAGAGACAATTACTTCTTGATTTTTTATGAATTGTGACAAGAGATTCTTCTTTTATAAACAGCCGGCACAGAAACACTGCTGCTTCAAGACTCCAATGTTCTTATTAGCCATTGAAAGGCCAATTGCTCAAATCTGTCCTTCCTCTTACACAATCATTTCAAGCACTTACAACATAGTCCACTTGTTGACCAGCGACTTCGGTGACCTCATACTCTCCAGCCACGAGCACATTGGCATGCAGTTCCTCCTTCAAACACTTCTGTGTGTTGGGAGCAAGGCTCCACATGATAGCTTCGCTACCATGCCAGATAACACTGAGTACGAGCAGTAAATAGTGCACGTCCATTATGTCCATTAAACTATCACTTATGACCACTAAGTAAGTTAAAACTCATAACATAAAGAACTGAAAATAAACATATTCTGTGTCAAAAGACCGATGAGTTGGCCCGAAAAGAGAAACGTCGCCGGGCGTCAGACAAGAAGTGAATGTTGCCGTGTTATTCAATTTATTGACCGATCGACCGGTCTACTTTACATAAAATAAATGTTTTGGGTAGATATTTTAAAACATGTATCTTCACAGAATTTCCGTTTTCACTCCAAAATTGATAAAAACTTTCTCATTTTTCTCATACAAAGAGGTTTTTCACGGGATTTTGATTTTTGTCTTTCTTTTGTTAGTCTATGATTAATAACTTTATCTGTCATTAGTGGCTGAATGTGTCATTGTCTTCTCTAATAAAAAAGTAATAAATATTTTCTCTTTGAATTTTCGACGAAATGGAAGGAAAAATAACAATTTTCTAACCTAATTTCATGAAAGTGCAATCAATCTTGTTATTCTGGACTTTTAAAAGTCTGAGGCAGTTATTTTACAGACAGTGTCAGTGAAATATTGCATATGAAACCTACAATTTGTTCTACAACTTTGCAGGATTGTGTAAATTACATGTTTCAGAGGTGACAGTTCTCCTGATTTGTAATTACGAGATTTTAGTAATATCTGGAAGAAACAAGTTTACTATCGATAAACAGAATAATAATTATTGAATGGAAACATATCTTTCATTATAGAGTATATATTTAAGGAAGGAATTTCTTGTAAGTAAATATTGTACTATATTTTCCCATGTTTACATAATACTATTTTTACTATTGTTTGTATGTTGTAACATTTTACATTGTACAATAGAAAACTTCTATTACCTTCTGTAGTTAGTTACATAACGGAGGCTCTGCTTGTTGCCAATTAATGTACAATAATGCTATTTTTTTTATTTTGTGTAATTTTTCTTGTTGAATAAAATCAAATAAGTTTCAGTTTTAGCTGTATCTGAAATACTTAGTTAATTTACAAAATATTATGTGTCCACACTGAGGGTTTTAAATGCCTTTTATCAGATAATACTATTTTTCTTATTAAAGTTCTTCTCCAAAGCACCATTTACAATTAAATCAAACAGATTTGAAACTTATTATTAATTGAGAAATTCACTAATGTTAAAGACAAGCATCAGTATCTTATGAGAAATAAAATAAGTCTAGTATTTAATATAAAAAAACTAGGTAATATTAGATACAACATTACTCGTCTTGAGCGAGGAAAATGCCTATAACTGAAGCAAAAATTATATTTGATTCGATTCGAATGATAAATACCCAATTAAAATAAATATTATGTTCTAAGATATTTATTTTATTAGAGCAATATACACAATATTGTGCTGTTTTTTAAGATTTTCAGTAATGCATAATTCTTTAAAATTTGATTGCTGTTCAATGAATTACCTACAAAATTATTAATTAATTTAATAACCTAATCATGCAAGAAGTAATTATCAGAATTTAAAATTATCTCACTACCAATCTTTTTTTGGTAGGAATTCAATGTTCTAGGCTAGGTATTA
The DNA here is from genome assembly GCA_958496325.1 of Nomophila noctuella. Taxonomy (NCBI): domain Eukaryota; kingdom Metazoa; phylum Arthropoda; class Insecta; order Lepidoptera; family Crambidae; genus Nomophila; species Nomophila noctuella. Next base: position 13,129,122 of record OY292499.1, on the reverse strand, counting down.
TTAATTCTCTTTGTTGACAACAGATGGCTTTAGTAGTCTTAAAACTGCAATAAAAAGTGATTATGCATCTCCTTATTTAAGAAGAAACTGGAAAGCGAATCAAAGCAATTTATTTATTATTTAGGAATGAGTCCTTTGACTATCCAAAAAAATATATTCAGAGAATGAACATAGTGTATGAAATTAAATTCCACTTCATGAATAAAACTACTTTTAGCATGGCTTTATTTACCTTGTTTTTTGTTTTGAAAGAAAATATTAAATGACATTGCCTGATAGGATTTGATATAGGTAATCCAGGATTGAATAAAATCTTGGTTATAGATTTCTGATGAATATGATTAAGATCGGCTGCATAAGAGCGATGCAAATAGAAATAGAAATAGAAATAGAAATCTTTATTGCTTAAACTGTGTACATTTACAAAGATGGAAATATTTAATATATAGTATCAACAGTTGCCCATATCGGGCATGCAATATTTTTGCGGTTTCTAGTGCTTGGATTCAAAATATTCAGCCACACTGTAGTAAACATTTTCTAAGAGCCAGCGTTTAAGTTTTTTTCTAAATATTTTTATGTCTTGAATATCTTTAATGATATTGGGTAAATGGTTGAATATTTTGATACCAGCATAACAAGTGCTTTTAAAATAAATGTTGTTATAGGGCCTTGGTACATGGATATTGTTTTTATATTTACTGCGTAAATTTAAGCGGGATTGAGAGTTACATTGAAATATATTACTGTGTTTTTTAATAAATAAACAAATTTCTAATATATAAATGTTAGTTATAGTAAGGTATTCTTTATTTTTGAAAACATTTCTAAGAGTTTCATCGGCATACATATTGTAAATTATACGAAGACATTTTTTTTGTAGGATAAAAGTTGACTGCACATTTGTGGAATTACCCCAGAAAATTATCCCATAAGTTAGGAGTGGATAGACTTGGCCATAATATGCCGCTCTGGTTACTTCGGTTGATGTAGATTCCGCAAGAATAGATAGTGCATAACAGTAACTGGATATTTTCTTATTTATTTTTGCAATGTGTTCCTTCCAATTGAAGTGACAGTCGATTTCAACTCCTAGATACTTAATGTGTTTAACTTCTTCAATATCAGATTTATTGATGTTTAGGGTTAGTGGTTTTGCATTATAATTTCTAAATTGTATTATTTTAGTTTTAGATAAATTAACATTTAAGTTTATATTTTTAAGCCAATCAACTATTTTATCTAATGTGTCATTAATACTTAATTCTAAATTCTTATCTTTACTGTCCTGTATAAAAATAGTCGCATCATCAGCAAACATGACACAGTTGTGGTCGGTGATATCTGGCAGTTCGTTTACGTAGATTAAAAATAACAGAGGGCCCAGGATACTTCCTTGAGGCAGCCCCACGGTGGATTTAGTTTCTCTTGATTCGACCTCTTCAAAAGTTTTGGTTTTACTGTTGAATGTATCAATAACTGTAACCTGGACTCTATCTTTTAAATAACTTTCAATTAAGTTCAGAGCTAAACCACGTATACCTACTTTTTCTAATTTGTCTAAGAGAATATCGTGCACTACGCAGTCGAAAGCCTTCGACATGTCCAAAAATAAACCTATGCATCTAATTTTCTGATTGATTGAATCCCATATATCACTTAATACTTTGTAAATAGCAGCTGTAGTTGATTTATTTTTCTGAAAGCCAAATTGATTTTTATGTATAATGGAATGAGAATTAAAGAAACTAGACAATCTGGTGTTTATAACTTTTTCGAAAATTTTTGAAAAACAGGAAAGGAGCGATATTGGTCTGTAGTTAGTGATATTACTGGTGCAACCCTTTTTATACATGGGTTTAATTTTGGCCTGTTTTAATTGGTCAGGAAAAGTACCCGATTCGATCATTAAATTTAATAAATAAACTAAGGGTTTACATATGTAAGAAAAGGAAGCTTTTATTACTTGCACGGGGATATTGTCATAACCGTAACTATTTTTGTTTTTAAGCCCAAATACCCAAAACAATAGCCCAAAAACCTCCTAAAAGAGGCATAGAAGAATAGGAGACCGAAAGGCGGGTTGCGATTTGTCCCCACTCGGTTGCTACTAACAAAATTAACAGAAATATGATAGATGCCTAATCCTGTAGTCCATATTATCACACAGATGCGTTCAAAGACAAAGTAGAATTCAATTATTCTGCAATTAGATTTAAAGAGAAATTCTATTTGACATATATTTTTTCACCTCGCAGCACTTTGACGTGAATGGCCTTCTTAGAACAAGTGCCGCAAGAACTCAATAGTTAGCCTTTTCTATCGAGCGGCATCGCGGTAATAGGTTCATAAATCTACATGTGAACAAATATGGGTTCACAAATATAAATGCGAACGAAATTGTTTCGCCACTATATAGGAAATCCTGTGGTTGTTATTAACCAGTACGTGGGGTTGAGTAACTGTTTTCTATCCTATTGTATTTCGTGGTTGCGTAAACGCGGTATACAGTCTTCACAAAATTGTAAAATGAATGTTGGACCTATAATAAGAGGTAGAGATTGACATGAAGCAGCATTTGAGTCTGCCTTAAATGGATCAGTATTTCCAACTTTGAACTAGCAGCAAATAAAGTGTACATATCTCGGAAATGGTCCATCCTCAGTTAACTTAGATTTTGACCAGGCTACATTATCTAATTGTCAGTGGCTGTCGCGTTTTTTGGAGAAATGTACAGTGTTATCAAAACGACAGCACGCGCATTCTACTTTTCTTGTATTATTTATAGACTTATTCTTTTTTCAGGTCTAAAGGTCATTACTACTGCTTAAGAAGAGCTGTTGCGAAACTGAACCGTTAAATCTTAACAGGTGCTTAATTTTTTTTACCTATAACTAATTATCTTAACAAATAAGAATTCAAATGTTTCAATGGTGACCAAAAATGTTTCATATGGAACTCTTCCTTGCTTCGAAAGGCACGTTAGGTCGTTGTTCCCGGTAACTGCAGTGGTAAATACCAACCAATCAATAATAAGTAGAAGAACTGCTTGCGTACCAGTCGACCTGTCCCCAAAGTTATGATGAAATGAAATTATTTTGAAATGAAATCATTTTTTCTGCAATTTGATTCTTGCAGTAAATTCTTTTGCACGTCAATACATTTTTCGCCGTACCAGCGCCTCGACGTAGATGGCCTGCTGAGAAGAGACGCCGGAATAAACCCTGCAGTTTCGCCTTTATTAAGTCGATGATATTGAGTGGTTATATTGATCATTTAAAATTTATATTTGTGAGGACCTATAAGTGATTTGGGCAATTACCATTTTGCTACCATAGATAAGTTTTAATAAATCTTGGTATTCCTTAAATAAATAAATTGTTAAGTGACATAGTTTAATATTTTTTTACTTTTAGGTGCATATCAGTGATGTGTAGAAAGAGTTGCGAGGTCAGCAACCCAGGAGGATCAGCGGAAATATGCAAAGGGCAACCTTTCATGACTATCTGATCCACATTATGTTCGTCTGAGGTAAGTCTTTTATAATCTCTATAAATTTTATTGTATATTTATTTTAATATTATTCACCTTTATCTATTTATCCCTATTAATTACCTAATTCGGGCCTCGTATTTTCACTTAAAAAAGACGTGGCTAGAATAAAATAATTAAGATTGCAAAAGAGGGCGTCGTAACGTGATTACTAAAATCTTCACAAAAAGTAATGAAAATAAATCGGTGATAGTCGCTTACTGGAATAGTAATTTTGTACTTCTTTGAACTTTAAAACAATAAATATTTATTATAATTTCAATGACTCCACCTAATAATCGCTAAAAAGAAACGCTATAATCATTTTCTTGGGTAAAGGCTTTTACACTGTGCTCTACATGTGGTGTGGTGAAGGACTTGATCCATATTCTGTTGGATTGTGCCTGGGTGCAGATCTGAGAACCAATAAGGGATCGGAGAACGTCAACGTCGGAACCTAACTCCAGTGGAGCAATGGCGCTTTACCTACTTCTGAGCCTTTCCGTAGAAAAGGAATCTCAATGAATTCTCCTATGAAGATGGCATAACCACTAATGGTGGTTGAAGTCTTATCAGAAGTCAGACTAAAACCCAAAAAAAAATCTCAATATTAATAGTTCGTCTCTCCTTTTTAACCGACTTCAAAAAAGGAGGAGGTTCTCAATTCGTCTGTATGTTTTTTTTTTTATGTATGTTCATCGATAATTTCGTCAAATATGGTCGGATTTCAAAAATTTTTTTTTTGTTGGATAGAGTTCAGTTCTGAGGTGGTCCCATTTTCACCAGTCCAGGATCTGATCATGGAATCCAGGAGAAATCGAGGGCAACCACCGAAAGTATGCTCGTATGGTGTTTTTGTTACGTAATCATGTTTTACTCAGGTATATGCTTCAGGGTGTCAACATTTGATGCTGCTGTCCTGATGATGATGCTACAGTACTCCTTAGCGGTTAGGAGTTGGAAGGCAGAACTGCAATTGGTCGATGGAAACTATTTAGTAGTATGTAGGGCTTACATGTTGCTTGTGAGGTATGCTTGAATCAACATCTGATGCTACTGTGCTGATGATGAAGCTACAGTACTCCTTAACGGTTAGGAGTTGGAAGGTAGAACTGCAAGTGGTCGATCGAATGTATGTGGGGCTAACGTGATACTTGTGTATATTACATCCAGACCCACGGCGAGAAATCTCGCCGAGAAGTCTCACTGGGCCTTCTCACGAGAACAAGTAATTTATCCACACTCTCATTTACTTTTAACAACAACTAAGTTCCTATTAATAATTAAGTTCACGACCCTTTAACACAACTAAAAATCATGAAATAAACTGACTTTTTAAAAAAAAATTAAACCGACTTCAAAAAAATCGTGAACACAAAAATAAACTAAAAATTAAAAAATAATTCCTAATATCTATTACCTAATACTATAATTTTCCTAAACTATGTCAAAGTAATCTTAAACAAACTAACTGAAGTCGGTGCCTGTCCAAAAAAGCAGAAGAGAAAAAGCACCGACTTCAGTTAGTTTGTTTAAGATTACTTTGACATAGTTTAGGAAAATTATAGTATTAGGTAATAGATATTAGGAATCATTTTTTAATTTTTAGTTTTGTATGCTGATTTTAGCGCCCTAACGTGTTGTAAAATACCGTTTAGGCGCCAAAATTCCACACACGATAGTGGGCTAAGTACTTGAATCTTCTTTAAAATGCGCATTATAACTGTCGCAAAAGTTACTGAAATTATTTGAAAAAAAAAGCCGAATTACGAAATTGAATATTTTCCAAAAATTTGAGCACATTTCGTCCTCTGTATTCTAAACAAAAGTTTTATAAAAAATCAAGGGTAAAAAAAATCCTTATTGATATATTATTTTCACTATCAGTTTTTAACTGCATGTGTCCTTGTTTAAATCAAGAGCTGATAATTGTTTATTCTAATAAGTCTCGCGGAAATTAGTTTGGGAGTGACGACATGAACTCCCGTAGAGGAAAAAACCTTTCAGACCTTTGTCACGTGATAGCTAACAAAAAGTAATATGCATGCAATCATGTTTACTGCTTTTTGTCTATGGTTTATAAAGCAGCGTTTGTTCGTCTCTACTTACGGGATTTGAGGTAGGAACTACTTCATTTCTTGGCCTTTAAACCCTTAAAATGCTAGAGACATCTCGCGCCGCGATTCAAAATGTGCATTTGTGCAGTCCGGAAGTTTGGACCAAAAGCATAATATGCTGTCTCAAATTATGGTTTTTTTTTTATTATTGTCACTTACGAGAGTCCTTAGCTATTAAATCTTTACTGCAACTTTCCAAAATCAATTCATTGGTTTAAGTGACACGACCTACGCCAATAATTTGGGGTTAACTTGATGATTTAAAAAACTTTATCGAAGGTAGACTAAGTTGGGTGACATTGAAGTTAACTAAAAGTTAAATAATAAAATACTGTTTGTAAAATATGTATAAAATTTCTAAAGCTTAAAGCTTGAGCATTGTTTGAAATTTTTTACTGATTTATACATAACAATAAATACTCTGTTTCTGAAAAAAAAAGATTTGTGCATTCCATATAATGTTATAATCTGAATATCAGAGTTTATCATAACATGTTACCTATGTAGAGCACTAACGCTTAGCCTATACACCTGCCTTATTAGCTCGCCTAGACGGTACGTGTCCATATTAAGGCCACCGCGGTCGCGCCCGCGAGACAGGCCCCGTACAGCAGGCGCTAGGCGGCGAGCGCGAACCGATATCGCTTGCATGCATAAACCGCCGGCCATGTAATAGCGCAATGAAATCGAGAGTGTTTAGTCGGAACCGTAGCGCGAAAACGTGTCTTATGCTGCGCTCAGCTCCATTCAGGTGCTCGGCCGTGACAATGCGCGCGACCGGCGGCGGCGCGGGGCGCGGGGGCCGCGGAAAAGTGGGTCGCTCGGCGACGTGTAGTCAAGTTCAAGGCCACACACGGAGGGGAGGGGGCAGCCGATCGCCCATAGATGGCGTTGCGCGATTCGAAGTTGAAAATTTTGCGAGCTCGGGGGTGCGGTGCGGTGCGCGGGAACGTCGTGCGGGAACGAATTTTCGGTGCAACACACACGACACGACGCTGCACTCGTGTACTGATCGTCGCGACGCGCAGTACTTTCGCGCGGACCTAGACACACTTTTGAGCTAACCTCACAGACGAGCCGACATGGATTGGATGGAGATGGAGGATGTGGTGCGTACATTTTTTCCGATTTATTCCAGGTCGAAAGAAAATATTATGTAAATAATTATGGAAAAATCCAGCGCAGAACATATCTTTTTTGTGAATAATGTTTCGCCTTGACCTATCCTAACATTTTATCACATCACATTGAACAGCCGAATGTTTGTTATCGGTACTTTTTTATGTTGCCCCTTGCAACTTTTTAAATTAATAGGTTGCAACTATGTATTTTGCCTAAATAATTAACATTCTCATGATAACTGGAAATGTTTGGTATTCATTTTTAAATCTAAATTCAGTAGACAATGAAGCTGATACAAATTCGATTTGAAAACTCTGTTTCGATTCTTTTTAGAATAAATACTAATCTAAGCATCAATTAATTTATTTTATTGTGTAACTAATAGTACATATTAATTAGTTGCTCTTGACACTGATTAACGCCTGATGTTATTGCAAATATCAGTGCTTCTAATAATATTGTAATTAATATACTATGTAAAACGTATTCCAATACGCGCAACCCATTAATAACATAATCAAATAGATCTGTAATGTAACGACTGCAAGTGCGTAATAAACAATTGTAATTAAAATGATGCTACATTTGAATTCAAATTTCAGTAGTGTCATGAACATAATATAAAGTTTAAAAATCTAGATGTTATAGTCATCAGACAGATTTATCGTGTGAATGCGACAATATTTCCTGTTCGCGTCGGCGGCTCTAATGTATTTTCAAAGAGCACAAAAAATGGTCCGCTCCGCGACACGTGAAAATCGTGCGTCGTGCCCGACCTGCCCCAACGCGCCATCATCGATCGCGCGAACAATTGCCCGCCTCTAGCGCTGCCCCTAACGGTTGTTTGGAGCTCCTATGCCTGCGCCGGCACGCAGCCTTGCCCCAGCCTCCCCCATCACCGACACCGGTATCTTTTTGATACGTAATGCAAACGTAATGTTTTGCTTTTTACCTAGAACGAGCCCACAGTTGGCAAGGCCGTGCTTTTTGCGAGAAACTAAAAATACGTCGCATGCTTCATGATGTTGTGATGCCCCTTTCTTTCGTTTTTAGATATGACGTCACAATCTTTCACTATTCTTGCAACTTTGGTTTTAAGTGTTAAGGTATATCATTAATCGCCTACCCCGGTCGGTCCCCACTTTTCAAGCAAGTTTTGGTAGGTTCCACTCCGGTAGAATTAGTTTTCCACAGTTGTTAATTTTTCCGCCGTCTTTTTCTTTCACCTGAATATAATATATTTCTGTGACACTTCCTTTGTCCGAACAGAAAAATATGTTCGATAAGGAAATAAATCCAGCGGTATATATTTTTTAAATGTTATGTTCTATTTGAATGATTTTTTCTTCATATAATAAGGATGACGTAAACTTTAAGTAATTTTAATGAAGTTCTTAATCATTTCACATCCCAATAAATATTCGGAAAGATTGAAATTTCTCAGGCCCGGTAACAAAAGATACGACCTTTTATTTACATAATTATTTGCGATTACTCATACGGTATAATTTTGAAATGTAAATTAATAGGGGAACATTAAATTTCCCAATCCGTCAGACAGGGCTGTTCGTAGAATTTCGCATTAGCTTAGCTCCCAAAACTTAGGGATAAATGGATCCTTTCTTTTGGAGGATATCGTTCGTGATGTCGTTTTTACGACTTGTTTTGTCTGTGCCATCATCATCCTGTTTGCTTTATCCGCTCGATATCGCATTTTTTTATCTTTAGACAGTAAGTTCTTTGATTGAGGCATTCAGACTTTATTCATGGTTGCGTTTGCATTGCACATTTGCAATATTTATCAAAAGGATTAGGGATACGCTTATCATCAATATGTCTGCATATTTTTTGGTTTAGCAGGGATTTCAGCTGCTCTGGATTTTTCCGCTAGTTTTCGGCTGTCTCAGATTGTTAGGTCCTACTGTTAAATTTTCTGCAGAAAGGTGTGTAAAACTTACTGATATTTTTTGGTAAGAAAAGTAACAGAAACTTTTTAGGCAATGACGTAGAAGTGCTACTTATTTTTTGTAGAGTGGTCTTCTGTGTTAATTATACGTCTGGCATGCTTTCGGTATGTCATCAATATACATATTTGTTCAAAGATCCTTATTGTCACGTCACATTGAATCAGACGTGCATGATAAGTAGCTGATTTTTGGTAAGAAATATTAGGTTTACATTCTCTATCTAATCATTTGTGCATAGCAATCAACGATGTGCAGGATTATGATATAATGCGGCCTTGACTGTTTGTTATCTGCATGCTGAAAATCTTTCCAGCGACTGTTGACATAGTTTGAATGCAGTTTTTAAAAGTAAATTTATCTTGCACACGGAAGTGCAGCCAAGTTTTGTTTACAATTTTAGAGAAAACTTTTATCAAATAGTAATCATTGGAAATATAATAAATTTTGCATCTGCATAATAATTTTTGAAAATAGCCGAGTCACAGCCAGATCCATTATGATGGTCCTGTCTGAGGTGGTGGATAGCCAACTAGAATATACTTTTTTTATGATTCGACAATTACATAACTTAATAAAAGGTTGCGATGCAATTTCAAAGTTTTCTCGTCGATTGGGAACTAACATTTTCATCATTGTGTTTAAAATGATGTTTTTCGTTATGTAGGTAGGTTTATGCCAATAATAAAATAAAATTGTTAAAATACATGTTTCTCATCAATTCAGTTTTTATATGTTTTTGGATGCAGCAACTTATGTACCTACTGGACACTACTGGTTTAAAATGCAAATGCACTAAATGTTTTGAAACTTCCAATGTTTCGTTTTTAATACTAAGAATATCTAACTGTCTAAATAAAGTATTATCATATCACACATGCGTGCGTGACATATAATCATGTGCTAAGATTTAAAATTGTGTTAGGTAATTTTCAAATAATCTTAATTCTTTTTAGGCGCATTATTTCACATGTCGCTAATGGTTTTATTCCACGAATTTGTCAATCCATAATTTTAGTTTTCTTTTGTCGCTATCAAACTTTTGGGACAAGGGTCGGCTCAGTGCCTTTGCCATAGAAAAAAAATAATCAATCAATCGATCAGCCTATTGCCCTCCACTGGTGAACGTAGGCCTACCTCAAAGTGCGCCAGCCATCCCCGGTACTTTGCGATCCGCATCCACACAAATTTTGGGTCCATTTAGTATACACTTAGATCTCTAGACTATTGCTTAATAATAATTTTGAACGAGTTCTTAATTTTTTGCAACTATGTAATAAATCTCCTTGCACTGTTATTACTCAGCAACCAGCTAAGAACAACTTTTGAGTGCATTTCGGTTACTGGTTTCAAACCTGCTGTTTCTATTATAATTATAATACCCGACTATCATTAAATCCTCGAAAACCCCTGCATTAAAAACAGTTCATAATTATTGAAAACGTGCATGAAAAAAATATGTAAGGTGTAGTATTTTATGTACAGCAATTTAGTAGTAATTAATATGCTGAAGTCACGATACAGTCGTTATAATTCAAACTATTACAATGGGTTTAATATGGATTTGCTGATGGATACTTGCAGACGGCCTTTGTTACGAAAAAATACTTCATTATTTTAATGGGTAATCGAGACAGCCATTTCTGTCTATTATTAAATTTCGGGACAATTAATAAGTAATTTACTGCTACATATACTAGAATGTCCTGACTCCTTAAAGTGCAATTTCTTAAAGGCAAACTTCACAGGTCCCAATATATCCCATAAAGTTTCTTAATGTTAATCTTCATGTCCATGCTTAACCATAGAAAAGAAACCTACGTAGCAACATGATTTAATATCATCGCATAATGTATTACAGCTAGCATCTTCATCTACTGCTGCATTATCATTATCAGCATCGACCTTAGGTTAGCAGAGCGTATGGTCATGGGCAGGGCGCCTATACATGCAGATAACACGGTAATTATTTAGTAGTATACTTCCGCCATGCACTGGTTCATATGTTCGTGCTCGTGTACCTAATAGGTAATTGGGTGATCCACGAGGACAATGCAACAACATTGCCCAATGATGTTCAAGGTCTCGTGAAATTGCGAGTAATAAAGTATCTAAAACAAACTATAAATGCGGGTTAATTCGTATTGATACGTTTGTTGGAAGTAAACGTAATTTCTGATATGTATCTGTAAAAAAATTGGGGCAAAAAATTTTGTTGCTTTGTTTATGAAAAAAAAGAAAGAAGCAAAAAACGAAATTTTAATGATAGTTTTTCTTCTAGAAATAAACAAACTTTTACATAATAGTCCGGTCAAAATAGACATTCGAGTTTGCATTAATTCCCACACAGCTGGATTTTTGTGCAGGCCTTGAATACGTCATTACAAATGATATGTCAAAACTCCCCATCGATCCCGCTTGAGCGTTGTTTTTTATTCGTGGTCAAAGGGCCCAAATTTGCCTTTTTGTCTTAAATCTCTGAAACTAAAAGAGCTATCGAAAAATAGTTCAGGAAAAGTTTATAGATCGTAAAATTGTCTACCTAAAAGATCTCTAAATTTTTCTTCTACAAAGCAGCGCTGTCGAGATATTGTGACTTTAAGCCGCAGGAAAGTCGTATTTTCGAGTAGCCCACATTATGCAATTACAATAAATTGGGTTGAGTAGTTTATCTGGTGCAGGTGGCACTTAAGTATGGATTGGCTCGAAACTATTATTTACCAATTTCCAGCCCCAATTTTCAGGATTTAGTTCATTGAAGTCAAAAAAGACAATATGACGTATCAAGCTTGCATTCATTCCCAACAAGCGGGACTTTTGTGCAGGCCTTGAATACGTCATTACAAATGTTATGTCAAAAGTCCCCATCGATCCCGCTTGTGCGTTGTTTTTTATCTGTACTGAAAATCTTCGGATCCTATTCCTAACCTTTCTCGTAGTCAAACCTCAATGGTCCCCATAGAGACTTTTACTCCTTAGATGAAATAGGATCGATTGGCGCGAAAAAAAATTTTGGAATTTTCAGTACAAATTGCTGAAATAGGTAATTTTTTTTTCATGCCAATCAATCCTATTATAAGTTAGGATTAAAAGACTTTAGGGGACCATTTGAGGTTTGAGTACTAGAAATGTCAGGAATCGCAAAAAAACTTTTCCCATACATTTTGTACTGAAAATACCAAATTTTTTTTTTCTCGCCAATCGATCCTATTTCATCTAAGGAGTAAAAGTCTCTATGGGGACCATTGAGGTTTGACTACCAGAAAGGTTAGGAATAGGATCCGAAGATTTTCAGTACAGATAAAAATCAACGCACAAGCGGGATCGATGGGGACTTTTGACATAACATTTGTAATGACGTATTCAAGGCCTGCACAAAAGTCCCGCTTGTTGGGAATGAATGCAAGCTTGATACGTCATATTGTCTTTTTTGACTTCAATGAACTAAATCCTGAAAATTGGGGCTGGAAATTGGTAAATAATAGTTTCGAGCCAATCCATACTTAATTGCCACCTACACCAGATAAACTACTCAACCCAATTTATTGTAATTGCATAATGTGGGCTACTCGAAAATACGACTTTCCTGCGGCTTAAAGTCACAATATCTCGACAGCGCTGCTTTGTAGAAGAAAAATGTAGAGATCTTTTAGGTAGACAATTTTACGATCTATAAACTTTTCCTGAACCATTTTTCGATAGCTCTTTTAGTTTCAGAGATTTAAGAAAAAAACGCAAATTTGGGCCCTTTGACCACGAATAAAAAACAACGCTCAAGCGGGATCGATGGGGAGTTTTGACATATCATTTGTAATGACGTATTCAAGGCCTGCACAAAAATCCAGCTGTGTGGGAATTAATGCAACCTTGAGTCTTAATTTTGTCTATTTTGACTGGATTATAAGCCGTCTTCTGTTTCACGCCCTTGCCTTGATATCTACATACGTACGAAAATAAATTATTGCGGCTAAACAATTTTCTGTTGAATATGAAGATCGCGTCGGCCTAAATTACTATGCAAATGGTGATTTTCAAATTAACGTTACGCCGATATCTAAATTTACTGAAATACAGCGTACTGACGGTTATGTCTATGAAGGAATTAATCTTCATGTGGCTTAAATATTAAGCCCAGACCGCTTATGTTATTGGCAGCCCGTCTGAATTTCAGAGACGAAATGCTGTCAAATGCAGAAGGTCTGGGTATCTCGAATTCGTCTAATTTATTACATATAATTTCTTGATTGCAATTGCATTTTTCAGAAGTTTTTTTGTGTTTGAATTAATTCTTTGGTACCTATTGTCAAGACGATTTTATATCGCTGACTTAACATTTTACTCATTAAATCTTTTAAACAGAAACTTGGTAAGACATTTATTATTTTTAACATTATTGTACAACATATTACTTTGTAAAAAAAATAAACTTTATGCAGATAGACATCTCGGTTATCAACATCACCAATACAATTCAACATTCGCATCTCATTTGATGCACTTATCCACTTTTTCTTTTATTGCATAACTGATATTTACATCCATAATAGCTATTGTCATTATCAATATATCTTCTGTAGCGTTATCTCTGTTTACATTGGGTTGGCTCTCTTGGTTATATTAAAACTTATTTTGTCAGTGCACATACACTACTCAATGTAGGTACCGTTAATGCAAATTCCTAATCTTACTTTTTTATAAGTAGTCATGTCTACTACGGATTTTATCGCTCTTTTTAGTGGAGTCAATGAATACATAAAACAGGCAATATTCGAAAGTCCTCAAGAACAGCTCCGATTTCGATGAATTTTTTTTTGTTAATTTTCAAAATCAGAAACCTCCTAGAGCGGGGACGGAACTATTTATATTGTATAAACAATATCTACGATATATTTTATACACAAAAAAAAATTCTCCTATACAATATCCATTAAAAACTTGTAAATATATTAATGAATGTTATAAACAATCTATATATATAAAACTCAAATCTATATATATAAAATAAAGCCCGATCTTATATATACAAAACTCAAAGGTGACTGACTGACATAGTGATCTATCAAAGCACAGCCCAAACCACTGGACGGATCGGGCTGAAATTTGGTATGCAGGTAGATGTTATGACGTAGGCATCCAGTAAGAAAGGATTGTGATCAATTCAACCCCCAAGGGGGTGAAATAGGGAATGAACGTTTGTATGAAACTTTGTCAATTTTAAGCCGATCGAGGTGAAACTTTGCATACTATTAGCTATAATGATTTGAGCATCGCCTGAGGAATCATTTTGATGAATTGAACCTCTAAGGGGATAAAATAGGGGATGAAAGTTTGTATGAAACTTTGTCAATTTTGAGCCGATCGGGCTGAAACTTTGTATGCATCAAGTTATTATGACGTAGGCATTCCCCATGAACGATTTTGGTAAATTTCACTCATAGAGGGATTAAACGGGGGATGAAAGTTTGTATGAAACCCAAATATACGCGTCAAAATAATATTAAATTATTGTTAAAATCTTTTTTGTAACAACTATTTGTAACCATAAGATTATTTTATGGAGATTTTTCTACAAAAAAATAGAGACCAAACTTAATTTTTTTATCCATATCGTTGATACTGTTAAAACAATATAAATAGTTCCGTCCCCGCTCTAAGAGGTTTCTGATTTTAAATAATATAAAAAAACAAAATTAACAAAAAAAAAATCATCGAAATCGGAGCTGTTCTTGAGGACTTTCGAGTCAAATGCTTCATTGACTCCACTATTTGTTCTATAATTTATATCGTCTTGTCAGTTTTGAGTCATAATATGCTACATTCGATTTCCCCAGTCTTTGATATTACTTGTGATCTTATAATTCATTCTCTTCTATTTAAGACTCTCAAGTCCCAAACAAATATATAATGCTTTTGTTATATTTGTATGCTATAAATTTTCGCACAGGCGCAGCGTAGATAAAAAACACGCGGAATGCGATATGCAACGTTAAAAATACTCGATTATCGCGTCGGCGGCAAGCGCACGCCTTCTACCAAGATTGCAAAATTATCGACCTGTGTCCAAAATATTCATGCGTTATGTTGTGCCGTATATACTGCTCGTCGGCTTTGCGCGGCCGCGGCGGAGGCTTTGCACACCCAGCAATATATACGAAGCAACTCGATGTTACGGCAAATTCGTATAATTGACTATGAGTGGACTGAGGTGGGAGTGAGGGGGCTCGAGCGGGAGATTTGGCAGTTGGCCTTGACAATGAACCGGCGGCACGCACACTAAAGAGATTTCGTTCGTATTTGAAGCGCACGCACACACCATTAGAAGTTATTCCACGAATTGCCTCCTCCCACACAATTAGGAGGTAGGGTTGCCTGGTCTGAAATATGACTTGGTCTGACTGAAACTTATGGAAACCCAAGCGTCTCTATTATCGTATCCATACGATAATAGAGACCATGGTCAAAATTATCACGTTTCGACACAGAAGAAAGCTTGATACATTAAAGTTCTAATCTAGGAGCTTTGAAATGATAAGCTTTCAAATTCTGCTATGTATCACACTAAATGAGGCTTTAGATATAGTTAGACCCTTAATTCATTTAAATTCTGTTTATTATATATACTTCATTGGACCATGTGAAGATTTTTACGTGTCGAATGTTTTAGGATCCTTGCAAAATAGTGAACTTGTTAAATACTTGTTTGAGATGTTTTGGGGTTCTTCCTTTCATACACGACCTATGATATAGGTGTCCACAGTATCGTATCAGTGACGTGATGTAGTGACATTATGTGACCACGTTAGTAAGAAGCTGTTGTAGCAACCCTACAGCCAAAAAAGTGAACAAATGTCCGCCAGGCGGCGCGCCGACGCCGCGTGCCTGCCCTAAGACAACCTACACATAGGCAGCCTAGGGTCCGCTTCGTCGATAAAGCGAAGACTCGGTAACGAGCCTCCGATGTTTGTTTTCTTATGCCAGCCGAAATGTTCCGAAGATATTTTTGGCTGAAGGCCTAGAGTATTGCTTAGAAGAAATGGGAGAATCTATTTATTAGAAGTAAGATACGGGTGTTTTTCCTGAAGCCTTAGGGAAATTAGATTAAAAATACAACACATTGGCAGCCTAAAGCCCGATTCGTGAACACCTTGAAGACCTCCGATGTTTGATTTTCCTAGATCTCCACTGGTGATTTTCCTAGATCCTATGGGATATAATATTCAAATACTTACATGATTTTCGAATCAAATGTTTGAATATGGAAAGCGTCACTCTTGAAAGACGATTCAACATCCAAATTCTTGCATTTATGAGTTGTATGTTTTCTTTTCAAGTTCTGAGTAACAGACAAGATACATAAAATTCCTGCAAATTCGTTGCAATGCTAATTTCTTAATGACTTTAAATCCTAAAATTCTCCCAAAGGTTATTTCTTCCAAACACAAAGCCTCTCAAAAAGTAATTTTTCAAAGATACGAAAAACAAGTTGGAAAAAGGTAGGTACAATCCCATGTGCTATAAAAAATTGCCCACGGGCGCACTCACTTTGTTGTTTTTTAACGTCAAAATTGTTTGGAGGTTCTTAATTTTCCGATAAGTAGGTAGCAAGTTTATTTTCGTGACCAAAAAAGTAACCGAAATGATTCATATTCGCCTGAAAGACGCTTTTTACGTCGTTTTGTCAAACGCTGGTCTAGTAAATTTTGGGCGGCTTTTCAACATATTCATTCAGTGTATGTATGTAGTCATGATGTAGTTAGTCTTATTCATTGTTATTTCAAACGCCTTCTGTTATGAAATATACTTTTTATTTCTATTTTAGTACTTATCTACTTGTACGAGTATATTCTAAAAATATAATGTATTCATTTTCTAATATTAGAAAACAAGTATCTTTAAATATTAGGAAACCATATCAATACATTTTGTTGTTAGACATTCTCCTATTTCTAATTAAGATTGTTATCTTATTGAAATTCCCAAAGTCGTCTACTGCATGTAATAAGTCATAATGCCAAACTCTAGTTTTTATTAATGCATTTGAGTACACCTAACCGGTCCGAAACTTGGCCTTGGGATCTAAAGGTAACTAAATGCATAATCAGGTAGGTATCACCGTTGCAGATGGACTTTGCAATAGTGAATTTTCGCATGATTAATTCTATGATAGAATTTATTTTTTAGAAGGTGTTGTTGATTATAGATAGCGTATGACGAGCGCATCCGAGCGATTTCTTACTCTTTTGCTATTTCTTAGTTTTTGACCTGTAAATATTTTTTTGTTCGAATTAATTTTGAATAGGTAATATGTACCTAGCCTACAGAACATTTCAATCGTAATTTCTCTTTTTATGACAACTGCTTGTATACCTAAAACCTTGTTAAGTTTTATCTAAATAGGTAGTCTACCCGAGACAGGAAGTAGTGATAAGTAGTGTGCCAAATATAAAAGCTTGAGCAACCGTTGTTGATGATATGCGCTTTATTTATATTGCTTCTGACGCATAGTTTTTCGCAAAAGGAATATAGCACCAGTAAATAGTATTACCTACATAGCCTAATGCAAAACAATCCGTTATTACTTAACCGAACGCCTATGCAATAGTTAGTGAAATAAACTCTGTAGTAGGCACTAATCTTTATAGTGTAGTAGTTAAAATAATTATGTCAAATTAACCGACTCGCGATCACACACATGTTTAAAATTGGAATACAGCGTCAACTGTAATTGAGTTTTGAATAAATAAGATTGAAAATAATTTAATGATAATGTGGGATTTCCCCGCCTAGTGTGCTCTGCATATTGCCTTTAGTCGAAATTCGGTGGCAATGCAATTGCTTTATAAAATCATCGTCACACAGAACTACGGTCGCGTTTTATTCGCCTATAGAGTGTTTCCGTACAAATGCTATGGCAGAGAAGAAGGCATTAAAACAGTTTGGTCTACGATTTCCTAATGTTACATAACAATGTTGGATAATACATAATTATCTAGGATCGGTCTGAGTCTGTCTGCGTATGCAACGCGCCTGCTTCTAAAACTGTATTGTTTTTGCTCGTCTACCTTTAAGTATGACATCATCCAGAACTATAATAGGTTTGATATTAATTTTTACAGTTTCCTTTGTTGATGTTGGCCTTGAAGTAATTTTTGTTTTAATTTTATTTTCGTTTAAGTTAATTTGCTGATAGGTATGTTAACGCCTTAATGGCTGTGTGGTAGGTATTCTTCGCACTAGATATATGATGTAAGTGTGCATATAAATGTTTTTTTGATGATAGCATCTATATTTTTCTTTAGCAGTTAGAAATTCGTCTTAAAAGTGTATGCTTACATACCCTGCTTTGAGTCGAAGTTCATGTTATGTTTTTTTAAACAAATAATGTTAAGTTTCCCTTGTTCAAGTATCTCAGTAGAAAATAGGTATGTGCTGAAATACATAGAACAACTTTTCCGCGCTGCGTAAAGTTTGAAGAACAATCCAAATAAGAGCAAAAGTGGCGAACCAATCGCCGGCGCCGGCGCTTGGCACCGCTTCAGGAAAATCGTGCTTTTAGCCTTAATTCGCCGAGTGAGCGCGTGAAGGGACCAATCTGAAAGGCGGGCAGTGGGCGCGCGGCGTGGAGGGGCGCGGGGGGCGTGGCCGGCGCGCACGCACTGCGTGACAGTGCGTACGCGCCGCTCCGCCCGCCTGTACCTTCATTACCGCGTAGGGCGCACCGCCGGACGACCGCAGTACCGCGTGTGAAAATGTGCGAACTCTACAACCACCGATACCGCCCGCTCTCGAAGTTCACCACCAACTTCGACAATCGACGGGACTTGAAGGCAAAGCAAATTTTCGTTATGCATGCATGTACGTATACCATTAATCGTAGGGAGCGCAACCCGAGGTCGTTCACACGCACGTCGGTTTATTTTGCTTAGTCATAAATCAAATGAACGCGGTGTATATGGCCTGCTTGAAAGTGAGCAGTGCGCAGAACGTTTCAAACAAAATTGTTTTGGTTGTTGGTTGAATCGTTTTAGGTTTTCGTTACGAGGAAACCGACTGTTGTGCATGCTTTGAAGATTTGAAGTTACAGGTTGAAAGTTCGAGTAGATTTAATTGAATGAAACAAACATTGACTTTTATTGCTATGGTTCAATTTGCTTAAATTACGTGCTTTCGACTTTTTCCGAAAAAAAAAACTTATTAAAATGCGTTAAAAAAAAATTTGTATTGACACTTACACAGTCTATTTGTCGATGGTGAGTGTATAGGATCGATACTATGGGAAGAACTATAAGGTTGTTTCTATTTTTTTTAATAAAATAGCAAATACGCTTGCTCACGAGAAGAATCAAAACAAAAACTAATATAAAACTTGTATATGTAGGAGTTTGTAACATTTAAAATCAAAGGTTTTGTACACAAAATCAATTATCTTCATAAAACAATGATCAATACTATCATTGCTGGATCCGATAAAAGTTATTAATCACACAATTTGAATTACTCGACTCCATTTGACGTCGCTGGACCACCAACAAATTCATCTTTAAGTCACTCATTCCACAGAATCATTTCCAAAACCCATTTCGTACACGTTTTGGAAATGATTCTGTGTTACAACACAAATAATTGAGACAAGTGCTTTTTATCGGACTAAGATTACAACATTTCCAATTAATTAGCGCTATAATAATAATGTCTATTCCATAAACCATATTATGTGATTCTGACCCCAATAGTTTATCTTATTTTATTATGAGCACGTAATGAGAATTGTTCAGGGCATGTACGTCAGCCAGATCTGTGATAATTATCACGTTTTGAGAACGTCTCCATTGCGGTAAAATTGGCCATTGGTTTGTATATTTGTGCTAAAATATTTATATTTTGAATGTTTTAGTGCAGTCATGTTAATTGCATTGTTAGACATGTCTCAGACAGTGGAACTGTGTGATGTTACCTAATTTTCCGAAGTATTTTATTGTGTGAAATTGGATCTAGCAAAGCAAAGGACAACAGTATAGGTATAATTAGATGTTTATGAAATGTTGTAATGTTCGTTTGGTCCCTATCTAATGACAAATATGTAGTTTATGTTCCCAATAAATGCAATAAAAAGCTACCTCATCGTCATCATTACCTGCCTCAAAAAGGTCGAATCCAAAATGGCGGCAATGTAAACACATCGATTTGCAGCGCCCATTTCAATGTCGATCGGTGTCATTGAACTGCTGGTACTTTTCAACTATTTAATTCAGTGGAGCGTGCACGTGATATGCGCTTATTGCGTACAGATGATGTTATAATTCGATCATGCGCCAGTTTTGTCGTATGACGTTGCATCATGTCAACGCCACTGAAGATATCCCTTTTTGAAACTGGAGTTTCTTGTCAAATCTGGAGGAAAGAAATTGTTATTTTTGGTCTTTTTGATACTATTGTAGGTTTTCTTTGTTGTGACTTCAACATTGCTTCTCGTTTCTGTGTTGTATCGGTGTTGACTCCAACAGGACGTCGATGATGATGATCGTCCAATTTCAATAGTAATATATATAATTGAGATTATTGTAGAGAAAGACATCAGAAACTTTTCAACATTTACTTGTTTAGGGAGTGCTTTGCCATAATGCAAGATATTTATAGGCTAGTGTATGCTTCCGAACTCCAAATGGCATCTTGTTGAAATTCTTGAAATAACATCAAACTGCATACTTTTACAAACACAAACACTGTAACCTAAATTTCAGAAATTCGGCTTCTTTCTTCTATAAATATTGTTTTGATCACAATTTGATTATCTTTACTCTAGATTCTATGCGATAAGACCAAGTGACGTCATAGATAACGCTATCTTTTATTAATTTCAGTGTTGTGATCTTGTCAAGTTGTCATGTATCGGAGCGAAAAAATGCACTAAGCGTGTTTAGTATTAAACCATCATTTTTGTTACATTGGCACTTAGAACTTAGTCAACAACATCATATTGTCGTTCAAAATTACATTTACAATACAAGTCGATGAGTGCTCTTGCACGCGCTTTTTACTATTTCTGACTCAGAAACACTCTTGCCAGATTCTTTTATATCAGAGCATAAATATCTTTTTTGCGATTGTTTACTTGCGAACTGTTTTTCTTTGGTTTTCTACTCTTTTAAATGATGTTAAGTAAGCGTTTTTTGCAACCTTGTTATGTTGGCTGGACCCCTCAACGCATCTATTTCGGCAAGTTGGTAGTCTCTAGAGTATAGTGGCTAAACCCCCCACTTGAGGTGGTGGGAGTCTACGCCCAATATATAGGGAGACTGCGTAAAACGATCTCCATATTAAAATTATAAATGCTGATCTTGTTACCTTAACATTAGTAATTTGTGCTGTTATCTATACATCTATACAAATATTATAAAGAGGAAAGGTTTGATTTTTTCTTTGTTTGTTTGTTTGTATGAATTGAATAGGCTCCGAAACTACTTGGCAGATTTGAAAAATTCTCTCAGTGTTGGAAAGCTACATTCACCCAGAGTAACATAGGCTATATTTTATCCCGGTACGGGAAGTAGTTCCCCCGGGACGCGGGTGAAACCGCGTGACGGGCCGCTATGTAATATTATTTTGTTTTGTTGTCATTTGTTACAACGTTACCGAAGAGCGAGGCATTTCCTAGCCAAGTATCATCTGATTACTTTCTAGGAAGCCCCTGCAATGTTTTGTAAGTGATTTACAAAAATAAGGCATATTTTATTTATTTATCAATTTCGTTTATTTTTTGTGGTTGCAAGAAAGTGTTGAAGATAACGTCATAATAATGCATTTCAAAACAATGTGTAGGCTTTAGCGATGTTTCGTAGATGTCCGTGCCTGATTACTTTCATGTACGTTCAAAGATATTTTGTCTTCATTTAAATATATATTTTGTTGTGATTTTCGTATATTACAGCCATAATTTGTGTGATACGCGAGGTTATCGGTACACGTTGGCTTTCGTGTTAGTCACGTTAAAGTTTAGTTTGTCATCTAATTAATTGACAAAATATTAGCCGGTTTCGACCAGACAGAAACTTTGAATAAAATATTGTTTACAAAACGTATTTCATACGCACTACTTAAACTGCTTTAATTTACACTTAATAAAATTAGATATACTCGTGTTGGTATATAAGCTCACGAAATTGGAACCTTGCTATTTTTTTTCTATATTTTTGTTTGTTTGTTGTTAAGTAAATCTCTAAGCTTGACAATTTACCAAAAATCTTTTTATATCATACACAAAATAATATGTTCATTTTCCAAAGTGACAGTAAAAAACTGGGTCGTAAAATCCGATGAGAATTGATAATAGTCAGCGATGCAAAGTAGAGAGCAGTAAATTTTATTTATTGTTATTATATTACATATTACATAGTAGATAATTATGTGCGTATTTTAAAAGCGCAGTACAGTTATTGTTAAAGAAATTCATTATCTCATTGTAGCTAACATGCGATAACTCTGACCGGCGACCTTTCCGGATCGTTAATTATAAAATTCTACTCATGAGCGTGATCAAGAGATACGGACCAGACATTACAATTTAATAATCAACTATTTATAACATTTAATCAAAATGAATTTGTCGTCCGATTTCGGGTCCTTAGGCGTTTTGCACCGTAAGATATGTAGGTATTTTTGACACTCAAAAACCTTCTTTGTAAACGTGATACTACAGAGGATTTCTATATTTTTTCCCGCTAAAGCATTTCTTTTACAAGCTGTAGCTGCAAGCCTGTCTTGGACCGCTTGACGTAGAATCCAGATTCTGGAGACTTCTGAATTATAAATCCCACTACCAACTAAACTCCTGCGGTTTTCTTCTCATCCGATTGGAGATGGACCGGTCTAATGGTCTATTGGCTAATGTCTTTTTTTCCGAGTTACAAATTATAGAGCCTGCTCTGATCAGTTTGGTCTAGACTGTCTACACCGTGTGAATATTGTTACTTTGATCTTCGAATCATTATTATAAATTCACTCACACACTTTGGAGCGCGGTAAATTCCATTCATGACCTTACAAGGAAGCTCAGCTTAATATAATCATACTAAACCTCCTCTTACGCTGTGTTACGCGCGCTGATATAATCCTCGAGCCTTTTACGACTGCGGTAAATGAATTAAATTGTTATGAGCCACGCATGCGCCGCATAACATTGTTCCACGTCCCTTGCCTCGGTCGCACTCACGCGCACGCACGTTATTCGTTGCGTCATTCTGGTAACAGGACGATTGTACCTTCTGATATCATCTTCTTATGCAAGCTTTAGTTTTTTTTTGTTTTTGAAGCCTGTTTGAGCGTAGATGTTTTGTAGATACTTTTTCGGATTAAAATTTGAGTCAGCAAATTTGAGTTTATAAAAGGTAGAGCTTAGTGGAACTTTCATTCAAATGAGCCGCTTGTCTGGGAAGCACCTCCGCCTTACAGAAGACAACAGTGAAGTAACACTTCGTAACTGTTGCGCTATGTCTCTGCTGGCGAGTAAGGTCGCCAGAGCACAGGAAATAGGAAACGCATCTGCAATCCTTGTGCAGTTGTTGATTTCCATGGGCAGCGGTGATCACGAACCATCCACACTTTGCCTCCCAAAAAAAGCAAGAATTTGTAGAGCCAACGAATTCCCTTCAGTTTCTGAAGTCAGTAGGAGTTGGAGTAGCGCTATCTCTCTGCCAGGAGGAGGATTTGTAACGTGCCATAATTTGGACTACGCGTTAGCCGGTGATGAAAACCCTGGCTCGGTATCCTACGACAATATTGTATGAAAAGTAATCTTGGGCTTTGTGGCCCTTGCGAGTTTCATCACACACACAAATTTCTTCAGGTTGTAAAGATACGTAACGTTTTCCCCAGGCAAGAAAAAGGTAGGGGTCGATTTCAATTATTAAAGGTAAAAAAATGGCATAGGCGTGCGAAGGAAGGACAACTTTTTTCCTTTCAGACACTGCAAAACATACGAATATTTAAAGCGTGCGTAGATTTGTAAATGCTAAAGCTGTTGTAGAAACCGAACCCTTAATTAACTCTCAGATGCAATCTGTCAAAAGCACACTAGATTGATCGTTGAGAAAATATTAAATGACTTCACTTAGTTCTGAATTCTCTACATTGTCCGATTTTCGGCCAGCCGCCATGATTGATTAAGCCTACCATTACTAGTATAACAACGCGATGATTTCATGTCAACGACAGGGCTTTTGCCTTTTAATGGGACTTTAATAGGCTGGTATTTTTACAATGTAAGTAAGTTTCAATATATATTTTTGATGTGTCATCAAAATTGTCTGCGGCGTTTTGTTAGTCTAACAGAAAAAGTATATAAATGTATTTATAGCTTATCGTCATTTTCGATATTGAACTTTGGTAAACAATGGTGCATTGTTTATAGTTTCAACATGGCCTGTTGATGAGTATTTGAGAGTATATGACATTTTAAATTGAGTTTTAATGGTATTGTTTCATTCGCTGTTTAGCTTTAAATACTTGTGTATCAGTCTCTTAAAATTAAAAAAGTTGAATTAAATGTTTTGCATTTAAATTTGTGATGTGTTTATTCGCATTAAAAAGTATGTAAATGAGCCTTATATGTTATAGACAGATTATAATTCGTATAGTGAATGTTAATGCAAAAAGTTTTATGCGCATTCTTTAAAAAAAGTGTTGTGCAATGTCTCTACACACAGTGTTTTAAGCAATTTGCAAACTGATCGAGCTACAGCCTGTGATGAACTAGATCAGTTTCCATAAGTTTAGTAGTTTGATTAACTTTTTGTTCGGCTCAGTTACTCTTAGATAACACGCACCCAGTTTTCCAATGTGAGTCTCCAGATCGTACATAAATGTACATATTTCTCTCCGAACATAATGAAATTCAAATTCCCCAGTGTGCCTGATTCGATAGACTGCAGCGTTCAAATTCGAGATTATCCTACTTTAGGCGCGCTTTATTACTTTTTTTTAAAGATGCTAGCTGTGGAACCGGTGCGAATGCACAATGTGTGTAATTAAATTCTACGTGGCGTAGACAATAGACTTGCGGATGAGGTATTTTCCGCGGCGCGGGCGAGCGCGCGCCCCGGTGCCGTGGCGTAGGTCGGGCAAAATGTCGACAACCTCGCAATGTCACCCTGCGCGAAGATATTCGGCCCCTCCCCGCCGCCCGCCTACCGGCGCCCCCCCTCCCGCGCGCGTCTGGAAACAGCCTCGGAACATTTCCGAATAGAATTTGAGCAGATTTAGATACTATTTTAATACCTATGTGGAAAACGTGGGATGGTTTGTTGGACACATCATTTTGTTTAATTCCTTTCTTCGACAGTTGTTTGTGTAAAATTTACGCGTACACAAAAGTTATTGTGTGTCGATTTAGTTATTTCGGCAACCTACAAAGAATCTTTCTCTACTAGATATTTTCTTAACTTAGGTAATCAGCTTTTGTCGCAGTGTACGCATATTTTATTTTTACATAAGGTCGCTTAGACATTCATAAATAAGTAATAATGTATGTGAAGGATTGAGATGAGTTGGAATTATCATAATTTACGTATTACCCCAACCGTATACACAGCCGTATAGTAATTTTGGAATAATATCCGTGCCAGTGGGACAATCAGATGGGTTATTTTTACTTATTTCTTCACGGATTACCATTGTGTGGTAATTTTCATTATCGCTTTAAGTCTTCGCGTTCAATTTGATAACAGATAAGTCATTATTTTTCCGAGCATTCTTTGTTATAAACATGCGGTTTTTCTAAAACGTATTTGTGTGTGTGGTCTTATCAAATATTCGTCACGCAAAACACAACCGCCTATGCTAATCTAAAGCAAGTTCCGTTATATTGAGGCAGGTCAGTGTTTGTTATGCTTACGTTGTCGTTGCGGAAGGCCTATAATTTACTGTTTTAGACTATTTCATTGACGTATTACCGTCATAAATCGTAGGCTGGATTACGCCTTCACTTGTTTTTATAGTTTTATTGACTTCACTTCAATTGTTTTAATATATTTTTACAGTAACAATGGATTCTGTTGTTGTATTGATTTTGCGTACGCCGTTCGAGTGGGGTAGGTCAGTGTTGCTTATGTAACAATCCTTAATGTCGTAGAGGCCAGATTTGGTTTCTCCCTTTTTGGGGGTTGCTCAGACCTTACTACTCTCAGAAAGGAAAATCGTGCATGTTTTCCGATGATATAATATTCGTGAAACTAGAGTACCTAAAAGAAAATATTGTTTTTGTGCGCTTTTAATTATTGAGCACTTGATCCTTAAAATTTAATGGAGTCTACATGTTCTTGCCTTGTGTCTGTTATCTGTCGCTACACTTATATCATACCAGTAAAAGTTATCAAAACTGTACAATTTTAGACTCAGAAGATATGGACGTAACAAACCTATTGTCTTAAAAATCTTGATGTTATCGCAAAATGTGATATTGTTGGTTTTGGAGAAGAATGATGTCATGTGTTTAGATGCGTTCACTCATCTTAATAGATTGGTGTAGGTCGTGGTCGATGCTTCCAAAAGAATCAGGTTACATTAACATTTTTAAGAAGAACACTAATCGGTAGACCTTTTTAGGGTTCCGTAGCCAAATGGCAAAAAACGGAACCCTTATAGTTTCGTCATGTCTGTCTGTCTGTCTGTCTGTCTGTCTGTCTGTCTGTCCTGGCTCGTTCTCCGCCGTTTCTGAACCGATTGCCACGAAAATTGGTGGAGAGATGTATAGTGATAATTCAAGAATTGGTTTTTAAAATAATCGAAAAATAATTATTTTTACCCCCCTCCCATACAACGAAAAGTAAATTCGAAAAAAAAACTTCGACTTACCCCATCGTGTGGGGTATCGTTAAAAAGGTATTTTTAAATACAATAAAACTTGCCTTGAAACCATGTGGATCAAACACCCCAGTCTCGAGATATATTAATACAAAGTTAAAATTAGAGCGTCCCCCCCCCCCCCTTAACTTTTGAAATACTATTACAATAATTTTGAAAAAAATGTCGTGTATACCTCCAAGTAAGTACTTTCAACGAAAACTATAGCGAACTCTGTATCATACATAGTTATTTTTATACAACTTGACCAACTTATGACGTGCAGTTGCCCTTACTAAATGGTGTCTTAAGCGGTCGGGCCATCTTTTAGCTACGGAACCCTTTCATGGGCGTGTCCGACACGCTCTTGGCCGGTTTTTAAGTTAAGTGATGCGTGAAGAAACCTATTTCAATGTATTTTTTACTCCCTATAACTTTTAATCAAAATCTGTATATTGGGTTAGTGTGTCTATTTAAATTTTCTGTATTGGAACATGTTGCGTCTGCGTTTCTTTGGATTTCACAGCAGCGGCTATGTGTTGTTCTAGAGACCCAGTTTTGTCGGATTGGGGTAGGTCCGTAACGCGATCATCCTTATTTCAAAATTTCTAATTTCTTCTTTTTTTACAGCATCGCACAGTGTTGTTTGTGCCAGTGCCCAAATTCTTGTCGCGGTAGGTGCGTTCCGCGAAAAATTTCATAATTGGAATGTTAGAATGTTACTTTTTGTTTTTGTGAAGTGGCAGCATTTCACGTATGGTGTGCCGGTTCCCGAGTTCCTTCATTGGGGTAGGTCGGTGGTGCGGCAGATCCTATTACGCAACGCGTAAGGCGGCCCGGATCGTCTCTGTAAGTTCGTTCTGCGGCGTGGTCCATGTCATATTTTTTTTCATAATATGATAGTTGTTTTTTTTGAGAAGTTACAGCACAGCACGTATGAATGATGTGCCAGTGAGTAACTTCCTTCGTCTTGGGGTAGGTCGGTGGTGCGGCAGCGGTGGCGGCAGCATCTGTGCCTGTTACGCAACGCGCAGGTGGCCTCGCCGCGTTGCTTGCGATCGTCCGCGTGATATTGGGCGCTGTCGGTCGTCGACCTTTCGCTATCTGCGTTATTTAGCTCGGCCCAATGTCGGCGCAATGTCGCGCGGGTTCACAGACCGCGGCGCGTTCCTCTCGCGTCTTGTTCGACCGAATTTTTGTAGACGCACCCGATAATGATGAGCTCTAGGAATCTGTAGGTATGAAGTTGTTTTCGCTGGGGTGATGTTAGTTGGCTTTGATATCGGATTCGGTGTCGAATTGTTGGAAAGTCTAATTTTGGATTCAAGATGAAACTAAACAAGGGTTAATTAAATAATCAAAATACATTCTAACTTAAAGCCATTAATTAAAAAGTGATCTCGTAGGTATTACCAATGAAAAATGTTCAAAACATTTTTATCTAAATTGAAGTTGGATTGTTAAGAAATAATGAAGGTGATGGTAATGTAGGTAGTAGATTTTAATTACATACTTACTAAGGACTATTATCTTAGAATAAAATTTATAAACTCAGTTATAAATAACGGAGTTCACAAAAACGCTCGTTATAAATGGGTCATCTAACAGACTAGACGTAACAAAAAATTAAGAACCACTGAAATAGGATGATATCATATACATTTCGAGGTTTGCCGCGACCGTGACGCGGTCCTTGATAATGATTACGAAGGCTAACGAAACAAATTGGCACGTGTAAGACAACGCGGCAAGAATAAACATTTATGTAAGGCACTGGCAGAACAATGTAAAGACTTAATGCATTTTAGGTACGTCGACAAAAAAGTTTGGTTTCATCCAGCAATTTCGGATGCTATCAAAAGAAAAAAAAACATTTGAATTTGGAATCCGACTCGCGCGCGTTTCAAATATTTGGCGCGTGGATTAAATGAGTTTGATACAGTGTGTCAGGGTACTACATAGGCGTTCACCAAGTTGTTATCAGTGGGTCATCCCCTTGTTCGATTATGGCATAGGTGTAGGGTTGAGTACCGCCGCAGTCGGTCTGTGGGCCCGGGTCGCTGCGACCTCGGTCGCGCGGAAACCGTGCGGCGGTCAAGGCCGGCGTCTAGACGCACCCCCCGCCCGCGCACCCCGCCCACAAGGCACCACCCCCCTCCACTCGTCACCTCGCGACTCCCCCCGACGTCGCCGCTCCTCCCCACTGCCTATTTTCGTCTAACCAGCCTATGCCGAATTTGCCCAGGCAGATTCGGGCCGAAATGAAAGCACTGACCTACCAGAATTTACGTTTCAGTCTGTCCTTCTTAGACTTAGCTATGTTTACAATGATAACAGTATGATATGTATTTATTACATAACCAAATTCTGAAAAACTGCCTCTATACTAATTATACATTTGCAACTTTATTTTATCGAAAATTATTATTATTTATACAATTACATTAATACACAGATGGTCACTGCTTTCCACACTAGTACCTATAGATAAACATTATTTAGTGCTTCTAAATTTTGTAAAGAGTGCTAGCTAAAAATGTAGCGTGACGTCACCCAGCCACAGCGCTTAGCCTTGAGTTCTAATGTTCGATGCATTCTATGTATATGCATTGAACGAGTTTTATTTTTGTCCGACGATAGGTTTTTGCATCGCTCAGTTACAAGGAAATACAGATTCAAAGACGCTGACAAGGTTTTGGTTAGAAAGGCGGTCAGGTATACTTAATTAGGAATTTAAAAACAAATAAGTATTAGGTTTAAGTAGTAGGGTAAAGTTTTATGTTAGTCTTAAATAAAATTACTCGAGGATGTCTTCAGGGGATGAAAAGTTTCATAACACTTGAAAGTTTATTAGAGATGATATTAAAATAACTTCATAAAACATGCTTTATGTTTCGATAATGATAAATCGTTCCCGTGTGTGTTAAAGAATCTACGATGGAACCAAGTAGAATTATTATCTAATA
The DNA here is from genome assembly GCA_958496325.1 of Nomophila noctuella. Taxonomy (NCBI): domain Eukaryota; kingdom Metazoa; phylum Arthropoda; class Insecta; order Lepidoptera; family Crambidae; genus Nomophila; species Nomophila noctuella. The sequence continues at coordinate 13,099,587 of OY292499.1, read as the reverse complement.
AACATTTTATTCAACCCTGCAAGAATGCTCTTAAATAATTGTTGAATCATATTTTTCATGATTAAATACACCTGTGCAAACCGATTTCAGACTACGAACGATTTCGTGATACACGCCTCGTATGCACAGTAAACGTGTTATCATGAAAAAAAGAATAAGATAATAATAATATGTATGTATGTGCAGATAACGTATGGAAAAATTCACCGAGTCTACACATTTGAATGTTGGGGCAGGTCGTGAGCTAATCTATCAATGTGCTGTAACGATAGATATAGAGGGATATGTTTCCTTCGTAGTCGCTCATCTTACTTGTTTTTGTATTTTGAATTCAAATCACATATTGAAATTTTTAACTTTAGTAAGTTGTCGTATGTATGTTTATTTACCAGATTACGCCTTAATATACATTAAGAAGATATATTGCATAAATCTAATAGATTTTGATCAGATATACAATTGAAGAATAAAGCACATAGAACGGACCCCTGAGGTACTCCGACAATAGTTGTTTTGCAGTCAAAACAGCAGCGCCTGACAGCGACACTGATTATGTTTCCGCCAAGGCAGGAAGATCCCCTGCCACTAATACTTACAGGATTTCCGATTGCGAGCACATTACTGATAAAACTGCCGATTTAGACTATGTCAAAAGCCTTAGTGTAAGCTTAATTTTAAATGTTATAAATACGTCTCTTAAAATTGAGTCCCAAAGCACTGATGAAATTATAGCAGAGTGTATAAAGATGTCGTAAGAAATGTTATATAAACTAGCATCGTAGACGGAGAGAGTTAAGTTTATAAGTATGTCATAATTTGCGTATTAAATATAACATTATTTTGATGCAATTCGTCGTTGGGTATTTTGTTCGAGCAATCAGTCAAGGTCGTGAATTGTTATGCGATAGGAACATTTGCGTATTAATGCCTATCTATACTTTTGTTTGAAATAGCAATTTTATTTTGCAATTCAAATGCTTACTGTTGGTCGTATTGATCAGTACCGAAGCATTTAATGGTTTAAAGTTTAAACAATAGCATGTCAACGCATGCGTTTTTTTACAGTTGCATAGTCAGACTATAGTAGCTGTATAACCGACATCATATTGGTCCAGTAGACCTCTTGAGATCGCACTGCCTAATAGCTATAAAAGCCAAAAAGAAAGTACTCATGTACTTATAAAAATAATATCGCGTTTAGTCCCGTTGTAATGTTAAACAATTATAATGCAACGCGAAAGTTTAAAGTTATAGCTATAAAATCCGTTACGCATTGCCAATAATATTTGGACATGCGAAATGCTTGACCATTGTGTAAATGTCTAAGCGTACATTTACTGGTTTAGGACAAAAAGTAGTGTTAATTTTAAAGGGTCTTGTCTTTTCAATAGCGCAAGGATGGCCGGGACCTGAATTAATTATACATACACGCCTAGGTATACACGTCATCCTAGTCTAGACATCTAAGTGGCACAAGTATGACCTAAAATTAGTAGTAAGCTTTAATTTGTCAGTCGCTACAGATTATGTAATTGCGGTTCCAGACCTAGTCGATAACAAAAGGTGATTCCAACACGTTTCGCGGGTCTATTATTAACTCTACTAGGTACTAAGATAATGGTATCTATTTTAACATGTTTAGTAGTTCAGCTTTGAATATTTGAAACGCACTTGTCAAGTTTGGAAGTATTTCGATCTATTTTTGGTACATTTGGGTAGAGCAGTAGAATATAAATTCGACTGAGGTGACTGTGCATGAGTAAATACACGTCAAAATCATAAAATGATTCATGGAGTGATTAGTTCAATGTCCATAGCTTTTACGACATTTATTATATTAACACTTTTTATGCCCAATACAATGTTTAGTGTCGTTATATTGAACGGCAACCATCTCATGCCAACTTCGCAAAATGATAATCTTCAATCTCTGCTCAACTTAATATATTGTAATTTGTTACTGAATAAGTGTAATATTTGTAAGCAATAATATATTGTTGAAGTGATTAATAATAGGCTTTCATAATAATTTGGAAGCCTGCCTCAACATTGTCGCGGTTGCGTAGGTACGCCTTGCGGCGCGGCTCGGTCGCGGCAGTCGAATTGACGTTTATCTACGAAGGTGAGACCGCGGGCGCGCGGTCGCCGACCCGGCTCGCCGCGTATACCTATCATCAATCTGATACCTATATTCCGAGCTAGCGCACAGTTGAGGCGCAGTAGGGAATCAGGTTCTCGATTACGATCACTCTCGCCTTTTTTTTCTCTCTCACACGAAATAACAGGAGGTTATCAAATTTTATGACACGTTTTAGTCTTATTTCGATTTTAACAGCGGCGATTTTAATTTGAATTCCATTAGGAACTTTTTCTATGCTATATGGATGTCGTGATTTTTTTTTCAATGTTTATTCAGTCGTAACGCCATTTTGTTTGGTACGTTTATGTATGGTTTGTTGATGTAGTCTCTTTTATGACTAATATCTCCCCGTTCGCACGGCTTGTTCCATTTTCCACGCATCTGAATATGGCCTGAATTTGTTATTGATTTTCTCAACCGCGTGGTGTAATGATTACTACACCTATAACAGGGTTGCAAGTTCGATCCTCCCTATTGGTAGTGCTTGTGTGCGTTATCTACATATGTACACATTTAAAAAAGGTTAGCCGGTTCGATATATTTATTGGTCGTAATATTTCGTAGATTACTGAAATGCTTATGAAATAGGTATCTGAGAATTCGAATAGTCGGTCTATTGCGTGAATAATTTCACAACATATACTGTCAGTTTTCCCGGATAATGATGTACGAGTTTTTGTCAGCGCAAAGCGAGGCCGATGACGATGACTCGCGCGTAGGAAGACAGCTCCGAATGGTTAGTTGGGAAAGGTCACGGTTCTAACTATTCTGGGTCGCGTTTGTTTACAGAAGCGGAGGTGCGCGGCTCTACCGCGTTTACTAGTACGAGTACTAGCATTTTAATTAGGTCAATGTTTTCACAGTTATTAGCAAGATAATATAAAACCTTAAAAGTTGAACGATGAAGTAATTTATAAATGTTATTTAAGAACTCTTCAGTTAACAAAGATCAATTGGTATTTTTGAATAATCATCACATGTGTTTTGTAAACGGGATATGACGAAATCAAACATGTATTTTTGTGAAATAGGGGTCAGACGAGCTTGCAGTCGTTTGGTGATAAGATAAACTACTGTTCATTTATGTAGTTCTTAGCATCCTCTTAGTATAAGAGAGAGATGCAGTAACATCATACTGGTTTCCTATGTTTATCGTGTTGCTGATCGTAAGCGATTTCCTTAACTGTATGCGTAGCTTTTCTTTGATCAAAAATCATGTGCATTTTTATTATCACGCAATAAACATATTTACTGCTGCTGCTAAAAATACCAAAAAAACTGCTGTAAATAGAGTCGTTATCCACTTGCAAGTTGCTGAAGGCAGCGGATTTAGTAATAATGTAAAGTCGAGTGATACCGTTGGCTGTGAAACCGGCGATAATTAGCGATGCACTATGTGCAGATATACCGGCGCATTTAAGACTCGGCTTACGTCATAAGCTATTATCATACATAACACTGGCAATGTCAAGGGGACGTTGAACTCGAACGATGCATCCTTGAAACTTTTTTCACTAGGTATATATCGCGATAGATAATTTTGTTTTTCAAACCGACGAAGAATAAATAATCTTGATATAAGCCGGTTGTTTTCGTTTCTCCGTATAAAGTAGAAAGATTTAATGTAACCAACTGACCTTTGTCTCTGACCACTTGATTTGCAATGAATAATTTGACCAGTTTAGTGTTTGTCTCGTGTTTTTTAATTCGGCATCCGTTTACTATATTAAGATAGGTCGATGTTTGTCGTTCAATTAAAATTCCTGAAGACTAATTATGTCTTTGCTACCAAGCATACAGTAGCTGTCGTAATACAAGTATGTTTTTCTGATTCATTTGCAACAGGACAATTATAGTAACAGTTTAGGAAGTTGATTTTGCCATTCTAACTATGCTATTTTTTCGGATGTTATGGAATGAAATCTTCCCAGATTCCTTACATGATAATTGGAAACTAGCATTTTTAAAGTGTTTGTGTTCCGGTTATATACTTATAATTTAAGAATCCATATGGTTTCTGCAATATGCAATGCACTTTTAAGACGATACGCAATTTAAGGCTTGAATATTTGCATAATATTAAGCGATGCTTCCTAATTAAAGATTCTAAAAGTCAATTCATGTAATTATTCGGCTGCCTGCGTGCCTCTCGAGAACTGTAAATAGATAAAGAAAATTTTCGACTACGCACTATTGAAAAACATGTCACGAAAATAGGTAATAGAGTCTCTAAGCTTGACTTGAATTTACATCTCTGTTAGGTCAATAGGTCGATAACTTCAGTCTGTCCTTGTTTGTTAACGTGAATAGTTTCTCATTTTCTTTTTGTTGTTAATTGTCATTGAATTTTACATACCTACTTTACGAAAATGTTTTGTAATATTGTTTTGTTGTTATTTTGGATATTACGTAGTTGTAAACAAAATGTCCTGATCCGGGATTAAGGATTCATCAACATTAATTATTCTTGAGTTTCGTTAAAGTTTTTTGGATAGGTAGGCTGAATACACACATAATTTGTACAGATGTTATTGTATCACGCACGCACAATGTGATCATAATTTAATGCTATTAATTAAACCGAATTAATTCATGCTGAGTTTGTGAAAATCTTGGTGCAGAAAATTTCGTTTAGCAATGGATGGCAATCATTTGGAATTATCTATTCTTAGCCAACGCTAAAAATATCCCAGAACTAACACATAAATCCTAGCTTAAAACTAAGTTGAAGCTTTTATTGAAGACGATAGAGAACTAGGTCATACAAACTTAAGTTTTTATAAACAGTCATGAAAACTCGAGTACAAAAAATAATTATACCCTTGCACAAGTGAGTGCACAAGCACAGGTGAACTACCTATTTCCTCAATCGAATAGTTCGGTGGGACAGCAATCTGACAAGACCGTAGAGAGATCAGGCGCAGGTCCAACGTCTTTAAACGTGCCTTAAAAAGTGAAAATAATAATGCTAATCACAAACATTGTTTTTAACACGATTCTTACACGTGATCGTCGCTCATGTACGTACATAGACGGGCTTGTCTTTATGTGAACCCTGTTTGTTCAAGGTGCAGATGATGTCCGTGGTGAGCGGGGAACAGCTCCTCCGCCGCGTGAAGCAAGAGGCCGAGCCGCCGCCGCAGTACTCCCCACCCGAGCCGCAGCTGCACGCGCCGCCGCTGCGCCCCATGCAGATGATGCAGCCCTCAGAGGTAACAGAGATGCACCGGGTCAAGCAAGAGCTGTCTCCCCTGCAGCCGGGCCAAGCGCAGCTGATACACAGACGAACAGAGGTAATAGCAGCGTCGAAGGACCAAAAAACTGCCTTCATTATCAGTAGACTGTAATAGAAGGAAGATGCCGCCTATTGCAGTCTACTGTTTGACATATGCCTCCTCCAGAATGGGAGCTATGCATATTCACCTATGCATAGTCATGCAATGGGCAGGCAGTTTATTCCCCACCAGAGCCGCAGCTGCTCGCGCCTCCGCTGTGCCCCATGCAGATGATGCAGCACTTAGAGGTAACAGAGATGCACCGGGTCAAGCAAGAGTTGTCTCCCCTGCAGCCGGGCCAACCGCAGTTGATACACAGACGAACAGAGGTAATAGCAGCGTCGAAGGACCAAAAAACTGCCTTCCGCAGATGTACGCGCCGCCGCTACGCCCCATGCAGATGATGCAGCCCTCAGAGGTAGCAGAGATGCACCGGGTCAAGCAAGAGTTGTCTCCCCTGCAGCCGGGCCAAGCGCAGCTCATACACAGGCGAACAGAGGTAAATGCATCGTCGAAGGACCAAAAAACTGCCTTCTTTGTCAGTGGACTGGAATAGGAGGATGATGAGACGTATTTCTACTAGAATCCCTATCGCCTCTACCGGATGGGGGGTTATGCTATGGCTTTGTTAGTCACCACGTTGGGCAGGCAGTAGAATCGAGCCGCAGCTGCACTCGCTTCACCCCATACAGATGATGCAGCCCTCGAAGTTATTGAGATTACTGCACTGCACCGGGTTAAGAGTACCCTCTACTCTCTACCGCCGCTAATGCTCCCGTGTGCAGAGGTAGCGGCATCGAAGTTGTTGATTTAGTGTGACCTGTCAAATTCTCTACTTAATATCCATTGACCCATATATTCTTACCCAAGTTGTTTGAAGTGTAACAGAAGAGAAAACATAGTATGATCTTCGTAATTGTATAAACAGTAATATAACTGTATAGTAAACATAATCAGACATATTGTTTTATTTCCTTAGGTATAATTGTGCCAATTTTGCCGTTATCAATGCATTAGCTGTTGATATGTGAGTCAGGTTAGATTGCAGTGTTGCAACGGGTAATGCACGACATAAGTACGATAATATATCTTTTGTATTTATCTGTATCGTCAAGTGCGAACGCTCTGTTTCTTTTTTTGTATTTTGGTCACTTCTAGACCTCTTTAAACTGTTCTATGATGATGATGTTGTTAGCATAAATTGGTATTTCCTATTCTACGAGATAATTTATATGAATAATATAAACAAATCTACAAAATGACTCCACCATTCCATCTGCTTAATTCTCCTCGAGAAAAACTTGCCAGTAACTCCATTCATAGTTGCTCTTTTCAATATCAATTTATTCAGTTCGTTCTTTTTTGAACGACCCTAAAACAGACACAAAAGGTTCAATCTCAGCATCTGTTTTTCTGCAGTCAAATTCAAAGTGAACTCCTTTCAGCTGGAGCTCGAACCTAAAGAAGAAGTGAAGTTCTGCGTGTCCCCCGGCGATGGCGGCATCGTCGGCAACACTAGCCCTGAGCAGCAGCACTGCTCGTCCACGACGGCGGCGGCGGCGACGGGCGCGCGCGACGACGACGCGCCCCGTCGCCTCTGCCTCGTCTGCGGCGACGTCGCCTCGGGCTTCCACTACGGCGTGGCCAGCTGCGAGGCGTGCAAGGCCTTCTTCAAGAGGACCATACAGGTGCGTCACAGTCCACTGCAGGAAACAGGTTGTGAGATAGATAACGTCGCCCCCCGCCGCCTCTGCCTCGTCTGCGGCGACATCGCCTCGGGCTTCCACTACGGCGTGGCCAGCTGCGAGGCGTGCAAGGCCTTCTTCAAGAGGACCATACAGGTGCGTCACAGTCCACTGCAGGAAACAGGTTGTGAGATGACGTCGCCCCCCGCCGCCTTTCTGCCTCGTCTGCGGCGACGTCGCCTCGGGCTTCCACTACGGCGTGGCCAGCTGCGAGGCGTGCAAGGCATTCTGCAAGAGGACCATACAGGTGTGCTTAGTGTAGCAGTCAAAGAAAAAAAAGCTTCCGAGTTAAAACTGAAAATCCCCGCTTTTATTACCGATAGTCTGCTTAACGCCATCTAGCGGAACTTTTATTGAACTAATTACTCAATGCATTCAAAGGGACCATTGACAGTTTAACTGCACATCACGCCATCTATCGGACATTTGTGTAACTATTGAATATTTTAGTAAGCCGTAATTTACCAATCTGCGTATTGTTTTAGGGCAACATCGAGTACACGTGCCCGGCGTCGAACGAGTGCGAGATAAACAAGCGGCGGCGGAAGGCGTGCCAGGCGTGCCGGTTCCGCAAGTGCCTGCGCACGGGCATGCTGCGCGAGGGCGTGCGCCTGGACCGCGTGCGCGGCGGCCGGCAGAAGTACCGCCGCGCGCCCGACCAGCCGCCGCTCGCGCCCAGGCCGCACCTCGACGACATCAAGGTGAGTGCGCGTGTGCCAGCGTGCCAGTGTGCCAGGCGTGCCGGTTCCGCAAGTGCCTGCGCACGGGCATGCTGCGCGAGGGCGTGCGCCTGGACCGCGTGCGCGGCGGCCGGCAGAAGTACCGCCGCGCGCCCGACCAGCCGCCGCTCGCGCCCAGGCCGCACCTCGACGACATCAAGGTGAGTGCGCGTGTGCCAGCGTGCCAGCGTGCCAGGCGTGCCGGTTCCGCAAGTGCCTGCGCACGGGCATGCTGCGCGAGGGCGTGCGCCTGGACCGCGTGCGCGGCGGCCGGCAGAAGTACCGCCGCGCGCCCGACCAGCCGCCGCTCGCGCCCAGGCCGCACCTCGACGACATCAAGGTGAGTGCGCGTGTGCCAGTGTGCCAGCGTGCCAGGCGTGCCGGTTCCGCAAGTGCCTGCGCACGGGCATGCTGCGCGAGGGCGTGCGCCTGGACCGCGTGCGCGGCGGCCGGCAGAAGTACCGCCGCGCGCCCGACCAGCCGCCGCTCGCGCCCAGGCCGCACCTCGACGACATCAAGGTGAGTGCGCGTGTGCCAGTGTGCCAGCGTGCCAGTGTGCCAGGCGTGCCGGTCCCGCAAGTGCCTGCGCACCGGCATGCTGATAGGTGCACTCCCTATTCCCTCACTCTCATAATTCGGTGGAACAGCAATCTGACACGACCGTAGAGAAAGCAGGCGCAGTACCAACGGCTTAACGTGCCTTCCAAAGCACTGAGAAGCTAGAGATCAAAATTTTCGGTCACCCATCCGATGACTGGCATCTACGAACGTTGCTTAACTTTAGGAACCGCAGGCCGAGTGTGCTAACCACTGCGCCATCGAGCTCCGCATGTACGAGGCAAACGATAAGTAAGTTATTTCATGAAAGTAGGCGGCAAACAAGCCAGAGGCTCAACTGCTAGTATGTGACCACCACTACCCAAACTAAGCTTCCTACCTAAATTGCAAGCAGTATCAATAGACTATGGACGCGCACGCTTAGAGCGCCACTCGTGCCAGTACTGCCATTTTGGCTCGTTTACTAGGTCCTGCCTAACCTAAAAATTATCTGATTCGTTGAAGCTGGAACAATAAACCGAATCCGAAATCGTACAATCGTTTAATTAACTCTTTCAGGTCCTAGAAGCACTCACATCGTACGAGCCAGAACTCCTCACATGTTCCGCGCCGCCGGCCGGCGTGACGGAACCGTCAGCGAAGACTTTAGCGCAACTGGCTGATCTGTACGACAGGGAACTGGTCGGAGTCATCGGCTGGGCTAAACAGATTCCTGGCTTCACAGATCTGCAGCTCAATGATCAGGTTAGTCGAATTGATATAAGAATATCACTTTTTTTTTGTATATTTATTTAAAGTATATTTCATGCTAAGTATGTATTAGGTACAATACCTTTTTATCCCTAACTAGCGGCCCGCCCCGGCTTCGCCCGTGGTACTTGTCCACTATTTAATGGATGATATTATACATAAAAACCTTCCTCATGAGTTACTCTATCTATTAAAAAAAACCGCATCAAAATCCGTTGCGTAGTTTTAAAGATTTAAGCGTTCATAGGGACATACAACACACATAGGGACAGAAAAAGCGACTTTGTTTTATACTATGAAGTGATTTAAAAAAATCCGAATCCTAAATTATTCTTTGTTTATAATTGCATATACATAACATATAAAAGTAAATGAAATATATTTGTTGCGTTGATATTAATCTAAATGGTTTCCGTAGCCCTAAAAAGTGTGCCATGGCCACGTCTTTGATGTTATGTGACCACGCCCATCATCAAGCTATTATAAAAAAAAACATTTATTTATCAAGCAGATGTTATCGTTACAATGTATTATAGTATAGGGTATACGCGACTGTCTTAACTATCTTTTATACGTAACATGCAGAGGCGGCCTTACCCATTGCGAGGCCCCGGGCGACAGTTCTTTGCGAGGCCCCTTAAAGCGGGACATAGCCGGCCAAGTGCGAGTCGGTTAGTAACGGGGGGGGGGGGGGGGGGGGTGCGACTAGACAAGAACTATACTGTCAAGTTTCAACAGTATAGTTATGGAAAAGTGGTTGTGTCATACTGACAGACATAGCCTAACGTGCCTTCTGAAGCACGGAATCATCATTCTTATCGGACAATCAGGTGATTCAAGCCTGCAATGTCCTAACCAAACTGGGAAAACCAACACATAGTCAAAGTGTTCCCCGCGGGATTCGAACCCACGACCTCCGAGTTCGAAGTTTTTGAGCACAGCGCTCTAACTACTTCACCACGGAGGCAGTGCACTTGCTTCCAAACAAAAAAGAAAAAAGAAATCCAGGTATATTGTGTGTAGTTTGATAATTTGATCAACTGAGCTATTGGATAAGACAACAGACGGTGACTTGCCTCCCACTAGATAGGCCCCCCAAAACAGCTACTTGCACTCCACTCTGGACGGCTAATTGTGGTTAAAGATATTTATTTTCTCTAAAAGATTTACAAAAATCACTTACAGAGAAACAAAATAGTTCTTATCATTTAAATAAGCGACATAGCGCAGGTAGCATGCAGATAACTAAAGTAACAATATATAACTAAAATAACAATATAACGGGTAGGTGTGCAAAAAATTACTACGACGATTGCGACACAGCGCAAGACTTGTTTTATAGGGGAGAGGACACATTTAACATTAGAGCGAGTGGCTGCACGAGCGGAAGCGAGTTTTATGATATAGTATTATTTTTATTTATTTTTTATGTTAGAATTGTTTTATTGATTATAGAAGTAGAAAATTTATATTTATTTATTTATTGCGACTTTTTTTTTATAATGATTATTTATTGTTATTATGAACATAGTGCTTTAGAAGTTTTTTAAAAGTTAAGAGTGATTTTGAGTCCTTTATATCAGTAGGTAGTTTATTGTAATACTGGGCTCCTTCATGTAAAATACTCTTTATTCCATAGCCTGTTCGGGGAGCTATTAAGCAAATGTTATGAGCTCGCCTGGTCAAACGTTTGTGAAAATCTATTTTTTTTGTAAATGTTAATTGCGAGTGTATAGTTTTTGTTAGAATTTTTCGTATGAGAAGACATGTGTTAAATTTATACATTTGGGTCAGGTTCATTAGATTTGATTTTTCATATACTTCTGAAGTAGATGTTCGGTAGTTATATTGGAATAAGGTTTTGATTAATTTATTTTGTGATATTTGTAGCTTTTGTATTCTTGTTTTGGATGCTGAGCCCCATATTTCTATTAGATAATTTAGGTGGGGTTTCACTAAAGCATTATAGATAGTGTATCTAACATACACTGGCAAACACCGTACTATATTTCTTATTGCACCAGTTAGTGAAGATAGTCTATTACGAACTTTTTCTATATGTGATTCCCAGGTCAATTTTTCATCTAATATTAAACCCAAGTACTTTTCTTTATTCACTCTATTAATTATCTGGCCATCTATTGTCAGAGATTCAAAGTTATCTATTTTTTTGTTTTTAGCTGCAAAAATAATGTAATTTGTTTTTGTAGTATTAATTGTAAGAAGGTTCGATTGTAGCCAGTTTTGCAGAACATTAAGGTCGTACTGAGCGTTATTAATTATTGTGCTTAATGAGTGACTGCTATAAAATAGGTTGGTATCATCAGCGTAAAGGGTGATTTCGCCTTTAAGCCCTATCTCGTGTATATCATTCACATAGATAAGGAATAATAGTGGGCCTAAGATTGATCCCTGGGGTACGCCGCATTTGATTACTTTTGGTTCGCTTTTCTCATTCTCAATCTTAACAACTTGATACCTATTTGTAAGATATGATTCAAGCATCTTATGAGCTGAGCCCGAGATACCTAACGATTTTAGTTTGGTAAGTAATATTTTGTGGCTTACGGTATCAAAAGCCTTTTTTAGGTCTATAAAGATTATTAAGGCAAGCAAGAGGTGGTGTGGAGGAGATGGTAAAGTTCCCCCAAGGGGTCTCGGGTCCGTGGTGTCGCCACACACCAATAGCTCGCCACAAGCTGGACTGCGGAGACTGATTGCATTGATGGAAGTTTAATACCTCAAGGAGAAGCTCTAACTTCCGCCGACGGGCGATATTATTATACATTGAAAGTTTTAAAAAATGAACAAATACAGAGATGTTTTAGTCCAGTAAAAACATACAAAATTATGATTCAAGTTAGCATTAATTCCCTACAAGCCGGATTTTTGTGCAGGCCTTGTCTCACTCAGTTCGGACTGTGTTTACAGCTATACTGTCTTTGCAAATATTGTTTGTAATGCCCTCAAGAATATACATATTACCATCTTTGGTAGGTGGACGCCCGAAAAAAGACTCCAATTTTAGGTATTGTTTTTTGAAAGTAAGATCACAACCACGAGATGAGATACCTTATATAGAGGGGCCTCGCGCTTGGTGGGGCCTCGCTCGTGGAGGGGGATCGAACCCTCCAAGCGCGAGGCCCCCCCAAGCGCGAGGCCCCGGGCGATTGCCCGGTTCGCCCGCCCCTTAGGCCGCCTCTGGTAACATGAAAGACTCGTCAAGAATGTTCGTGCCGACTTGGTGACACTCCTCTTTCTCCACAGATGCGTCTCCTACAAAGCACATGGGCGGAGATGCTCAGTCTGATGCTGGCGTACCGGTCGACGGGCGTGGGGGCGGGGTCGGCCGGGACCGCGGCGCCGGGCGGCTCGCTGCGGCTGCGGTTCGCCGTGGACCTGGCGCTCGATGAGAAGGTAGGGACGGATGGGTCTATGCACGTGTCTCCACTGATGCGTCTGTACAGAGCACGTGGGCGGAGATGCTCAGTCTGATGCTGGCGTACCGGTCGACGGGCGTGGGGGCGGGGTCGGCCGGGACCGCGGCGCCGGGCGGCTCGCTGCGGCTGCGGTTCGCGGTGGACCTGGCGCTCGATGAGAAGGTAGGGACGGATGGGACTGTAGTAGCAGCTACATAGCAACTAGATTTAGACACTACCATTTATGTAATCTGTATTTCATTCTATGAGTCAGTCAATAAATGATACTCGCACTAAGCGGTTGTTGCATATTATTTAATCATCCCTAAATAAGCGACGGACCCAACAGTGGTGACCCCGACCTTTCAAAGTTACCATGACTACACAACATCAAGCCATGGAAGGCCCGCTTAGACGACCACCAGCGATGACTCCTTCTGCCGATACGAGCGGTTTGCAGACTCCTGAGGTGGCCAGCCTCACCGTCTCATCACGCATTCCTGATTTTTGGTGTGACCAGCCGCGCCTGTGGTTTATTCAATGCGAAGCAGTTTTGGGACCACAAAAAGTCAGTGATGAATCGAAATACAATATGGTTGTATCAAAACTCGGGAAAGAAGTTATACAGCAAGTAAGCGATATATTACTCAAACCACCGGAGGAAAAGAAATACAACGCGCTGAAAGAACGCCTTTTAAGAGTATATGAAGAGTCGGAAGTCCGTCAATTTCAAAAATTGCTGGGAGAAATGGAATTAGGCGATCAGAAGCCTTCACAGTTGCTGCGCCGTATGAGAGACTTAGCAAGAGAAAAGATTCCAGACCATACCTTACGATTATTATGGCAAGGACACCTTCCCTCATCAGTTCGAGCAGTTTTGGCTGTTAGTGAAGTCCAAGATCTGGAGAACCTGGCGGCCATCGCGGACAAAATCTTAGAAACATCTCGTCCTATTCAAGTAGCGGAAGTACAGGCCTCATCAAGCTCGACTAATGATAACACGTTCATTTTAGCAGAAATCGCCAAATTGAGCTTAAAAATTCGAGAGATGGAACGTAATAGACCGCAGTTCCGTATCAGGAATCGTTATCGCGCGCGATCCCGATCGGCCTCGCGCGGGCGTAACTTGAGACGCCGCACGCCCGAAAGCCCGGACTGGCTATGCTACTATCATCACAGGTTTGGACAACGAGCTAATAAATGTGTTGAGCCATGTTCATGGAAGAAAACTGACCGGAAGGAAAACTAGACCAGGTGCAATCGGAGGCGGAGATTTGCACCATCACTCCTTTCCACCGCCTATGTGTGACTGACATTAATAGTGGATTAAAATTTTTAGTGGACACTGGTGCTAATATTTCAGTTATACCTGTTAGAAATAAACAATCGTATACGAAGTGCAATGACTATAAACTTTACGCGGCGAATGGAAGTGAAATAAAAACCTACGGAATTAAAACACTAGACTTAAACCTTAGTCTTCGGCGTCCATATCGATGGTCGTTCGTAATAGCCGACGTGAAACAACCTATTCTCGGCGCTGACTTTTTAAGTTTTCATAAATTGTTAGTGGATGTGCATAGAAAGAAAATAATAGACTCAGTTACTAATATGTGTTCCGTCGCTTCAATAACTACCAGCGAACATTTTTCTGTGAGGACTCTCGACTACAATACCGAATATAGTGACTTATTATTAGAATTTCCGGATATAACTAAACCAATGTGTTTCAAGGACACCCTTCGCCATTCTGTAGTCCATCATATTGAGACCTCAGGCACTCCTGTTTTTGCGAGACCACGACCACTACCACCGGACAAATATAGGAAAGTAAAAGCTGAATTTCAACGTATGCAGGACATGGGAATTTGTCGACCATCAAAAAGTAATTGGGCTAGTCCGTTACACGTTGTCAGCAAGAAAAATGGAGACATACGCCCTTGTGGAGACTACCGTCAGCTCAATGCGATAACCAAACCTGATCGGTATCCACTACCACGAATTCAAGATTGCACGTACCTCTTATCGGGAAAAACAATATTTTCACGCATCGATCTGCAACGAGCCTATTTTAATGTGCCCATAGCTGAGAATGATATTGAAAAAACAGCCATCACTACGCCATTCGGCCTTTATGAATTCGTCAGAATGAGCTTTGGACTCAAAAACGCTGCTCAAACATTCCAGCGTTTTCTAAATAACGTTGTTTTGCGAGATTTAGATTTTATTTACTGTTATGTTGATGACGTCATCCTTGCATCATCATCGCAGGATATGCATCGTCAGCACCTCAGACAGGTTTTTCAAAGATTGAACGAATTCGGAATAACATTAAACTTGGCTAAATGTGAGTTCGGCAAAACGGAAATAGATTTCTTAGGCTATCATATTACACCAGAAGGACTAAGACCATTGTCAACGCAAGTTAAAGCCATATCCGATTACCCAAGGCCAAAAACAGTGAACGAACTACGAAGATTTCTCGGAATGATTAACTTTTATAAAAATCATCTTCCCAATGCATCCGATATTCACCGTAAATTAAATATTTATTTACACAACTCAAGAAAGAATGACAAAAGTTTGATTTCATGGACAGATGAGGCAAATGAAGCATTTGAACAAAGTAAACTTAGTTTACAAAACGCAGTTACTTTGTCATTCCCATCTGCAGACGCAGACTTATGCCTTATGACAGATTGTTCGAACACATGTGCAGGAGGCGTTCTCCAACAGAAGGAAAATGGTGTGTGGAAGCCCTTAGGTTTCTTCTCGAAAAAATTAAGTGATGCTCAACAACGTTACAGCACATATGACCGAGAACTCCTAGCGATTTACATGGCTATCAAACACTTCAGGCATTTAGTGGAAGGCAGACCACTCGCTATATACACAGATCACAAACCATTAGTCCACGCCTTAACAAGAAATTCGATCGGAAAAAATGATACGCCTAGACGAATGAGACATTTAGATTTTATAATGCAATTTTGCTCGACAATATCTCATGTAAGCGGAAAAGATAACGTTGTCGCAGACGCACTCTCCAGAATCGAAACAATCGTCATGCCATCACCCATTGATTACGAAAAATTAGCAGAGTCTCAAAGAAACGATCCAGAACTTAAAAATCTTATGCAATCCAGCTCACTAAATTTTAAACAATATCGGGTACCTAATTGCGTCATACCCATTTACTGCGAGGTATCGAAGGATCGAGTTCGACCCTATTTACCTGAGGAATTTCGCGTGTCAGCATACAAAGCCGCACACGAAATTAGTCATCCGAGCATTAGATCAACACGAAAGTTGATAGCCGATCGATACATATGGAAGGGAATGAATAAAGATGTTACTAAGTGGGCTAAATCATGCACGAGTTGTCAAGCGTCGAAAGTTCATCGACACACAATTTCGCCATTGCAGCAATTCATACGAAGTAACAGATTCGAACATCTGCACATGGATATAGTGGGACCTTTAACATATTGTGACGGTTACCGTTACATAGTTACTATGGTTGATAGAGCCACAGGTTGGCCGGAAGCGTTTCCTGTGAAAGATATAACATCGGAAACTGTGGCTGACATAGTTTATAATGGATGGATCACAAGATTTGGTTGCCCCCTGAGATTAACTACAGACCAAGGACGCCAATTCGAGTCTTGTTTATTTAATCATTTAGCCAAGAGAATGGGTATTACGAAAATACGCACAACCGCGTACCATCCACAGGCAAATGGACTCGTTGAGCGTTGGCACCGTTCCCTTAAAACTTCATTGATGTGCAGAGGAAAATGCAGTCAATGGGTTACCGAATTACCCACTGTTTTATTAGGATTACGGACAAGTTTAAGAAATGACACTCAAATAAGCGCAGCCGAGATGGTGTATGGGGAAGTTATAAGACTGCCAGGTGATTTCTTCCAGTCAACGCAAGTAATCACCGACAATGACACGTTTTTACAAAGTCTAAGGCGAAGATTATCAGATGTTTCATCAGTACCGAAGAGAAGTTTATACCAAGGCAAAATATTTGTACACCCAGACTTAAAAGATTGCAGTCATGTGTTCTTAAGGTGCGATTCAGTGTCAAAACCATTAACGCCACCATACACTGGGCCGTTTAAAGTAATAGACCGAACAAATAAATTCTACAAAATACAACAGGGAGAGTCAGTGAAAATCGTTAGTATAGACAGATTAAAACCTGCCTACATGCTTAGCAACGAAGATCACACACAGAGCAACGTGTTGTCACCGATTCCTCCAACTGAACCTAATAAGGAATCACTTATTGTAAACAACACTCAGAAAGTAACACGATCGGGACGATTAGTTAAACATCCAGTGCGCTTCGTTCCAACATAACGCAAATTGAGCCTGCATAATTTATTACTTTTATCATGGGAAAATATCCAAGCAAAATTACTGACGAAACAGTGATAATTGCCCAAAATGGCGCAGGAAACAGTGCTTCTGCTTCAGCAGTGGATATTTCTTCTGAACGAGATAAATTTGAGAAGTATTTATTGTTCATCGTCGGTTTCATAATACTTTATATCGCATACATGACATGGAAGCGATTGAAAATAATGTATGGCAACTACATGCGACGGCAGCTCATCGAGCTCCCCGAGATTCTGCCAGCAACCAGGAGAGTTGAGCCTGGCCTTAACAGCCGCTCCACTCAACAAGTGATAATGTGACAGTGCAATAATAATATGGTCATTTTGTGAAAGTGCAGTGCCAAGTGCCTTACAAATGTTAAGTACCTAAATGTGTTATCTGTAAGAGGTAAATAATAATAATGTGTAGGTATTGTAATCAATTTTATTCCCCATTGGAAATTTTTATTAAATTTTTGTCTTTATACATTTTATATACAACTTTTATACACAATATTTTTTTGAAAGAATAATTTTGAATTTATATAAATAATTAATTATTTGGTCATAATATTCGCCCATTTGCATCAAATGCATTATTATGATGTTATGTAAAAAACTATATTTTGGCTTTACATTTGTTTTATATTCTTTGTCATTATTAATTATTTTTTTGTAAAGGGGGAAGTATTGTAGTAGCAGCTACATAGCAACTAGATTTAGACACTACCATTTATGTAATCTGTATTTCATTCTATGAGTCAGTCAATAAATGATACTCGCACTAAGCGGTTGTTGCATATTATTTAATCATCCCTAAATAAGCGACGGACCCAACAGGACTATGCACGTGCCTCCACAGATGCGTTTCGTTCAAAGTACATGGGCGGAGTCTGGTGTTGGCGTACCGATCAACGGTACCGGCCAACGGTCGTGTCCTATTTTTTTATTGTATTTATCCCACTCAGTTCGGGCAAACCTTACTATTATCCCACTCAGTTCGGGCAAACCTTACTAACCAGCAGAAACATAGCACAACAGTTACGAAGTGCTACTTCACTGTGGTCTTCTGTAAGGTGGAGGTACCCCAGACGAGCGGCTGATTTGAATCAAAGTGGTTTATTTTGCAATTTGACTTTCATAGAAATTATTTTGCACGTCATATCTTTTTTTACTTACTCTATAAAAGTAAAGTACTGTAAATACACGCGATATACAAGTATTTCTTGACCCCCCCCCCACTTTGATATTTCGTGAGTTTTTATGGACCCCCCTCCCCTTTCGGAACCTCGGATGAAAAATGGACGCCCCCTAAGCTCTACCTTTCTCATTGATGTTGTTGTTGATGACGTCATTGCTGAGCACGTTGTTGTTGCTGTGTTTAGGCGGCGCGCGAGCTGGGCGCGGGCGAGCTGCACGCGGGCGTGTGGTGCGTGGCGCGGCGCCTGGACGCGGCGCAGGCGCAGCGCGAGGAGTGCTTCCTGCTCAAGGCGCTCGTGCTCGCCAACTCCGAGGCGCGCATCGACGACACGGCCGCGCTCCGGCGCTTCCGCGACGCCATACTGGCCGCGCTCAATGACGCGGTCGCTGTGCTCAGGTGAGTAATGTCTCACGTCAGCTGCACGCGGGCGTGTGGTGCGTGGCGCGGCGCCTGGACGCGGCGCAGGCGCAGCGCGAGGAGTGCTTCCTGCTCAAGGCGCTCGTGCTCGCCAACTCCGAGGCGCGCATCGACGACACGGCCGCGCTCCGGCGCTTCCGCGACGCCATACTGGCCGCGCTCAATGACGCGGTCGCTGTGCTCAGGTGAGTAATGTCTCACGTCAGCTGCACGCGGGCGTGTGGTGCGTGGCGCGGCGCCTGGACGCGGCGCAGGCGCAGCGCGAGGAGTGCTTCCTGCTCAAGGCGCTCGTGCTCGCCAACTCCGAGGCGCGCATCGACGACACGGCCGCGCTCCGGCGCTTCCGCGACGCCATACTGGCCGCGCTCAATGACGCGGTCGCTGTGCTCAGGTGAGTAATGTCTCACGTCAGCTGCACGCGGGCGTGTGGTGCGTGGCGCGGCGCCTGGACGCGGCGCAGGCGCAGCGCGAGGAGTGCTTCCTGCTCAAGGCGCTCGTGCTCGCCAACTCCGAGGCGCGCATCGACGACACGGCCGCGCTCCGGCGCTTCCGCGACGCCATACTGGCCGCGCTCAATGACGCGGTCGCTGTGCTCAGGTGAGTAATGTCTCACGTCAGCTGCACGCGGGCGTGTGGTGCGTGGCGCGGCGCCTGGACGCGGCGCAGGCGCAGCGCGAGGAGTGCTTCCTGCTCAAGGCGCTCGTGCTCGCCAACTCCGAGGCGCGCATCGACGACACGGCCGCGCTCCGGCGCTTCCGCGACGCCATACTGGCCGCGCTCAATGACGCGGTCGCTGTGCTCAGGTGAGTAATGTCTCACGTCAGCTGCACGCGGGCGTGTGGTGCGTGGCGCGGCGCCTGGACGCGGCGCAGGCGCAGCGCGAGGAGTGCTTCCTGCTCAAGGCGCTCGTGCTCGCCAACTCCGAGGCGCGCATCGACGACACGGCCGCGCTCCGGCGCTTCCGCGACGCCATACTGGCCGCGCTCAATGACGCGGTCGCTGTGCTCAGGTGAGTAATGTCTCACGTCAGCTGCACGCGGGCGTGTGGTGCGTGGCGCGGCGCCTGGACGCGGCGCAGGCGCAGCGCGAGGAGTGCTTCCTGCTCAAGGCGCTCGTGCTCGCCAACTCCGAGGCGCGCATCGACGACACGGCCGCGCTCCGGCGCTTCCGCGACGCCATACTGGCCGCGCTCAATGACGCGGTCGCTGTGCTCAGGTGAGTAATGTCTCACGTCAGCTGCACGCGGGCGTGTGGTGCGTGGCGCGGCGCCTGGACGCGGCGCAGGCGCAGCGCGAGGAGTGCTTCCTGCTCAAGGCGCTCGTGCTCGCCAACTCCGAGGCGCGCATCGACGACACGGCCGCGCTCCGGCGCTTCCGCGACGCCATACTGGCCGCGCTCAATGACGCGGTCGCTGTGCTCAGGTGAGTAATGTCTCACGTCAGCTGCACGCGGGCGTGTGGTGCGTGGCGCGGCGCCTGGACGCGGCGCAGGCGCAGCGCGAGGAGTGCTTCCTGCTCAAGGCGCTCGTGCTCGCCAACTCCGAGGCGCGCATCGACGACACGGCCGCGCTCCGGCGCTTCCGCGACGCCATACTGGCCGCGCTCAATGACGCGGTCGCTGTGCTCAGGTGAGTAATGTCTCACGTCAGCTGCACGCGGGCGTGTGGTGCGTGGCGCGGCGCCTGGACGCGGCGCAGGCGCAGCGCGAGGAGTGCTTCCTGCTCAAGGCGCTCGTGCTCGCCAACTCCGAGGCGCGCATCGACGACACGGCCGCGCTCCGGCGCTTCCGCGACGCCATACTGGCCGCGCTCAATGATGCTGTCGCTGTGCTCAGGTGAGTAATGTCTCAAATCTAGCTGCCCGTAGTAAATTTATCAAGGTTGGATTTGGAATATTTTTTTTTTAAATACTGATTTTTGACGTCACAATTTTGTATTGTCAAATCCATACTTTTTTAGTTTCAATAAGCTCTAATAATTTGTGCTTAATTTTTGATTTCTTCTTTAATGTTAGAATATCATAATTTATTTCATGTGCAGTCAACTACCCAATTGTCTAGAATTACAGTTTAATAAAATAACTACATAGTGTACTAGTTAATATATTTTACCGTAATACACACAGCGCCATCTAGTTGAACATTCTATTGACAACATATTAGTTGTACTTGCATGGCACGCGGTACGAATTTTACTTAGTTTGACCGCTAGATGACGCTGTTTAAATCTTCCCAACGCACTAACATACAAAGTTAACACCTTCTGTTGTTGCATGCAGGCCGTACAACAGCCAGGCGGCGCTGCAGCAGCTGCTGCTGGCGCTGCCGGCGCTGCGGCTGGCGGACGCGGCCGTGCGCCGCTTCTGGGCCGCCGTGCACCGCGACCGGCGCGTGCCCATGAACAAGCTCTTCGTGGAGGTACGTAGCTCGTCCAGCAGCCGGGCAGCGCTGCAGCAGCTGCGGCTGGCGGACGCGGCCGTGCGCCGCTTCTGGGCCGCCGTGCACCGCGACCGGCGCGTGCCCATGAACAAGCTCTTCGTGGAGGTACGTAGCTCGTCCAGCAGCCGGGCAGCGCTGCAGCAGCTGCGGCTGGCGGACGCGGCCGTGCGCCGCTTCTGGGCCGCCGTGCACCGCGACCGGCGCGTGCCCATGAACAAGCTCTTCGTGGAGGTACGTAGCTCGTCCAGCAGCCGGGCAGCGCTGCAGCAGCTGCGGCTGGCGGACGCGGCCGTGCGCCGCTTCTGGGCCGCCGTGCACCGCGACCGGCGCGTGCCCATGAACAAGCTCTTCGTGGAGGTACGTAGCTCGTCCAGCAGCCGGGCAGCGCTGCAGCAGCTGCGGCTGGCGGACGCGGCCGTGCGCCGCTTCTGGGCCGCCGTGCACCGCGACCGGCGCGTGCCCATGAACAAGCTCTTCGTGGAGGTACGTAGCTCGTCCAGCAGCCGGGCAGCGCTGCAGCAGCTGCGGCTGGCGGACGCGGCCGTGCGCCGCTTCTGGGCCGCCGTGCACCGCGACCGGCGCGTGCCCATGAACAAGCTCTTCGTGGAGGTACGTAGCTCGTCCAGCAGCCGGGCAGCGCTGCAGCAGCTGCGGCTGGCGGACGCGGCCGTGCGCCGCTTCTGGGCCGCCGTGCACCGCGACCGGCGCGTGCCCATGAACAAGCTCTTCGTGGAGGTACGTAGCTCGTCCAGCAGCCGGGCAGCGCTGCAGCAGCTGCGGCTGGCGGACGCGGCCGTGCGCCGCTTCTGGGCCGCCGTGCACCGCGACCGGCGCGTGCCCATGAACAAGCTCTTCGTGGAGGTACGTAGCTCGTCCAGCAGCCGGGCAGCGCTGCAGCAGCTGCGGCTGGCGGACGCGGCCGTGCGCCGCTTCTGGGCCGCCGTGCACCGCGACCGGCGCGTGCCCATGAACAAGCTCTTCGTGGAGGTACGTAGCTCGTCCAGCAGCCGGGCAGCGCTGCAGCAGCTGCGGCTGGCGGACGCGGCCGTGCGCCGCTTCTGGGCCGCCGTGCACCGCGACCGGCGCGTGCCCATGAACAAGCTCTTCGTGGAGGTACGTAGCTCGTCCAGCAGCCGGGCAGCGCTGCAGCAGCTGCGGCTGGCGGACGCGGCCGTGCGCCGCTTCTGGGCCGCCGTGCACCGCGACCGGCGCGTGCCCATGAACAAGCTCTTCGTGGAGGTACGTAGCTCGTCCAGCAGCCGGGCAGCGCTGCAGCAGCTGCGGCTGGCGGACGCGGCCGTGCGCCGCTTCTGGGCCGCCGTGCACCGCGACCGGCGCGTGCCCATGAACAAGCTCTTCGTGGAGGTACGTAGCTCGTCCAGCAGCCGGGCAGCGCTGCAGCAGCTGCGGCTGGCGGACGCGGCCGTGCGCCGCTTCTGGGCCGCCGTGCACCGCGACCGGCGCGTGCCCATGAACAAGCTCTTCGTGGAGGTACGTAGCTCGTCCAGCAGCCGGGCAGCGCTGCAGCAGCTGCGGCTGGCGGACGCGGCCGTGCGCCGCTTCTGGGCCGCCGTGCACCGCGACCGGCGCGTGCCCATGAACAAGCTCTTCGTGGAGGTACGTAGCTCGTCCAGCAGCCGGGCAGCGCTGCAGCAGCTGCGGCTGGCGGACGCGGCCGTGCGCCGCTTCTGGGCCGCCGTGCACCGCGACCGGCGCGTGCCCATGAACAAGCTCTTCGTGGAGGTACGTAGCTCGTCCAGCAGCCCGGCGGCGCCCATGCTCACACACAGCCAGGCGGGATCACACGCCTGCCGTTCCATTCCGCGGTCCCCTTGGCGGTCGGCCCCTATGCCCCTCTAAACTCGAGGCCAAGAACGTGACACGCGTGGTCACACTAAAACTAGGCATATTCATTTTTCTCCATTTGCTGCAGTTTCCGTGAAATCTGTCTACTCGCCTGGAGTCTTTAAGCGGAAGGGTATTTTCACGCCAGAGTAAAATTCCCAGCATTCTCTGTCACAAGAAACCATGGGCCCTAATCATCAGACTTGCACGCTTTTGTACCAAAGTATTGATCTCATTAAACTTTCTGTAAAACATGTTAATAATATGTATTTCATAAGTTCAATCACAAGTGAACGTTTATTTGACAATAACACATTTTTGCAGCAAATTAACGATAGTGGTCGTAAATCAGTTTTATTTTTCTGTTTGCAGATGCTCGAAGCCTGCCTACGGTAGGCGCCCGGCCGTGTTTGAGCGACGACACGGTTTGTCGCTTATTATACTCGGAGTAGATCAGTGTTGATGCATCTAGCGCGGAGAGACCGCCGCCACTAGCGGTCTAGACGTGTCACTTCGCGAGTGGCGGTTCAGACGACTGTTATTCACAGATATCTGAAATCTAGATTTAGGTCTCGGAGAAAGGTGTGAAAAACTACCTTTTTAATTATGCGGTGATAACTCGTGCGTTACAACGTATGACGGAGAGTGAAGTATCCGGAACTCTATCGTAGACGCTTACCCTTTTTGCTATCGTGTACCTTTGAGTGAGTGACGGTCTCGGTGAGCCAGTGGCTCTAGATATGGATCGGCCAGTGGCCGGCAGCAGCGAGACGTGGCCGCAGCAGTGTCGTGGCCGCAGCAGTGAGTCGTGGCCGGCAGCAGTGAGATGTGACCGGCAGCAGTGAGATATGGCCGGCAGCAGTGCTGTACCGTGCGACTGTAGTACAGCGTGGCCGGCAGTAAGGCGTGGCCGGATCATCGGACGGTGTTGTGTGGTGACAGTGTCGAATTATGTTTTGTTTTAAGCGCGGGCTCGTGACCACTGTCTACATATCAACAGAATTGTTTGCCATACTTTAGTCTGCATTTAGGGATGTGGGTATTCTTATTGTGAATGTATATAAATAATGATATTTATTTGGTGGATCGCCGCTGGAACTCTCACGTGCCTATTTAGTACTTTTTTTTTGTCTTTTATTTCCAATGATGAAGTAATGCAGTGAACTTTTTAACGCAAAGTAAACCAGTATGGTGGATATTATTATTGACCAGTTTATTTTTTTACTTTTCAGTAAATAGTCATGGAAATTAATACAAATAAAATTAATTGTAACAAAACACTGCAGTCACGACAAACCAAGTGCAACGACTTTTTAAATGTGATACGAAACGGAATCATCACAAATTGATCTGTATATTAGTTCTATATTTTAACTTCTTTATTTTTTTTCAATTTTATTTAAACTGGTGTCGTATAACCTTACAAAAAAAATTTAGGTCCTAGAAGTATTTTTACCACGGCAAGTCTTTGTCTTATCTCGCATGTTAAAATATTTATATTAGTTTCTTTTTTGGTGTAAATATTATAAATCATATTTTCATCCCAATGAAGTATTAGAACATTTATATGACACCTTTGGTTTCTTTAAAATTATTATTTAAAAATATGGCAAGGATGTGAAGGGGCCGTGAGGCGGCGAATCCGCGCGATGGCTGTGACTGCGGGCAATCTATTTATAAACAAATAAGAAATTCTGTCGATTTGGTTTCCTTTCAGAGTTGCGTCCCGCGCCTTTAATGTACAAAAAATAACGATGGACAGATTAAGTACAAAACTTGTTACTATTTTTGTATATTATTAAAAAAATATATCTAGTTTTACTGTGCTATAAGAGATTAAGTATGGTCGAGGGGAATCCTAAGTGTTGATACGCAAATAGTGATAGACTGCGCACGTTGACTATTGTCAAGGAACATTATAATAGTATTGTTTGTAGATTTATGTCTAGAACTCTAGGCGGTAAGGTAGTGACCTGCGTTTTCTCAGTTGTAATGTAATCGTGTAAAAATACAACTTTTTTACCCTTACGTGATGTTTTTACTTTTTGTATTAATACGAGTAGAGTGTAATGAAGTTTATATGTCCATGAAATGTGAAACTATCCTGTCTTGATACTTTAAACGTAGGAGAATTGTTACTTATTGGAAAATTCCACGCTAAAAGCGACATTTAACGTTGTGTAGTCGTTGCGTTGACAAAGGGTGATTTGGTTCAGCGGGGTTTCTACTGCCAAAGGGCATTATTGGTGGAAATACTTAAAACCAGATAGGTCTCGTTGTTGGATAGAACTATCTACCCTTGCGGAAGAAACCAATTAAACTTTGAAGTCAGATATAAGTTTCTTTGAGAATGCAACGCAACGATTACTCGACCCTTGCTAACAACTTGAAATATCATTAGATGAATATGAAAGTGATTAAAATATAAATAACGATACAAATGTTTGTCCGGTAGCGTAGTGGAGCGAGCTGGCACGTCAGGCATTGTGTCCTAGGCTATGTGTACAGTCCTGTATTGTATTGAAAAGCCGTATTCGGCGCATTTACTGTAAATTACATTTTCATTTGAAGCTTTGAGTTATTTTAGCAACTACATTTTACGCACTGTGTATGGTTAAAGTTGATGGCAACATTTTGATGTGTATGGGAATAACATTGAAATGCTGCCACACTAATCATATTTTTAACGAATACACGATTGTTGTTTATTTCCTCAATTAATTTTATGCAAAACACATTTTACTTAATGATATTATCAATTCAGCCTTTACTTGAAGTATACTGGCTTTAAATCTTTTATCACATCAATTTCTTATTGAGTTGTTTGAAAAGGTACAAAAATAGTTGTACCATATCTTGAAAGTACAAACCAGTGCTTATTTTATCTTCCATTTGTAACCTTGTGTACAACACTGATAATTTTAATGAACTAAAATGTTTTATTTAAATTTTAACAAATATATTATAATGGATATCTATTTTGTACGGCTGTTCCACTAAATAATAAATGATATATTTTCCTGGTTTCGTAGTCATAGTATATTTTGGAATTGTTGCCATGATAACGTATAGTAACGTATACAATATTGTTAAATATATGGTATAAATGATATATATATCTGTCGAATGTATAAGTTTGTACATAAATATATTTAGATGTTGAGTAATAGTGGAACAGTATTATAACTATAAATACCTCGATGAACTGTTACCAATCACTAAAAGTGACAGCGAATGAAGAATTAAATAGTAATAAATTATAAAGTAGAAGCGGTGCTGAGGCTTCATATCAAAGAGAGAAACTATTTGCATGTTAAAAACAGACAAACAGCCATCGCAGATATACATAAAGAGTGCAGGTATTCAAAATTAACATAAGATGATCTTGTATGCTATTTTGTATAAGAATTTGAAATAGCATACAACTCAGTTTTTATTGCGTGTTAAATTAATGCATGTTTAATTTGTCTGTAAGTACTAGACTATACAAGTATACACAGTTCGTTTTGTACATCAACTAAATTAATTCTGTAAATCGTACAAAAAGGTTTTTCATTGTAACTCTTTATTTATATCTGTGGCAACTATTATACATAAAAAAGGCTTGATATTTTAAACAGAAAAACCTCTTCACCTAACACCTCAGTACCGCTGAATAAAATAAAATAATCACATAACTTAGCTTATATTCTTAACTAGCGGGCGCCCGCGACTTCGTCCGCGTGGATTTTGGTTTCTATATCAACTTTTTTCCCGTTAGGAGTGGATTTTTGAAATAATCTTTGAAAGGGGATGCCTACGTCATATTATCTTTATGAATGCAAAGTCTCAGCCCGATCGGTTAAAAATGACAAAGTTTCATTCTAAAGTTCATCCCCTATTTTACCCCCTTGGGGGTTGGAATTTATTATTCTCATTAATTAGGCGATGCCTACGTCATAGTAGCTTTATCAGCTTTATGAATGCAAAGTCACAAACCGATCGGTTTAAAATTGACAAAGTTTGATACTAAAGTTCATCCCCTATTTTACCCCCGTGGAGGTTAGAATTTATCAATATGATTGCTTAGGCGATACCTACGTCAAAGTAGCTTTATGTGTGCAAAATATTAGCCCGATAGGTTTAAAATTGACAAAGTTTCATACTACCGTTCATCCCCTATTTTACCCCCTTGGGGGTTAGAATTTATCAATCTCATTAATTAGGCGATGCCTACGTCATAGTAGCTTTATGTATGCAAAATATCAGCCCGATAGGTTTAAAATTGACAAAGTTTCATACTACCGTTCATCCCCTATTTTACCACCTTGGGGGTTGGAATTTATCAACCTCATTAATTAGGCGATGCCTACGTCATAGAAGCTTTATGAACGCAAAGTCTCAAGCCGATCGGTTAAAAAATGACAAAGTTTCATACTAACGTTCATCCCCTATTTTACCCCCTTGGGGGTTAGAATTTATCAATATGTTTGCATAGACGATGCCTACGCCATAGTAGCTTTATGTATGCAAAATATCAGCCCGATAGGTTTAAAATTGACAAAGTTTCATACTACCGTTCATCCCCTTTTTTACCCCCTTGGGGGTTAAATTAATCAAAATCCTTTCTTAGCGGATGCCTACGTCATAACATCTACCTGCATACCAAATTTCAGCCAGATCTGTCCAGTGGTTTGGGCTGTGCGTTGATAGATCACTATGTAATCAGTCAGTCAGTCAGCAATCAGTCAGTCACCTTTGAGTTTTATAGATATAGATAGATTCCAGTGAGTTATTTATATGGTTTTGTTGTAGTTATTCTTATGTTAAGAATATTTACTTTTATTTATAGTTTTTAATTTCGTGTAACGAGCGGTGGTAGTCTCAGGGTATGTTTATGTAAAGCGAGAATGTGCCAGATTGTAGGATTAAGTTAACATTCGTTATTGATCTGCAATTTATACTTGGTTTTTCAATGCCACTAGAATACATAAAGTATAATGCGACTAAATACATATTTGCATCCAGTAATAATTGAGTTTTAAACTAGAAATGTGCTTTTTAGTCATTTTATACATTAAGATTTTGGTATGGCGATTGAAAAATGAGTTTTAACTGTATTTATTACAGTTCTGTTGTTTTAACCGGGCAATTTGAATAAATTCGGTTTGAAGTTAATTGTTGTATGATTTTGCATGAAAATCAAAGTATTTCCTTCATGGCAGCTAAACCTGTCTCTTCGAACGTAATAATCTGAAAACACTTGAACATTTTTTATTGAAATTGCCACGATTCAATGTTTTTTAGAAAAAAATAACTAATCAGGATATAGAATGTCCGAGAAATTAGACTTAAGAAAACGTCGACTGGTTTTATGTAATGAATAAAAAATCTTTTTTATTATTCTCAGATCAAATGTTGATGGATCCAACAAATACCTGTGTCTTATTTGTAATGAATGATTCGTACCTTGTTTATTTACATAATGTTATTAATTGTGACGTGGTCCCGGAAATTGTGAAATAAATTATAAAACGGTGAATTGTTGTATTATTCATTTGGTTTTTATAATTAAAGTTAAAAAGAACATAATGCCAGCACAGTAGAAGTCACTGACTCCAATTTGGCAATTTAGGATTGTATATAAAAATGAGTGAAAAGTCAAATAAGTTCAAATACAATTTATTTCTTAAGATTACTATTTACACAAGACACTTAATGGAATCAAATTAAAACTGTAATTATTCAGTACTTCATTATTAGTCATCCACACAGTTGCCCAACCTACGTGAGACACTAAACTATAGCGAACTGGTCGTATAGAAGTTCCCTCACCTTGTAGTACTCCTCTGATAGCACTCCCTCTAACGCCACGCGGCCATTGTCCAACTGAAAATGAAACAAAATAGTATTAAAATATAAGAAACTCAGGCTTTTTCTTATACAAATAATTAATGTGCAAGACTTAAGACAAAGAGATTTAAACTCAACGTCAACCTGAGAAATGATAACATCAATGCACTATAACAGGCTACTACAGCGAAAATTACAGGGGTTTTAGATTGAAGTGGGAAGTCCCTAAGTCAATCTACTCAAAGGGCGCCCAGCGGTGTAGCCGCTGTGCTGTTTCTGCTGGTGAGTAAGATCGCCAGAGCTCAGTTGGGGAGGGTTTTAAAGGCGGGACAACGCATCTGCGACCCTTGTATGGTAGTTGATGTCCTCGAGCAGTGGTGATTACTTACCATTAGGTGATCCGCTATCTAGTTCGATTCCATATCACATAAAGTAAAGTAAAGTATCAGTCAATTAACGCCCCACTGCAGAGCAAAGGCATCCATCATTTGAAATTATTTTTTCGTTAGATGGGTTTTGGCTTTATAACCACGCTTGCCAAATGCGAATTCGTGATCACAAACCCGGGCTGTGTTTTGATTCGGAAAAACCAACACGTATTTTCCCGACTCTGAAATCGAACCCAGGACCTCGACCGACGCGGTACTTCAATGTAAAATACATATGTATGTACACTGCCAACTAAAATTTGTAGCTTTGTGGTTCTCTTATAAGTGAACATTGTATTATTTTAGAGAAATAGATATGCTAAACCTAAACCTTAACCTAACCAACTCACCCTCCGCACAGCCAGCGTGCCATTACAGCACTCGAGTGCCCCCGCGCTGAACTCGGCGGGTATGCCGGCGCGCGCGAGGGCGGCGCGCAGCTCGCTGAGGCGCAGCGCGTTGACGAACCAGGCCGCGTGCGCGCCGCCTTCCGCGCGCGGCTCCAGCGACATCAGCGCGTCGCCGTCCGCGTCTTCTGTGACAACACAGACAACAAATCAGCCATGTGCGAGTCGGACTCGCGCACTGAGGGTTCCGTACAAATTATATTTCTGACGTAGGTATTAACCTAGAGTAAAACTAGAGTCCGACCGAAACTGGTTTTCCGGCCGAAACCGAAACCAAATATTCCGCCGTGGTTTCAGTTTCGGCCGGAACCAAAACCGAAATTCACGTTGTCAAGTATGTATAAAATTCCTTAAAATACTGAAGTTTAATGCATTTTACCCATAAAAATAAATATAATATAAAAAAATATTTTTATTACATAGTTTTCAAAATGAAGTTCTCATAGCAAAATGTTTATCATTTATCAATAATCAAATCACTAATTGTTACTGTTTTATTAAATATTAAGTATTGGTATTCTGAAATACTAATTAACACATCAATCTCTTTAAGGTACTTCACTTCTTACTTTTACACTCTTACTTCCAGTCTCAGCAAAGATAATCAAATCAATATTTAATTAATAACTATATAAATCATTCCAATGCAGAAACAAAACCAAAACTTATATTACATGTTTTCAGTTCCACCAAAAAATAACCTCTAAAGAATGTTTGCGTTGGCAATAAAGCACTGACTAAGTTTTGTTGTTACTACCACAGAGTACATTAATAGTTGTTACAGAGATATCCAAACGCCTCAATAAATGACAACTCTACCACCGCTTCGGAAGGCAGTTATTCGAGAAGAATCACCAGTCATAATGATATTAATTAATACAAGACGAGAACACGCAACCGTACCTTCCGTACCGGCCTCCCGCTGCAGCGGACGCGGCGCCACGGTGGCGGAGAGCCAGGCCAGCTCCGCGTCGCCCGCCTGCCGCCACGTGATGCCGCTCATCAAGCTGTCGGTCAGTTTAACCTGGGGAAGTACGAATGCGTTGCTTTAATAAACCACTGAGTACAGTTTTTTTTTAAAACATGCCAAGTGCAAATCAGACTCGCGCACCGGGGGTTCCGTAAAATTTAAGTACATACTAGATCTCGTTCAAACGAATTTTCGGTGGAAGTTTGCATACTCCCTTTAGGTTTTATGAATACATTTTTTTCACTGTTCTTTGTTGTTCTGTTCTGTTACTGTTACTATGAGGGAACCACAATCTTTTATTTAATATTTTCGTGTGAAAATCTTAATGCGGTTCACAGAATACACCTTGTTACAAATTTTCAACAGAATATTGTTCTTATTGTTTTAGACAACAGGTTGTGACATACTGGCGGACAGAAAGATAGAGATGACGATTCTAAAAGGGTTCCGTAATTTGACAAAAAATCCTGTTGTAACCGTTTATTCCTGGTTGTTTTACGTCTCTACTGGTGACAAATGAGTAAGAGGAGGGGTGTTATAACATTCCCATTTATCGTTTGGGACTTTGGGACGACAAAGTCAGTGTAGCCAAGCGAGAATATTTTGGAGGATGTCTTGCTCATCAACTGGTGCGTAGAGGGGTAACTCCTGATGTTTTATAGGTGCCCGTCTAAAAACCGCGTGAAGCTTGAAATTAAGATCGATTTATTTTATCGATAATGTTAAAATCCTAACAGACAAATGATGAGGTACTAACCTGGTAGATGTGAGACTCGGTTGTAGCGTCGATGACTTCTCCTTTCATTGGGGTAAATATTTTCTCTATGCCTTCACTTTCACAGTGCTTGCTGTAAAATAGAAAAGAACAATATTTGAATTATTTTAACCATCTAAGTATAGACAACCAAGGATGTGGGTATCTTTGATATACCAAGCAAGAGGCTGGACTAATAAACTGTTTAGATTTTACGCGACACATGAAATAATAAAATAAACAACGAAATTCCTTGGACTACACCAATTGCCTAGCCCCAAACTAAGCTTGAAGCTTGTAAGTTGTAAGTACTATGGATGCTGGGAAACTGATAAAATACTTTAACTTTTCATAAAAATCCATGACTGGAGTACAAATGCCGATGTTCATCACCAACATTTGCCCCCTAACGGGATTCCCACGAGCAATTCTATGTACTGCACGCTCGCCTTGATCGCTATAGACCGGACCGACGACACGCACTTGCGCCATCTCGACTTGTTTTACCCTTTATATTTGTCGTAAGTAGCAACTAAGGATGTTTCAGAGGAATGAGCTGCGTTTCTCAAGTGTTTTATCGCACAATAATGACGTGAAAAATCCGCATCACAGGAGACAACACGGGGCTGATGATGATGACCAATGGTGATGTTCTTTTTCCCACACGGCTTTAGGCGACAAACCGGTATGTGACAAAACTGGCCTTACTCGACGCTTCATACCTTAAAGGCTAGTTGTTTCGTACCTCAGCACCTGCAAGGCTCGTTTTAACACACCTCAGCACCTGCAATGCTCGATGTATCATAACTCGTTACCTGCAAGGCTCGTTGCGTCATATCCGAACACCTGCAAGCCTCGGTGTGTCATACCTGGGCACCTGCAAGCCTAGATGTAACACACCTGTGCACCTGCAAAGCTCTATGTGTCTAACCTGTGCACTTGCAAGGCTCAATGTGTCATACCTAAGCACCTGCAAGTCTCGATGTGTCATACCTGAGCACCTGCAAAGCTCTACATTGCTTACCTGAGCACCTGCAAGGCGGGCTGCCTGGCTCGCAAGCCTACGACGGCGCGCGGCTTGGCCTGCGCCACCACGCGCAGCAGCGACTCGCCGTCGCAGCGGCCCTCCAGCTCGATGTACTGCACGCTCGCCTTGATCGCCACCGACCGGACCGACGACACGCACTTGCTCGGGATCTCGGTCATCTCCTCTGCTGGACAATTAAATAATAATGAGGGTGTTTGCGATTGAAAAATCTGCTAGATGGCAATACGTAGGCGTGAGAATATCTGTCAATGTCATGTCAAAATTCACCAATCACATACCAGTTAGACGCTACGCCTACTTACTGGCATCTAGCGGATTTTTCATTTGCGAAAACCCTTATTAATGTTTGTTCACGTAGACTCGTAAGCCCCTGCCGATGTTAGGCGGCTGAAGTTTATTAGTCCGCCAAAATATCAGAGTATAAGAGACTAGCGGCTGCCTGCGACTCCGTCCGCGTGAAATGCGGTTTCCGCACACAGTGTTATATTATAGCTTAAATCCTCGTCTGCCCAACGCATAAATATTATTTCAATTCGAAATCGTCGTTCCTGAGATTAGCGCGTTCAAAAAAACAAACAAACAAACTCTTCAGCTTTATTATACTAGTATAGATAATGAGTAATATGGTTGATATGTTAAACATGGTGATAGTCCTGTCAAATTATATTTAACTATTAACTGCTACAGTACTGAACACTATCAATACTGACATACATGGTATCCACATACCTGGACTGTCCGCAAAAGCTGACAAGCGGGATGAGAGCAGTAACAAACGAAAGCAGTAAATTTTTCATACTAATTTTTTTCGATCAAAACGGACGAAATTGTGGTTAGATCGTATTAACATATGTACATAGTTTATAAAACTAGATAAATATAGTAAAGTCTAACTAAACTAACCTTCAGGCTCCTGTTTCGGTGGCGGGGCGGGCGGCACATCGCGAATCTCGCCTTCTGCATCCACTATTTCAGCCAGCCGATAGTCTTCAGGCTAAAATATATCAAAATCAAAATATAAGTACTTTATTTAAATAAGCCACAGTAAGGCACTTGCAAATAATAATGCACGTACATTATCAGTCGATTACATTAAAATATGTCGTAATCACAGTTTGACGTAAGCGCCCTGGGTTCTGCCACACTGGCTGGATTTGTGTACGATGTATGGCGAATGATAAAACAAAGGGGAACACTACTGCCTACACACCGGAATTTCCCTTCGGCGTTTCCTTAGACACTTGTGGAAAAATGTGGTGGTACTTTTCAAGGCGGCATGGATAGCTAAGAAGTTCTTCTAAGTCCGATCAATGTATGTGATCTTGTGAAATATTTATTTAAAGGATTGAGTCATATGAGTCCCGGTCAACCACCTTGATGACCTCCCCGTAGTCGTCGGTCCTGGTCCGCTCCTCGTGGAAGGGGTACATGGCGTGGTGGCGCTTGTTGGTCTTGAAGCAGCCGCTGGGCCGCGCGTCGTGCCGCACCGGGATGTCGTGCCGCCCCGTCACCACCCACATCATCACCGGCCTGATGAAGTCCTCTACTGGATGTAGACCTTCCCTAGATCCTCATGGTCATCAAGCTGGGCAGTCAGTTTGGTGGTCCAAGAATGGAGAACGATCTAACACGGGGGAATGTTGCTGCCAATCCCCCCGGTGTATCCCCTTGTCACTTCATACTATGCCCATCAAAAGATATGGGGTAGTACTGCTCTAGGACCGCACACGGCCAATGAGGGTTTTCGCAAATGAAAAATCCGCTAGATGGCAGTAGGTGCAGGGTCTAACTGGTATGTGATTGGTGAATTTTGACATGACCTTGACAGATGTCAAAAATTCACCAATGACATAGCAGTTAGACCTCACGCCTACGTATTGCCATCTAGCGGATTTTTCAATCGCAAACACCCTCTCATCATCGTTGATCAATATTTTGGGTTCATCTGGTTTCTTTGAGTCTCTAAGATGCCCTGTTGATGCTTAATGATGTTGACCAGTTACCTTGATGACCTCCCCGTAGTCGTCGGTCCTGGTCCGCTCCTCGTGGAAGGGGTACATGGCGTGGTGGCGCTTGTTGGTCTTGAAGCAGCCGCTGGGCCGCGCGTCGTGCCGCACCGGGATGTCGTGCCGCCCCGTCACCACCCACATCTCTAGTTCGCCGTCAGAGTCGGAGTCGGATGATATGCCAGCTGTTTCTTCCCTATTAACAGGTGGAAAATAATTATTGAGAGATGAGGTAAATAATATTTAAAAGAAATCATAAAATTCATTCTCACAAATCAGTTGCCGAAATCAAAAGTAAACACTATATTGATCAGACAGAATAACACTTTTTGCAAATGTCCATGACTTGAGTACTGATTGGCTTGTTCTGAACTTGTAACCAAGCCATGGACACCCACATCATCACCAGCCAGACTTGAGTATAAGTTCAGAACTCAAATATTTGCTCCTAGCGAAATGGGAACCCGCAAACCCCAGTTCTGGTTAAATGGTTACTTATCACTATTTTCATTATAATTTTATTTTCACTCGTTTTCTTCGCGATGTTACATCAGCATTTGTAGTACAATTCTTTAATTTACATCGTAGTGCTTGTAAATAAAAAAAAACATGTGCCGTCCTAAAAAAATTCGATGGAAATCAAATTGCAAAATAAACTACTTTGACTTTGACTTCAGCCATTGATATACAAAAACCCAGGATGCACAGTCTCGAACAAAAGTAACAGTCAGTATTGTCACCAAAAACTCGGCATATGTATGTGTCTAACTATGAACATTATTATTTGCAAATTAAACCTTATGCAAATAAAATAAGATTGTTTTCATAAGGGAGTGTTCAAAATATCGATGACGCGGGTGACGCTTATTTTTTGGGGACGTTTATGAGACGTTGATTGTGTATCTTGGATTTTTGTATATCAATGACTTCAGCACTCTACAGGGAGACATGGCGCCACAAAGCGATATAAATCCATCAGTTAACTCCAGATAGTATGGTGATGTATCTCCTCACTTGACGGTGTTGTTGAGCTTGGCCCGCTGCTGCTGCAGGAAGTCGTCGAGCTCGGCGCCCTCCAGCCGCACGCGCCGGCGCACCGTCAGCTCCACGCTGCGGTCGCCGCCGTTCTCGATCAGGTCGCGCGCTAATGTGCCCGGGGATGATCTGGAAACGAGCTATATTTATGCATTGATTGTTCTGGAAGCTGTACGGAGTGTATCCGTTCTATCCGCTCAGGTATCCTAATCTATTTGTTCTTGCAATGGTGGGCTTCAGTGAGCTCTGAGTTCGGAGGGAGCTGGCTCTAGTGTGCTACATGCACAAGGTGCTAAAGGGCAGGACCCACAACGCGGTGTTGTTGAGGCGGCTTGAGCTGAGCGCGCCTGCTGACCGTGCCGCGCGCGCTGCATCTCATTGACATGATGGCCGAAAGTATTGATATTTTTTTATGCTCTCTGAGTTAGTTCACAAGGGTGGCTCTTTATATTATAAGTTACTAGCTGCCCGCCCCGGCTTCGCCCGTGGTACTTACTTACATGTATTATACATACAAACCTTCCTTAAGAATCACTCTATCTATTAAAAAAAACCGCGTCAAAATCCGTTTCGTAGTTTTAAAAATCTAAGCATACATACGGACATACAGCGAAAGCGACTTTGTTTTATACTATTTTTTTTTTTGTACTGTGTATTGATAAGTAGTATTATATAAAATTTATTTAAATAGGTATCAGATTAACGTACACTATCGCATTAGGATTAAACCGGAAGGAGGCCAGCACGACCTTGGGGCCGGGCACGCGCGCCGCGTCCGAGCGACACGTGCCGCAGCAGGAACGGGTAGCTTATGTTTATACCGAGCTACTATACAACAACTCATCCGTTGAATAAAGTCCGATCTGCAAGCTAGCATCCCTGCAGATCTGACTTTATTATCCGTAGAATAAAGTCCGATCTGCAAGCTAGCATTGCTGCAGATCGGACTTTATTCTACGGATGAGTCGAAAAACAAGCTAACTCACCTAGCCGTCAGCACTATAGAGTTCTGCGCATGCGGCGCCCACATGAGGAAGAGGTCCCTCGCGAAGCCGGCCTCCAGGTCGGGGAAGGAGGCTAGCACTACCTTGGGCCCCGGCACGCGCGCCGCGTCCGAGCGACACGTGCCGCAGCAGGAACGGGTAGCTTATGTTTATACCGAGCTACTATACAACAACTCATCCGTAGAATAAAGTCCGATCTGCAAGCTAGCATTCCTGCAGATCGGACTTTATTATCCGTAGAATAAAGTCCGATCTGCAAGCTAGCATTCCTGCAGATCGGACTTTATTCTACGGATGAGTCGAAAAACAAGCTAACTCACCTCGCCGTCAGCACTATGGAGTTCTGCGCATGCGGCGCCCACATGAGGAAGAGGTCCCTCGCGAAGCCGGCCTCCAGGTCGGGGAAGGAGGCCAGCACGACCTTGGGCCCGGGCACGCGCGCCGCGTCCGAGCGACACGTGCCGCAGCAGGAACGGGTTGCTTATGTCTATACCGAGCTACGCTAACTCACCTAGCAGTAAGCACTATGGAATTCTGCGCATGCGGCGCCCACATGAGGAAGAGGTCCCTCGCGAAGCCGGCCTCGAGGTCGGGGAAGGAGGCCAGCACGACCTTGGGCCCGGGCACGCGCGCCGCGTCCGAGCGACACGTGCCGCAGCAGGAACGGGTTGCTTATGTCTATACCGAGCTACGCTAACTCACCTAGCAGTAAGCACTATGGAATTCTGCGCATGCGGCGCCCACATGAGGAAGAGGTCCCTCGCGAAGCCGGCCTCGAGGTCGGGGAAGGAGGCCAACACGACCTTGGGCCCGGGCACGCGCGCCGCGTCCGAGCGACACGTGCCGCAGCAGGAACGGGTTGCTTATGTCTATACCGAGCTACGCTAACTCACCTAGCAGTAAGCACTATGGAATTCTGCGCATGCGGCGCCCACATGAGGAAGAGGTCCCTCGCGAAGCCGGCCTCGAGGTCGGGGAAGGAGGCCAGCACGACCTTGGGCCCGGGCACGCGCGCCGCGTCCGAGCGACACGTGCCGCAGCAGGAACGGGTTGCTTATGTCTATACCGAGCTACGCTAACTCACCTAGCAGTAAGCACTATGGAATTCTGCGCATGCGGCGCCCACATGAGGAAGAGGTCCCTCGCGAAGCCGGCCTCCAGGTCGGGGAAGGAGGCCAGCACGACCTTGGGCCCCGGCACGCGCGCCGCGTCCGAGCGACACGTGCCGCAGCAGGAACGGGTTGCTTATGTTTATACCGAGCTACTATACAACAACTCATCCGTAGAATAAAGTCCAATCTGCAAGCTAGCATCCCTGCAGATCGGACTTTATTATCCGTAGAATAAAGTCCGATCTGCAAGCTAGCATTCCTGCAGATCGGACTTTATTCTACGGATGAGTCGAAAAACAAGCTAACTCACCTAGCCGTCAGCACTATAGAGTTCTGCGCATGCGGCGCCCACATGAGGAAGAGGTCCCTCGCGAACCCCGCCTCCAGGTCGGGGAAGGAGGCCAGCACGACCTTGGGCCCCGGCACGCGCGCCGCGTCCGAGCGACACGTGCCGCAGCAGGAACGGGTTGCTTATGTTTATACCGAGCTACTATACAACAACTCATCCGTAGAATAAAGTCCGATCTGCAAGCTAGCATTCCTGCAGATCGGACTTTATTATCCGTAGAATAAAGTCCGATCTGCAAGCTAGTATCCCTGCAGATCGGACTTTATTATCCGTAGAATAAAGTCCGATCTGCAAGCTAGCATTCCTGCAGATCGGACTTTATTCTATGGATGAGTCGACAAGCTAACTCACCTAGCAGTCAGCACTATAGAGTTCTGCGCATGCGGCGCCCACATTAGGAAGAGGTCCCTCGCGAAGCCGGCCTCCAGGTCGGGGAAGGAGGCCAGCACGACCTTGGGCCCCGGCACGCGCGCCGCGTCCGAGCGACACGTGCCGCAGCAGGAACGGGTTGCTTATGTTTATACCGAGCTACAAACAAGCTAACTCACCTAGCAGTCAGCACTATGGAATTCTGCGCATGCGGCGCCCACATGAGGAAGAGGTCCCTCGCGAAGCCGGCCTCCAGGTCGGGGAAGGAGGCCAGCACGACCTTGGGCCCCGACACGCGCGCCGCGTCCGAGCGACACGTGCCGCAGCAGGAACGGGTTGCTTATGTTTATACCGAGCTACTATACAACAACTCATCCGTAGAATAAAGTCCGATCTGCAAGCTAGCATTCCTGCAGATCGGACTTTATTATCCGTAGAATAAAGTCCGATCTGCAAGCTAGCATTCCTGCAGATCGGACTTTATTATCCGTAGAATAAAGTCCGATCTACAAGCTAGCATTCCTGCAGATCGGACTTTATTCTACGGATGAGTCGAAAAACAAGCTAACTCACCTCGCCGTCAGCACTATGGAGTTCTGCGCATGCGGCGCCCACATGAGGAAGAGGTCCCTCGCGAAGCCGGCCTCCAGGTCGGGGAAGGAGGCCAGCACGACCTTGGGGCCCGACACGCGCGCCGCGTCCGAGCGACACGTGCCGCAGCAGGAACGGGTTGCTTATGTTTATACCGAGCTACTATACAACAACTCATCCGTAGAATAAAGTCCGATCTGCAAGCTAGCATTCCTGCAGATCGGACTTTATTATCCGTAGAATAAAGTCCGATCTGCAAGCTAGCATTCCTGCAGATCGGACTTTATTCTACGGATGAGTCGAAAAACAAGCTAACTCACCTCGCCGTCAGCACTATAGAGTTCTGCGCATGCGGCGCCCACATGAGGAAGAGGTCCCTCGCGAAGCCGGCCTCCAGGTCGGGGAAGGAGGCCAGCACGACCTTGGGCCCGGGCACGCGCGCCGCGTCCGAGCGACACGTGCCGCAGCAGGAACGGGTTGCTTATGTCTATACCGAGCTACGCTAACTCACCTAGCAGTCAGCACTATCGAGTTCTGCGCATGCGGCGCCCACATGAGGAAGAGGTCCCTCGCGAACCCCGCCTCGAGGTCGGGGAAGGAGGCCAGCACGACCTTGGGGCCGGGCACGCGCGCCGCGTCCGAGCGACACGTGCCGCAGCAGGAACGGGTTGCTTATGTCTATACCGAGCTACGCTAACTCACCTAGCAGTCAGCACTATCGAGTTCTGCGCATGCGGCGCCCACATGAGGAAGAGGTCCCTCGCGAACCCCGCCTCGAGGTCGGGGAAGGAGGCCAGCACGACCTTGGGGCCGGGCACGCGCGCCGCGTCCGCCGCCGAGTGCGCCAGCGACACGTGCCGCAGCAGGAACGGGTTGCTGCGGGCGCCCTCGAATAGGCGGGTCAGCTTGTCGCTCATCCACTCGATCTGGAACGGGAAAGTTTCATATTATTTAAACACTTCTTAATTGGTTACCTCCCTATTATGGCGAGGGAAGCAAAAAAGAAGAGCGTCTACAGATGGTAAGTGATCAGCACTACCCATGGAAATCAACAACCGCACAAGGATTGCAGATGCGAACTGAGCTCTGGCGACCTTACTCATCAGCAAAAACATTGCACAACAGTTTGGAAGCGCTACTGCACTGTGGTCTTCTTTTATAAAAATAAATTATACATAAAAGCTAATGTAGTTATATAAATTAGGATCCACTTATTAGAGTAAGCACGTAGAAATTCACAGATGCACGCGAAGTCGAACCGTCAACCTCACGCATGACCTGGGTATACCTTTTTTAGACCTGGTGAATATTTTTTTCTTTTAACAATAGTGTTGTATCGAAAACTTAAATCCAAGTCAACAATCTGTATGGCAAGTAAATTGTAACTCCACCAGTCAAGATAGCAATTGCAGGTACCTGTGATTTAGCAAACTCCACCACATTGTAGCTGACATTGGACAGCAGCAGTAGCGAGTATGCTACCAGCCCCGAATCCTTGTTTCGCCAGAGCTGGTCTAACATGTGGGCCAGCTCCAGCACTCGGCCAGCTGTGTCTGTACAGACGAGGACACAACCTCCTCCACGAAGAGTTGAGAGTATTGTCGCTTTAAAAGGAAGAAAGAAAATAGTTTTTTTACAACAAAGTACAATGACTTACAATCTTACAAAACAAGAATAGCAAATTGTATCTGTGGACAAAAGCGGAATTGAGTAGTTGTTTAAGAAATCTGTCTGTTTGGGAGGTCAGATGAAACATAGTGGTGATTGATCACAATAGGTAGTACATGTAATATCAAATTGGTGACAGTGATATTGGGCTGAATAGGAATTGCACAGCTGACAGGGATTCTTTATGTTAACATACTTGGAAATGCTTTAGCATAATGAATTTGGCCTGTAGCAGCATAACATTACTTGTAAACTGAAAGCATTTGTTCAGTAAGTGCATTAGTTGTTAACAAATATGAAAAATTTACTCATAATACTTACTCATAAGCTTTTCATCTCTCAATCTCCTCCTCGGCTGCACATAATCAGCATTCATAGCCCCGAGGAGCAGAAGGGAAGGTCTCATCAGCCGCTCAATCTCACAGCCGTTCAGATGCCGCTCCTTCTTGTGGTTGAAGTCGGGAGCGTAGACTATGTCTTCTTCACCAGGTGCTACAATACGCCAGACTGTGCCTCCAAGGGAATGGCCGGCAGGTAGGGGTGTTATTCGTAGCCCTAAGCCTTTGCCTGAAAAGAGGATGAACAAGCTTCTATTAACAAAAATAGTGGTTTCAATTAGTAATGATATTTGATTTCAATTCCTTTATGGAAATGAAGCTTCTCTTTTTGTAGAAATTAATTAACTATGTAATTTGCAATTTGAATACAAAAATATCAAGATTAACAACTATTCATGATTTAAAATGTACTTCATTGATTCTTAATATTGCTTTAATCCGAGCTTTAAAGTATAAACATTTTACATAGCATTAAGTAAAAATTAAATGCACAAACCTTTCATATCAATGCTCTGATTATATTTCAACTGCACAATCTTGTCAAATGCTGCATCAACATCGTCCAATGTAAACAAGTCAAAGTCCGACACATTCCGATGAGCCTGGTAGAGATCATACATGAACATTTGTCCCATTTTGTAAATCGGCAGTGTTGCGTAAATGGGACAGTTCAACCCAAGCTTGCCCACTGCGTAAGGCAATGCTCCCAAATGAAGTGGATCAGAATGAGAGAGTAATACTGCGTCAATACTGTTCACATGTCTGAAATAGAAGCAGGATTTCTTATTAATGGATGTTGTAGATATTTAAGATTTTGCAAGAAATCATTTAAAAAAATATTATTAACTTTTAGTGAACAATATCTGCTTCATTCTTGTATCTACTTATGATATGAGTTCGACAATATTTTGTTATAAATATACTAGAATAAAATATTAAAAGATATTTGAAGTGTTTGAGAATAATGCATGAATAGTTTTGGGATGGTATCACTTTGAATTGACAATCAATTAAAGACCTGTCTCAGATCATTATTAGTATAATAGCAATTATTTGCAACAACCTAATGCAGAAAGGTTTTTAAATTAAATATGTATCTGAAAAAACAGCAGATTTGCAAATACAAACATAACCTCAAAACATACCTTTTGAGTTCCTTTATAAACTCCATATCAAACTTCTCATCCCATCCACAGTCCAGTAGGAACTTGAACTCATCAATCTGGAGCACGTAGCATGGCGGAGACTCATCACCGGCCCCAGAAAGGCAGTGCAACTTGATGATCGAAGTCATTTTGCAATATTGCAAGTTCACAACACTTGGTACTTCATTTAATACGTAGATTATTTAACCATATCAAGGGTTAGTATATTGTCGTTTTGGCATTTAAATTGTTTGTATAATAATATGTTGTTGTTAATAATGTAATACTAAAAATCCGGCGCTAAATAAAATAACCAAACTCTCGCTTGGTTGTTGGAGTCACCTGTCACTGTCACAGCATAGAGTAAAGTAAATATACCAAATGTCACAGACACAGATAGTAAACGTCATATTACGCCGTTTTCTTTTTTTATTGGCACCCGCAGAAACCCAATTTATATTTCATTTTGGATCTTGTTTATTTTTTTTATTCAAAAGGTTTTATCTGGTAAAAATTAGGTTTCCCCTTATTTAAACATTGTGTTCAACGTGCACTTATTGATAAAGAGCCTTACAGATTTCTAAAATCTTAAACCTCAAGCAATCTCATTATCAGTTGATTATCAAGTTCACTTGCTAAAGAAGAGAAAATTACGCATTAATCATTTTTATTGTTATTTACATTTACCATTACTTGGTCCAATAAATCAATCGTAACTACGTTTTCATTTACTGTTTCACTCTTAGTTTCTGCATTCAGAGTAATCACTTCAGAATTCAAGAATTCCTCGTTACTGTTCCCATATTCCATTTTGAATGCTGTCTGTGATTTATTCATGTCGACTATTCCTATTACACGATCCAATAATGTATTTAGAATTTCTTTATAATAATATTCATCCGATTCAATGCGTCGTCCTTCGATTTTGCTAATATTACCGCTTGGAGGGCCCGTGACGGTAATTTCCGAG
The DNA here is from genome assembly GCA_958496325.1 of Nomophila noctuella. Classification (NCBI taxonomy): domain Eukaryota; kingdom Metazoa; phylum Arthropoda; class Insecta; order Lepidoptera; family Crambidae; genus Nomophila; species Nomophila noctuella. The sequence goes on along the minus strand of OY292499.1, from coordinate 13,056,668 downwards.
CTTCTGTATATGCTTCCGAGGAAAATCGGTTTTGATATTATTCTCTCGACTTCGGATTCTGAAACGGGTGTGTTGTCTTTGCCTCGATGTAGTGAAAGTCCTCGTGTATCTTGCGAGTAGTTCGACTGCTTGATGATAGGGACGGCGTAGTTGTGTTGAGTGGCTTCTCCAGTCTCCAAGCGAGGGACCTGGACTTGCGTCACTCGTCCTGCTGGGCTCTTCAGTTGAAGCTGGACCAGTCTTTGTTCCAGGCGGGATTCTAGAAAAGTAGGTATGAGATAACTCAGCAATGCTTTAGACGTCTAAATGTAACTGACATAGCGACGCTTAATGTTAGAGGTGGCAGAGGAGCTGCCAGTAGTTGTCGGTTCACCGGATGATAAGTCATCACCGCCGCCCATAAACACATGCAACACCTTAGGCATTACAATATACAGCTGAAATGCCGGCCTTTATGGAAGGAACGTGATGAAAGTGTCGCTATATGGAACCTATATGATACTCAAGGTAATAACTTCATCGATTAACAGTATATTGATCGCATTTTCCAAAGCTATAAAATAGATTATTATTTTCTGTAACGTAAGATACAAAGTGAGTTTTAGCCAGATTGAAGTGAGTATTCTTAACGGAAATCATTTGCTTCCGGAATTTTCAGGATGCTAAGTTATTTCTAAATTATAGACCTAGACATTATAGACCTATTTAATATCCAGATGATTCAAATAACTCTTGGATTGATTTTTGTTTATTGTGACGTATATAGTAGTCAAAGTAGTAATAGTACCGTTAAGCCTGTTCACTACGTAATTGAGGACCAAACAGCCGACGAAGATCGTGAGCGCTCCAGCCATGAATACCCACCATTCAGGCAGTTCCTGTCGGGATACGAGTACGTTTTAGTAATGTTGTAATAAATGCTTTTTAAACTTCCAAGTAGGTTTGTGTAAAGGCATCGTGAGAGTCATCGAAATAGAAAAGTAGCTAATAGGTAGGTATATGTTGCTCCCCAAGAATATTGCCTAAGTTCTTCGACCTGTTCTGTCACTGTTCAATGTTAGACTTAGGTCACCCTCAGAGGGGGGATTATGTGGAAGTATGCCCATTGTCAACAATTAAAATAAACATTGGTATTAAATGATGTACCTACTGGAACGTGTAGGGTAAGTTTGTGCCATATTTACCATCTTTGAAAGTAGGTACTGAGTTAACAATTCCTTTTTGAAAACATCCCTAAATTTTCAGCTCATGGCTCAGAAAGTTGAAATATATTTGTTAGCCTTCTCTGATAAAGTAAGATAATGATTTGTCAATTGACATCTTTCAGAGAAGAGACCACAGAGTAAGTATCTGCTTTTTGACTATCGGAAACTATCGGAAGAAACAAAATGAGGTACTTTATATTTATAATATTCTTTGGTCATTTAAATCATTGCAATACAATTAATTTTTGTCAAAAGTTTAACATGCCGAAAATAATATTAACGAATTAATGAAAGAATGTTAATTAATTATTCAATTTTCAAAATAAACCAACAATATTTTTTCTTTTAGTTATGCGAAAACGTGCTTTTATAGTAAGTACTTATTCAGAAAATGGTCTGTACAAAGTCGTTTAAATTAAAATGTGTTTTATTCGATTGCATATTTACATAATTACTAGCGGCCGCCCGCGACTCCGTCCGCGTGGATTTCTTTTTTTCGAAATAAAAAGTAGCCTATGTTCTGTCTCAGGGTCTAAACATTGTCTGTACCAAATTTCATCAAAATCGGTTGCGTGGTTTAAGCGGGAAAGCGTAACAGACAGACAGACAGAGTTTTATTAGTTGGGATGTTGTAATAATGAACAATAGTTTATTTCATTATGGATTTTTTGCCGTATTTTAACGTATAATGTTTCATGCCTGATCGCCATTTTTTGAATGCGAGTTGAGTGTACTATAAAGTTTTCTAGGTAATTTGTTAGTGGTATTATTTATTTCCACAACAATTATTTATATTAATAATAATAAAATTGCGGCCGGACGCCAGAACGTGCAATTAACAATAATCGTTACCTTCGTATATTCTCCTCACCTTAACTTGTTCTGCGTTGTTCTGAAAATAAATCAATATTCTTCTGTTACTTTAGTAAATAATGGTAACTTTGACAGAATTAAACTAATAATGGCATTGCTTACGCTTGAAATATTGACAGTTAGTTAAGGTAAGTTTGGCTTCAGATCTACAGAACTAAGAAAATGCCCGAGCACAAAGCACCTGCATTATCTTTGAACTTAGCTGGCAAAGCTTTTGCATTGTTTGTTCCCAGCATTCTCGTGACGGCCTGGCCTTGCATATGTTTTCGATAGATAGACACAAATGGAACAATATAGATAGCATTGTTTTCATAATATTACGGTGCCTTTCATATCTGCTTAGTGCAGGTGCAAGTAAAGTCCATCCGCATGGATTTCGGTTTTCGCACACATAGTAGGTATTTACTTACTTTACAACCCAAGTATATTTTTTCAATACGAACCAGAAGTTTTTGAAATGAGCAAGTTGAATCAAACAAATAATCTTCAGCTATATGATATCTAGGTAAGTAGGTAGTCTTGAATTCCGAATGAATTTCAGGGTAAACGCCTCAACCATACATAAAGTGTAGTTAAGGTACAATGCACATGCATGCATTTATAATGTAAAACATTTTTTAACATGCAGAGAAAATACGTTCCAATTTTGTTTTTTTCAGTTAGTTAGACAACAGAGCACTTGTACACATGAAAACTACTAGAATAATGGAAGAAAGAACAATTATTTTCATCTAATTTGGCTAGCTGTCACCACAAACATACCTCCGAACGTGCGACAAGCTAAATCTATAGAGTCCGTGTTTCGAATACAGTTAAAATAGCTCAGTGCATGTCCCACACGCATAGTTAGCGGAGTGACGGGCGCGTTCCTGTCGCGCGCGGCGTTCCGCAACGCGCCGGAACACGCCCGAACGCGCCGGAACGCGCCGAAACACGTGGCGACGCATTGCATACTCACTGCATTCTGGATGCATGTAATAAACTTATGTCTGTTAAGAGGACGCAGTCCGCACACTAGCAACGCCATTCGTTCTTCTTTAATTGCGATATAAGTATTTAAAAATAGATACTAAGATAACTCTCTGTAGTGTACTAAAGAACAACAGATCCCTAAATTAGGTATGCATTTGTTCCTTCTTTGACTTATGTCTATACATAAACTGAGATTGATTGCAAACGTTCAAACAGCTTAGTGCATGACAAACATAACATAAATGGAGCACGCTTGAAATAGCTCAGTGCATGTCCCACACGCATAGTTAGCGGAGTGACGGGCGCGTTCCTGTCGCGCGCGGCGTTCCGGAACGCGCCGGAACGCGCCGGTACGCGCCGGAACACGTGGCGACGCATTGCATACTCACTGCATTCTGGATGTCAAGAGGGCGCAGTAAAACACTAGCGCCGCCCTTCGTTTCGCAACAGGCTAATGATGATTTAACATACCTTAAACATTGTCACTATTGCGACGTACTTAGAGGTGCCAATCAATCGTCTTTATATTATGTAGGTATCCTAAGTTAACTATCTTCATAGTGTAGTGGTAAGAGCGCTGTGCTCAAAAATCCCGCTAGGAAGATTTTAACTTTGCATTTGATTGATTTCCCAGTTTGGTTTGGACATTGCAGGCTTGTAACATGATTTTTCTATAAGAATGATGATTTCGTGCTTCGGAAGGCACGTTCAGCCGTTGGTCCCGACTTTGGTCCAAATGGTCTGGTTTCTTTTGTTATGGTTACGAAGGCCAAACGACAGTCGCTCCATTGTAATAAACCAGGCTGGTCAATTCAGGATCACAGTCGCATCGTACCTCGGGCTCAAAGGCAATGGCCAAGGATGCAACTGGGAGAGGCGCTAGGATGATAATGATGGATTTATCCTAAGTTAATTACGGCATGCACATTGCACCGGATGCACCGACGCCTGGACAATGCAGTGTACCGCGCCCGCTTGTGTGGAACGTGCGTCACGATCAGAACTAGGCATTTGGAGTGTGCACTGGGTATTCTACATGCATTCTGCGTTCACTGTATCCAAGGATGAGATAAAAAAATATTAAGGTTGGTTTTGCTGGATGAAATGAAACGTACGACTTCGTATGCAATAATAGGTGGGTGTACTGTGTTTAATCTTTATGTAGAAACATACCTAGCCGAAAAAATGCGAAGGAAGTAGAGCAGTTTTTAAGCGGGTAGTCCATCTTTCTAAATATTTTATATGATAATAAATATCTCACAATATCACATACATTGATAAATTGACACAGACATGTGGTGTTACACCGACATGTTTATGGGCCATTATCCACTAACTCGAAAATCGTCCATACAAGACTGTCCTAAGCAAATTTTATTAAATATTGAGAATATCTGTCACTACAAAGTAAGGCAATAATATATCTAATTTATATATTAAAAAAGCCCACGCACTTTCCTCTCGGTTTTTGAGTTTTGGAGGATTTTGTGTAAAATTGTGACAGAGGACTGTTGTATTCAAACAGAGGACTGTTTTTATGAACAAAAACTAGCATTTTTGTTTGTTAAAATAATAAAGTTTTTATTTTTTATGAGCAGTTACGATATGTATTGATGACTTTAATAATTAACGAGTTCTTCATTTTATTTCTGTCGATTTTAATGGCGCCATACATCCTATATTGATCCAATAGAATCAGGTGAATTTTCCTTCTTAAAATTATTCGTAATTTCTGTCATGGCTGTTTTTTTGGCGAGATTTGCAACAGTGCTCTTCCCAAGTCCTTTTACCACCCTTATGCTCGCGATGACTCATATCCGTATGAAATTTTCTGGAAACTTTTTAAGTTTGTTTTTTTTTTTGTTTTTTCTGTCATTTTTTCAATAATTCTTCTTGATTTTGATTGTGAATATTTAGTTGTAAATATCTCAAGCGTTTTTGTTCTAATACTTCTTCATTTTTTTTGACCGGAGTTTTTTTTTTTTTTTTTTCAAAATCCTCTATTATCGATCTATTACCTCATTACTCTACAAAATAACGATGTATTATTAACGTTGATGCAGATTGACGCGCTGTCTAGCATGTAAGTCCGTAAAAAACTTAAAAAACCAGTGTCCTTTGCAATGACATGACAGAGGACTGTTGCACAGAGGACTGTTTTTTTCACTAAAAAACTAAATAACACAAAATAATAGAAAACATATCACAATTGAAAAACAGATTTGAATACATACTTGTTTATAAACTATTATAAACAAATAATATTAAAAAAAACTCTTAAAATAGGAAAACAAATACTCAACAGAGGACTGTTCCTACTATCTGCCGAGACGCGTGGTTCACTACCAAATGTGGTGCTGCCCCTGAAAAAAATGGCAGCAGTCTGTTTTGCTAAACAACCAAAAGAACTACACACCGGTTGCTTTCTATTTTACAATCGTAATGTTTCAGATCAATATCCGAAGTTAATTTTACACTGGATTCAATTATTGACAGAGGACTGTTTTAAAAATTTCAGGACAGCCTTTGATCCTCTTTATTTGGATAAATTTCTATTATAGACTAATAATTTATAGTTAAAAAAGATGCTTACAGACTTATTAAACTAAATGTTTTTTATTAATTTTATGGATGGCAAAGTTTTTAACATATAGGTATCAATGCTAGTAATTCTGGAAATCGGACATGACAGAGGACTGTTTTTTGAGGTGTTGAACATTTATTTTCTCGAAAACTATTATATTTTATTTCTAAATAAGCGATGGTAAACCAAGAATACCAAATTTATGTTAGTACTAACCCAACAATAAAAATATATAATAGAATTATCTACCTTTTAATTGCTTAGGACATCGATTTACCAGTTAGTGGATAATGGCCCTTATACACTCTATGTTTAACATGTGCGGGGATCGAACCGGCGCACTCTTGGTCAAAATTTTTGACCACTACACCAAGCGAGTCATCATGTCTATTGCTATCAAGGTGCCTATTGATAGTCCCACAGCCCGCTTCTATACACAGCCCCATGTGTGACAATAAAAAGTAAAAAAGAGATTCAAATACCGCTCGCACTTCCCGTTTCCTAACACCCTCGAAACATGCAACTCAAAACCCCCCATTCACAACGTCACCAGTCGAGCCTCCAAACTGTAAACCGATAAATCACAGGAGCACCGTCAGCAGAAAAATCAATGACACAATCGACAGGGCGTTAATATAGGACACGGGAGATTCGGAGGGAATATAAATCAGGTCGGATGATTGATTAGAATGTTGCCGCAGACGCGCGGTCGCGTGCCGAATCCGTGTCAATACGATAATGTCAATAGAACATTATGTAACGTATAGTATAAGATGTGAGGCAGATGATGTTATGATTTAACTGGAGAAGTTTTAATTTTCTTGTATAATAATGTGAAGGGGTCGCGCAATTACCTCTTATAAAAAGTGTCGATGAGCGACGGTAAGGGTTAAACATAAATCGGGTCAGTATTGTGGAACTGCTAAGCTTCTTTTGGTATAGTAGGTACCTTAATTATTCTCTGAACCGTGCTAAACGCGCTTATAAATATATGATAATGAATATTTAAAAAGAAATAATTAAATGTAATTCAGAAGGCACGGAAGGCCTCAAAAAGTGTGTTATTTCTACTTAAAAAATTCTTATATGTAATATTTTATCTACACTATGCTACAGCACACTTGTAAATTAGTAAATTAAACAATTACAAGACCAATATACAATTGTTAAACTGTTGACCGCCAAAATCTCCCAGCACATTAAAATTAGCTCGAAGCTGAAACAAAAATCCTACTTTTAGTAGGTCATCAAATCTCCGACAAGTCGTTTAAAGATTAGGCAAACAAAGACATCGCTCAAACAAAGCGTAATAAAATAAATCCACTTAGCCCCGCGTTGCGTGAATGATGACAACGCGGGCGCGATACTGGCGGGAAATGGATCTTATGCGTGTCATGCATTCAGATATTTCCACACATATATTAGCTGTTTGGTTTCAAGTGAGTAGTATAATTAAAATCAAAATATGTAGGCTTTGAGGCAGTGAGGCCCTTATAAATCATCAATGATATCACAATAGTATGAATCTACTACTGGCTTCGGAACGCTGTCATCTACCGAGAAGAAGCGGCAAGAAACTCGATAGTTGCTCTTTTAAAACGCCAATATTTGCAATCATTTTCAATTCTTTAATTTCATTACGTTCTCTTTTAACTAAGTCACTTGTATTTACCTTTTTGTAAAAACTCAACGACATTTATACACATAATGAAGAAGCGTAAGGTCACTCATTATTTAACTCACTAACTGACTGATTACGAAATATCACAAACTTTAACTGTACAGGTACCAGAAGATCCACGTGAGCATTTAAGCTTCAAGTACAAACATATGTATTTTTAATGTTCGTTACTTTACTGCAGGTTCACTTTTTAATTTTATTTGATGATTAAGAAGTGCATCTATTCATTTGTGTGGGTATGAATTTGTTACAGTCTGGCCTTTGTAAATAGTTGGTTGGACAGATTTTAAAGGTTTGTTTATTGGTGAAAGATTTATGAATTCTAAGTATTAACTATAAAAGATTGTTGAGCAGTTTTTCGAGTTTAATCATGTTGATAACAATCTAAAATCTCATATTTTAGGTATTAAATTTGAATCAACGAGACGTTTGAATCCTAATAATTTCAAATATGATAATACAGACGTTTTTCGAGTTCATTCGGTTGAAATTATTTATTTTGCGATGTAGTCTGCGAATTTAGCTTGATATAATCTTCTAAATCGTTTAAACTGTCTAACGGGATAAGTAGTGTGATAAGGTTTAATATTCCACAAAACGAACTTTATAATATTATGACCGAAAATGAAAATATACTCGTAACATTTTGTTATGCTATCTAACACAAAAATCACATGCGTTAGATAGTCCATTTATAATTATGATATCTAACAAATATATCGCGATGATATGATAAGCGTGGTCAAACAAACAAACAAACTCTTCAGCTTTATTATTATAGAAATTTAAGAGTTTCTCATTTCATTTTATACTTTAACACGCGCTTAGTCCCATGTTTACATATTCAATGTAACATAGTCATAAAGAAAACTTCAACATACGTTACACCGTGTTTGACATACTCTGTATTTCAATAGAGCCTAGGAGAGTAGGCTGTGATTGATTGTGACGGCTCCGCCCTGTCGCGAGGCGAAGGTACTGACGGCGGAAGCTGGATTGGATTTGGGCGGGAATCGCTGAGCCTTTATTTTCATATGCTTGTTTCGATTAGACTTTACAAGGGATTGGTTTAGGCGAAAATATGTTCATTTATGATCATTTTAACAGAGGTTGAGCTTTGTGGCACTTTCACTCGTAACTGTTATGCTATGTTTCTGCTGATGAGTAAGGTCGCCAGAGCTCAGTTGGGGAGAGTATGGGTTTTTTTAAAGGCAGGCAACGCATCTGCGACCCTTGTGCGGTTGTTGATTTCCATGGGCAGCAGTGATTTTACTTACCATCAGGTGACCTGTTCTTGTTCTCTTGTTCATAAGCTCATCTTGCTCATAAGTTCATCTTGTTCATAAGCTTCACTATCACATAAAAAAGTAAGTTTCAGACGAATTTTCAACTCTGCCCAAGTTCAGTAAAGTTTGTACGATAGGTTTTACTCTCGAATAGAGAAGACGTATTCATTACTCCTGATTCTGGTTCTTGGAATTACCTGAAAGCCTTAGGTAATAATTTTACAGAGCTTCATAATGTTTTGTCCATTAGTGTGTTGTACATCTTCTACTCCAACCGCCTCAAAACCGTCAACGTCAAAATTAATACGTGTTTCATTCTCAACTTGCTATACCTACAATCGTTAGTTCAAAAACCGTTTTGTCATCCCCCGGAGTCGGCGCTTTGTTTTGGCTGTTGCGAGATTGATCGTCGAACCTAACTTAACTTCAGCCTCGTTTGCCGCTGACGTGCTTCAAACTTGCATGGTTTTGAAGTCTTAGGACCATGTTCATTGATCATATTATTATATTGAAACGAAGGCGTGTGTTACGAACAGAATCTGGAATGTTTATCATTGCCATTTATGTTGTAAGAGAATTGAAATAAGAGCTCACCTTACTACATAGTATAAAAAAAGAAACTCTTTTTTTTTCTGACCCTATGTATGCTTAAATGTTTAAAACTTCGCGACTGATTTTCATGCATTTTTTTCACATAGAGAGAATGAGGAGGTATATTTATGTGTATGATACATGCATCTTCTTTAATATGCCAGCCTTGCACCCGTGCGAAGCCGGGGCGGTTTGCTAGTGTAAGAACGCATACTTGTACCACTTTCTCTAGAGTGTGGAGTTGTTGCTGTCCAGAGTCGATGGTGATCCCAAACCATCAGGTGAACCTTCTGTTCTTTGTCTGACTAATAAGTGAAATGTATTCGTATTCCAAATTACCTGACCAATCGTAAGTTTGGAATAATTTACCCGAGTCCGAAACGGCCAACTATTTGTTACCTCCACATTTGATATCTGCGCCAGCTGACTTATTAAAAAAAAAGAGAAGAAATTCCATACTAAAATTCGAAAAGCGTACCCTGTTCCGGTAAATATAAGTTGAATTTGGAACAAAACCCCGCTCGTTCAAATCCTTCAATGACAACGATATAGGAACGAAATTCCCGTTCCAATCCTTTCATATTAATATATTGCTACTTTTTCCACCGATATTCGTTCCAGATTATTGAATACTCTTCAAAATCCGAGGACTTTTATTTCATCGTGGATTTGGAAATAATTTATTTGCTTTTATCAAATATTGGAATGTGAATGTCGTTACTTATAAATATTGTAATATATTTTATTGGGATTATAAAAGTAGAAGTGTGTAAGTGATGTTTATCAATTGTCTGTCTAGTACTTTTAGTAAAAAGATGTATTTGTTTTTTTTTTTTACTTTCACTAGACCAAAGGGCCTGTCAGAATAAATACAATACAAATCACTTTCCTCTTGTATTGCTTATACATGCATACATACATATAGGTATACTTTGTACTAGTAGGTACAGGTGTCTCTCTAATAGCTCGGCAGTGCACGGTCCTAAGGTCCAAATTCGTCGGAAAATTTTGTCTATTTTTTTCGTTTCTCTGCCTGCATCATTTGTGGACACAATCTATCTGACAAGATAAGGGTGGATAAAACAGGCCTAAATCCAAAAAGGCCAAAAAAGTATTTTTAACCGTCCACAATGACCAATGACGTGCGCCAAACAAAACTAGGCGGCACAAAACATTTCACGCGGAACCAATAAAACGTGAAAAATAGTAACCGATCGGAATCGAACCGGCAACATTAGCATGCGTGCAACGGAATATCTCACAATTGCCGCCGCGGAAATGTTGCCGCGAATAAATCAAGTTGTCAGTGTTGCCGTTATAAATTCGCGGCGGCCGCGAACGCACCTGCCGCTGCCGACATTACCTTGATTGCGGGGCAGGGTTGCCAGCCGAATTATTTCATAAAATACCACAAACTACCATAACTGTATGGGTTGACTGATTCTGTTGTTGGCTGTGCTGGTGTGAGATTTGTGGGTGTAGAGCAATGGAGCAAAAATACGGCTTTTGTCTACCATTGCCAGGGGAATCCCTGAAACGAACTTTCAATACGAGTCAAAGCTGTCAACCACTGCAGCACCGGGAAGGACCCACCAACAATGAAATAACATAAGACACGTCCACTTTACCTACAGCTGACAAAATAATAAACAAAATTCGTTGTATTTTTTTTTTTGATTTGTAGTTTATGTTTCTATATAACAAGGGACAGCTATTTCGAACATTCTGAAATTAATTATATTTTAACGTAGATCGACGAAAATTGGGCTAGATAAGCTCCATCTTTGGAAAGGTCTCTGTCCAGCAGTGGAATACAATATGCTGATTATGATTGTGATACGTATTTATACTGTTTATTCCCTACAATTGACCTTATATTCTCAAGTATCTTTTGATGACCCGCTTGGTGTAAAGGTCAAGATGTTGCCTATTAGGGAAGAGGTCGCGGGTTCGATCCCCGCACAAGACAAACATATGTGTGCATGAACATGTCTGTTTGTCCTGGTCTGGGTGTTATATGTATCTATTTAAGTATATTTGTAATACCACGGTTGATTCTGATGTCTGTAACACAAGTGCTTAAGCTACTTAACACGGGGTCAGATCAATGTATGTGATGTTGTGAAATATTTATTTAAGTATTTCATATTGCCCATATTATGTTGCCCGTCTTATAAATAAGAAACAATAGTTTGACTCAGCCCTGAGCGGGTGCATTCGCGTTCCCGCCACGTTTGGCACGGGCCCCGCCAGTCTTGATAGACCCCCGACGCCTGGAGAGCACAAAGGACGAACTACACCTCTTATGAGAGAACTGGGATTAATAGTGAATATTTCCATAGGTATACTCGTACCCCTCTTGTTTAGAGAGATGGGAAGATGTGACGACATTTGGATTTTCTTGGAGATTGATTGACATTCGAGATGTGAGTTATTACTTTTCGAATTTCCAGATAATTTGGTGATAAAGAGAATTTTTCACCCGATCTGCAAAAAGTCTAAGATGGTCTAACTTAATGTAATTATTCACTGCTAGTTAAAACTGGGGACAAAATACATCACATACATTGATCTGACTCCGTTTAAAGTAGCTAAAGCACTTGTGTTACAGACACCAGAATCAACAGTGGTATTCACCCAGACCAGGACAAACACATATGTTCAAATGTTTGTCTTGAGCGGGAATCGAACAAAAATTGTGTCATGTGGGCGTAAACCGAAGTTTATGTTACCCGAACTTGGAATTGTATCCAGGACCTCTAAAACACGTCTAGGTTCTTAAACCACTAATCCAACGAGTCAATACATAGTTATAGTTCAAAAAAGTACAAAGCCACACCCGTGAGTGTATAATTGAGGGGTCTCCTTACACTGGGCGCGCACCCGGCCCATTCCTCACCGAAGTTTCTTGCTTTAAGGTTCTTTATTCAGGCTTTGTTTCAAGCGTGTAGTAATGACTTGGAACTTTCGAATTAGACTCGTGGAGCCTCATCTAGACTTCCCGTGCTAATATCCAAGTTATGAAAGCCTCGGAAGCTAAGAACGTATCTCTGAAGAGACCGATCCTTGGTGGTAATTTTAGTTTTGATGTGTGTTTCGTGCAATATTTATGGTGTTTTTGGCAAGTACAATATTTATGGTGCTTTAGTTACTTTGAGTTGGTGAGTAAATACGATCGTATGTGACCAGCTATGCCTATTGCAATTTCATACATCTTACGTTTTTTTGATTATTCCAGCTATTTCAAGCTAATTTTGTTCAGAAATTGCGGATGAAAATCAGAATTTGCGTTAAGAGCCATAGAATATATTCGGCGAATAGTCAAATTATTTTAGGTTCAAAAATGTAAAAAAGAATTATCTGACCAAAAAGTCAGACTCGGGATGACACTACGAGAGTTCGTAGCAGAATACACCGCAGCTACGAAATCTCGTAGGCGACTACGAAGATTACGCACGGCAACAAAGTATCTATGACACTTGAGATGCTATTCATCAGAGTTGAGAGCGATTAATAATTTATTAATACGAGCAGAAAGTTTGTAGCAGAATAAAATTTCGTAGACTACTACGATGATTTCGTAGTAGTCTACTTAAAAGGAGTAGTACCTAAATCTCGTAGACTACTACGAGTATTTCGTAGCACGACAATCGTGGTAACTACGTAATGAGACAAGCAAATATTTTTAACCAACCTCAGAAAGAGGAGGAGGTTTTCAAATCAGCCGTGTATGTAGTTTTTTATAGGAAATTTTGTTCACCTCAGGAAGATACTGCCCTTCACACGTGTAATGCCCACGCAAGCCCACAAGTGGGTCACGTTAATTAACCCGTCGTTTATGCGCGGCAATGTCCTCTGTTTCACGTCAACATGGAGTTAGTCCCACGGAAATCGCGGAAGTAAATTATTTGTCGCTAAACTACATACGGAGCGAATTTATGTGGAAATAAACCTTATTAATGACCTGCGGCTGGCCAAACGATGATGTAAGTATTGTGGTTTGAATCCGGTGGTAGTCAGTGAGTGAGCAACATAGAAAAACATTTATGGTGTTTGAAGTTAAATGGGTTTGGAAAAAGATTGCAAGTTAGATTGTATTACAAAGAAGAAAAAATATTAATGACAACGAATAGTTCATTTTTGATCGCGAATTCTCTAAAAGTAATTTTAAATTACACGTTTTTACCAACTAGTGGGATCACGAGAAATGTAAGCCTTTTAAAAATACTAAATCTGTTTTTTATTACTTAGCATAGAAGGAACACCGAAAATAACAATAAGTTATATTCAAAATTTACCTTGCTCACTGTTTGACTTGCAATCCGATTAAATTATATTCGAGCGAGTTTCCATTTCCCAGCTTTTTATGCAATTTGATGGAAATCCGACCATCGATAGACACTTGTGCTAGAAAAATCGCCCAAAGTGGCTTCCTCTTATTTTTTAGCGTTCGGTATCAAGAGCATGAGCTCGTCGGTACAGAAATTTTGTCAGAATGTGCTGAACTTTCAAACACAGCCATGAATTTCATTCTTAACAAAATATAATATAATTTTGCTTGAACAATGTGAGCTTGTTAGACAAGCCAAGGTTAAATAAAAATAAATAAATGCCCTGGACTAACACACCAATTAGAATCAACAATAATATTACTGTCATCGTCATCATCAGCCTATCGCAGTCTACTGCTGGTCATAAACTTCTCCTAGGGCTCTTAACTTAGCCCGACCTTCGGTGACTCGCATCCAGCTCCTGCCAGCCATCTTGCGCAGATCGTCAATGAGTGCGCTTTTTGACACATTTTAAAATGCGGTATCCACTTCAGAACTCTTTTACCCAAACGGTTGTCGGTTCTGCTACTTATATGGCCAGGACTTTGTCATCTTATTGTGTTGTGTTATAGCACGGTTTAAAATCTCATAAGTAAAATCTAAAAATATATTCATTATCATCATCATCATCAGCCTATCGCAGTCCACTGCTGGACAAAGGCCTAAAAATACTTTTTTTATGTAGGTACTTTTTATATGATTGTTGGTTGAAATAAGTAAGTGTTTCTCTATTATATTCTTAGCTTCTATAAGTCAAATTACCAATTATTCGTCGAACAGATATCGTCGTTCATCAAATCGTCGGAAACGTATCTAAACAAACAAAACCAATTTATTAAGCTGTTGCTCAAAGGCGAATCAAACGTCAAAGCAAACAATCCCGCAGTCGTAAAGTGCTTAATGTAAAAAACTGGTCCCGTTTGTACCCCTTTCGTTTTTTGTGAAATATACAGGGCATTTGTTAGGGGAAGTCGCAAGTCCAATGATCGTACACATCACGACGTATGGCCCTCGAGCGGGGCCGATATATCATACAGGGGGGTAAGGATGTACTGGAGAGTATCGATAGTATTGGTGAAACTGACTAGTAACTGGCCACTTGGAAAAATAATAATGTAATTTAATAAATACTGAAGTGTTTGTCTGTTTGTTTGTTTGTTTGTTTGTTTGATTGAACGCGCTAATCTCAGGAACTACTGGTACGATTTGAAAATTATTTTTGTATTGGATGGTCCATTTGACAAGGAAGGGCACGAGGACGGAGTCGCGGGGGTCCGCTAGTTATTAATATAAAAATACTGAAGAGTTTGTTTGTTTGTTTGAACGCGCTCATTTCAGGAAATAGTGGTTTGGATTGAAAAAATATTTTTGTGTTGAGGAAGGATTTAAGCTATAGTATAACACTAAACGAGTAAGTGCTGAAACCGAAATCCACGCGGACGAAACGAAGATCACCGGATTTTACATTTCACGATAACATAATATATTTTTTTTTTTCAGTTAATAGTGCAAAATGTAAGGGTTTTAGAGATTAAATAATATGTAAATAATAATCTATACTTATAATAAATCTGTAGAAAGGTCAATTCTGTACATTAAATATATTTTCAAAATAACTATCAGGGGGTGATTAGTGATCGATACTGATGCCAAAAATGCAATCAGTAAATTTTTTGTCTGTCTGTCTGTCTGTCTGTATGTTCCTTATAGAAAAAAAAACTACTGGATGGATTTTGACGAAACTTTGTACAATTATTCTTCATACTCCTGGGCATATTATAGGATACTTTTCATCACGCTACAATAAATAGGAGCAGAGTAGTGAAGAGAAATATTGGGAAAACGGGAAAATTTACTCCATTTTTTTTTGCTTATGTCGCGTGTGCAGCTTTAATGGTTAAAGATACATAAAAATCGTGTAGGACGGAAATATTTTTCATAAAATTGCCTAAAAACTATCCCTTGACAGCATATGTTTATCTTTCATGGTTGACTCACAATAACACGTGTAACATCCTGATCCAGATTGGTTTGAACGCGCTTATCACAGTAACAACTGGTTCGAATTGACAAAATCTTTTGTAGTGGATAGTCCATCTTACTATTTGTCGAGGAAGGCTATAGTAACACTGTGTACGGAAACGAAACCCATGCGGACGGAGTCGCTGGTGGCCACTAGTAATTAATAAAGATAGTAACAAACATAAAATTGCACAGGCTTTGAAATATCGATAACAACTAACGAAAGCCCATCCTTACTCCCATATCGATGAAATTCGGCTACCTTCCATATTAATATAGGAGGAGATACAAATTTATGACGTACGCATATATGTATGCGTAAGTTTTCATACCATGGTGGAATATTCTATCGTTCTATTGTAACTTACACTTTGAAGAAATATATTCGTAGCGGTATGGACGTAGAGTCACTTCCATTGCGACAGTAAATGAAAATTACGGGTAAAGACTTGATGGATATGTAATTAATCTCGAATTATTAATATATTTGCAGTCAATATGTGTGTATCTAAACTTAATATAATAAAGCTAAAGTGCTTGTTTGTTTCAACGCGCTTATATCAGGAACTACTGGCTCGAATCGAAAACTTATTTTTGTGTTGGAGAGTCCATTTGGCTAGGAAGGCTTCAAGCTTTAGTATTACACTATGTGTGCCACATGTGAAATCCACGCGGACGGAGTCGCGGGCGGCCGCTAGTACTCGATATAGATCGATTAAAGAAACACGTATATTATAACACCTCGATGGCCTAGTGGTTTAAGTACCGGGCCGTGATCTCGAGGCCCTGGTTTCGATCCCCAGGTCGGGCAAATATGTGTTGATTTTTTGCAAGCACAGGTGTATTCCCTATTCCTTACTCTCATAGATACATAGGTGGTATAGCACCCTGTTACCCATCCGATAACTGGCCTCTGCGAAATTTGCTTAACTTGGCAATCGTAGGTCAAGCGCGCTAACTACTGCGCCATCGAGTTCCTCTAGCTAAATCTAGAGATAGTATAAATTCATCACATTTTTTAAAATAATAAATCAACCGCCAAAGGGTTGTCGAACGTTGGAGAAATTATTATTCAAATCAAAGGGTGGACCTTCCCGGGCCCTGAATCGCAAATACTGGAACATCACCAATTACTGTGATTTCTGCTCTGTCCGGAGTTAGTCCGGACAGGGTTGGCCGTAACTTTCCGGCTGTAGGAAGTTTAATTTCATTTATCTTTTACTGCGTAGGAATGAAGTTATTTTAACGAGTGAATATTTAAATTTACCATAAGTAAATTACCGTAGAAACACATGTACATTGTACACGTATGTTATAGTGTAGGGATCAAGCTTGCAACATCTGGAGTAATGAAAAGCTTTTATCCACAGTTCGACCAAATTGCTCGTCAAAAGCAAGTAGCTAAATGGACCTTAGAACGTACTTTGTACGTTTTTATTTTTGTGTTTATTTATTTAGGTGCATTTGTGCAACTTTCCTTGATGATGAAACACAATAAAACACTCTGGGAACAGTTCAATGCTTGTTATTTTGTCAAGTATTTAATTATCTTATATTAAAACGCTATTGATATTTATCTAGCTACTCTGTCTTTCAAATGTATCAGCCCTATTCTCGAATTTCCTTAGAATTGCCAGCGCTGAGATTAAAAGTTCGTGATTTTGATTTTATCGGGTACCAAATTGAGAAATTTGTATTCTAAGACGGCTATCGTTTTGCGGACTCGCTTAAAGATTGTTCAGGAATCGTGACTTGCCAAGAAATTAATTACACTTCCGTTTCATTGGTCTGCCCTTATTCTATTCTAGGATGAAGTACTTCAAGAGTTTTTATACCTAGTGCCTTAACAGGTCTGAAGACTACTTTAAAGTTTTTGTTTTAAGTATTCAAATACGCTGGCCTTACAACTAGTTAATTATGCGGTGACAATATGTTGCATCTCTATATGTGCTTTTGTACTGTAAGATCTTATTTCTTTCTAATGCCATATTTCATATGACCAATGCATGTAGTCGTTTCAAAACTCAAAACTCAAAACTCAAAATATACTTTATTCATGTAGGCCTCTGCAAGGCACTTATAAATCGTCATACATTTTTAGCACAAAGGAATGACTCGACCACCGACTTCGTAAAGCAGTCATCTACCGAGAAGAAGCGGCAAGAAACTCGATAGTTGCTCTTTTCAATCGCCAAATAATTACAATAGTTTGTCCATACCATAAGTTAACATACTTGTACTAGGTCATACAGTTACGTCTTTCAAGTATATAATTAAAATTATATTTATCATGAATAGATTGAGTCCCAGTCGACCAGTCCCCAAAGGTGGCACCTGTTCACAAGTATGACGTATGTGTCAGCCATCATCTCACTCAACCATTTTAGAGGGAATGAAATGACCCGCCACATAGCGCCACCACCCCAGAGACATTACAGTGAGCATGACTACTAGGACCCAGGCCATCCAACCATCAAATGGAATAACAAAATTTAAAGTAAAACTACACTATATGACCCAGTCTAGGTACATACTCTTTATAAAATTTATACATATAAACAAACAGAACAACATTTTACTTTAACATACAAACTTGTCTAATAAATTATAAAATAATTTGGAACAATACTATTCTACATTAGTTACATGTCCACATTGCATAAATAATAATAAATATAATAATATAAGCGTGAGAAGATATTATGGCAAGAAAACTAGCACATCAGTAGCTACAGCCCTCCATCGTTTAGGTAGTCTTCAACTCTATAATACCCTTTTTTCATTAAACTAGATTTAATATAAGACTTAAACTGATGTAAGGGTAGGTTAACAATATCTAGAGGTAATTTATTAAATAATTTAATGCTTAATCCAATGAAGGAATTTCCAATCTTTTGAAGTCTAATGTTTGGGATTGCAAGCTTATGCCTATTTCTTGTATTAAATCTATGACAATCCGACTTTTTTGAGAACTGTTCGAGATTTTTCCGAACATACATAACACAATCAAGAATGAATTGTGATGGTACAGTTAAAATATTTATGTCTTTAAATACTTCCCTTAAAGAGTCGCGAGTTTTGAGACCATAAATAGCACGGATAGCTCTTTTCTGCAGTATAAATATATTGTTGATGTCAGAAGCCGAGCCCCACAAAAGCATCCCATAGGACATGATACTGTGGAAGTAACTAAAGTAAACTAACCTAGCTGTTTCCACATCAGTCAGATTTCTAATTTTTCTCACTGCATACGCAGCTGAACTAAGTCTACCCGTTAAAGCAGTGAGATGAGGGCCCCACTGCAATTTAGAATCAAGTGTTATTCCCAGAAACACTGTCGATTTGACAATTTCAACAGCTTCCCCATTAATGGCAATATTGGGAATAACGTTTCGAACATTAGGCATTGTAAATTGAACACATTTCGTTTTCTTGGTATTCAATGACAAATTATTAACAGTAAACCATTGTAAAATATGCGAGACCGAATTACTCACATCGTCAAATACATTTTTATGTCTGTCAACTTTGAATATAAGAGAAGTGTCATCAGCGAATAAAACAGTTTCGCAAAGGCTTTCTGTGAAATATGGAAGGTCATTAATATAAATTAGAAAAAGCAAAGGCCCTAATATCGAGCCTTGGGGGACCCCCATTATTAGAGGAGCTCCTGTTGAGTCTACCTCATTTATATTGACTCTTTGAATTCTGTTAGATAGATATGACTGTATAAGATTCAGCGAGTTGATAGTGATTCCATAATGCCGCAACTTCATCAACAATGTCTGATGATCAACGCAATCGAATGCTTTCGATAAATCGCAAAAAATACCTATAGCATCTTGCTTATTTTCCCAAGCGTTAAAAATGTGTTTAATGAGTGCTACTCCCGCATCGGTGGTGGTTTATTTCTGTCTCAGAGCTAAATTAATAAAATAATTTAGAATAACCTACGATTAACCCGAATACCATCGTATGGTAGAAAGTAGTAAACGCAACCCCCTGTAGTTTTTAAGCGACCCTGTAGTTACAAATATTTTTGATTTTAGTTCCTTTATGGTGCGTGTAAGAATATTAAAAAATAAAACATTTCAGGCTTCATTGCCAGATTGGATGCAGGCTTCACCTTCAAGTTAATTAGGTGATGCGACGCTCTCCTATCTTAAGAATTTCATTTCCTCACTATTTATTCTCTCCTCTAATAAAATTATGTGACATAGGGTCACATAATTTTTTGTCTCGTAACATTCCATGTTTACTTAATTAAAATCTTCTTTGTCCGAGGTTTTCTCGTGAAGCTTTTCACCAACGTACCGTACCTGGCAAACGTATTAAGGAAAGAACCGACATAATTTTAAGTAAGTCCAAATTAATTTTTGAAAAAAAAAAGTTGTAATAAAAAAAGGACAATAGTTATATTACAATAAGTGAATTACATAATGATAAACAAAAGCGATCATATATATCAGAACATAAATCAAAGCTATGAATTTCGTGTTTTTTTTACATTGTTTATTTGTATGAATATTTTCAATTTATCCTTTGCATTATTAGTGAACACTAATATATTTTTATCATCGATCCCGGTAAAACCACTAAAAGTTAAAGCCTACTAACTTCTACAGAAAATTTTACTGCAAAACGTAATTATATAGTTTAAAGGCCAGTAAAATAACATCACAATCAGACGCGTTCCAACCCACTTTACCACATATAAAAAAATAAATCGCAAATGTTGTAAATGTATTCCGGCACCTCCATTGCAGGCGCCCGCAATTAGGCGCGGCTCGTTAACCCGAGATCAAGACCTAATGAGCCACGTATATGGTTTAGTGCACTCACAGGATCAAAAATTATAATCCTCTCCGACCAATGTTACTTGTTCTGCGAAACGTGTGAAACGGTACGCGAGCGAGGCTCAACTAGCGGTGGACACGACGAGCAATGACAAGCGCTTGACGTGTGAGTCTGTGCGACGCGTCGTGGTGCGATGAGTTTCAGGCCTCGCCACGCCAAAATATAGTCTGCACCATTGAGATAAGGTAGGTATTCAATAGCACTGCATTTTAATATGAATGTACGATATTTTGGATGACTCCGCATGGCGAATGTTGCCGAATTGATTTTTGCTGAGAAAATGCTTTATTCAAAGGTCTGTTTTAGTGTGATATCTGGATCTTGGCTTCCTGGTGGTCGTTAGTGATTATGCTGAGATGATCTCTTACTAACAGCTGTCTTCAATTATACAAGAATCGGTATTCCACATATTTATTTTTCCCTGTTTTGTGTACCTGATGTAGTTCATGCGCTATGACATGTACGCAGCTTTATCCAAAATTTTTAGCAGCAAGCCAGACATCTTTCGATGGTACGTGGATATTACCGAGGGTATATAATTCCTATTTATCAAGATGGACGCTGTTACTACCATTTGCCACGGCAATAGGCTCAACGGAAATTATAACCTGTTAACCTCCAGCCTGAAGCGCAAAGCATTACGCACTTGAATTTAAACCGTTGATCCCTCTTTCAAATTAAACGGGCGGCCGTCATCTTTCGAGCGCCATATTTTCACGGCGGCTATATTAAATTCGTAGATTACAAAAAAATAAAAAAGGGAAATAAACGTCAAGTGGCGGCCTTTAAAAGTGTGTACGGCGCGAAATGGGCCACTTGAATTTTCGCTCGGGATGTATTCCACGTAATGAGTTCTATATTGCGTCCTTGGCTGTGTAATTGACTCGATCCGCTGAATGTACCGGGGATTTTTTTTATTATTTGCGCAACGTCATTTTGCAAGGTGTAAGGGGTTTGTGATTGCTGTGTCTGACGATGCTCAGTTGTTATTGGATGTAGGGATTTGGTGTTTTTTTTGTGGGATTGTCAAATGGTTTTATTTCTAATGGATTTGTGCCTGACATTTCTTGTGAATGTTATTGCTGTTTGATTCGTATCTTTCAGTTCTGTTGTGATTGTACTCGTAACCGAATGATACGCGTTGACTTCTCAACCTATCATTAATGGTTAAGAAGTCAACTCGTCACAAACATCGCTCATAATTTATTCAAATAATTTCTAGTTCTACAGAAGTAATTTCACCTTTTCACTTTCCAAATTCTGTTCAAAAACTCTTGTAAAAGAAAAAACAACACCTAAAGAAAAACTGCGGGTCCTTTAGGTGATTCTTATTAATTTGTACCTTTGTCACAGGCCCTTTAATTTCGCCGAGTAACAGTGGATTAATGGCGGCTCCTTTGAAACGTCTTTAATTAAAAACCCTAAATGAAAACCGCGGTTTTACGACAACACTCTTTTTTAACTTTTTACGTCGCTTTCGCACTGGCGTCGGGAGGACAGTATAATCATAAAAAAATAAGTTATTTTTGAGGTGAAAAAATTTGACCTACTTTTATATAATAGATTGTCAACAGACTTCATAACAAGTCTAAATAAATATAAATATAATAAATATTTCACAACATCACATATCTGACTCCGTTTTGAGTAGCTTAAGCACTTGTGTTACAGACATCAGAATCAATAGTGGTATTACAAATATACTTAAATAGATACATATAACAGCCAGACCAGGACAAACAGACATGTCCAATTGTCCATATTGTCCATGCACACAAATATTTGTCTCTTGTATAATAGGCAACATCCTAACCATTACACCAAGCGGGTCGTCTCATACCTAGCAACAGAAAACAAGATAACTAGTCGAAATCAGAATACCCAGTAAAATCATTAAATTTAGAACCAGTTTGTTAATTAACAAGGTTATCGGTACACATATAAGTGCTGGCTTGATCACCATTAGATAGGCGCAATTTTGTTTTGCGTGATTTAAGTCTAAAATGAAACGCAGCGTCAAAAAGCCGCTCGCTGTCAAAACTTGCCAGTGCACCCAAACGCGTCTCAAGCCCAGTCTAACCAACTCAAACAATTTTTCAGCCACAATCCCTCCTAACCCCCTGTAGTGTATGTCACACCTCCCTATATATTAGCCTGCATGCTTTATTAATTACACAGTCATTATACAGACGTTGCGCATAATACATCTCTTTTATTCGATCCCGGAGCCTGCACATTGCATGGCGACCCTGCCAGTGCTGCCTTGCGGCAGCGCTGCGCAGATGGAACATGGAATATGTTGTGACTGAAAATAGTGAAAAAAGACTAGACTACGAAAATGTGCAGTGGTGAAAAATTTAAAATATTTTAAGGACATGGACAATCTTAGTTTTTAATCAAATATATAAGTAAAATAATGGACCGGCCGGCCATCAAATTAAGTATATAAATTAAGAATAAATCTATACTATCTAATCTAAAAAAAAAAATTAAAAATAAATTAACGTACATAAATACAAATCCAAAGTGAACAGTGTGAATAAACTATATAAAAAATTAAAGACATATAAATGAAGAGTTAAAATTGAAGAAACATATTGGAAGAAATTTTGGAGTGTGATGGCGATAAGCAGGCAGCCGGGAGTTGATGGAGTCGGATGAGTGGAGACGTGGAGCAGGCAGCCGGGAGAAGTTCGAGTCGGAAGTGGAGGCTGCCGGGAGATCAGCGAGCAGGCGCCAAAGATCGAGTCTAAAATATCCTTTTTGTTTGAAAATATATTTTTTTCTCGATATTAACCGTAATAACCGATTTGTTTTATGTTTGTGAAAAATGTACAACATTAATTTAAATTATATTTCTCTCCGCGTAATAATATTTCCAGATGTCAAAAAATTAAGTGTAAAATTATGTAAACATAGAAATAAATTTTGAAAACGGAATGGGTGTTGACGATGCAGATAAAATGTATTAAATTTATATAATAAATTTCGGGTTTGGAATGCATAGTAAATCATAGGCAAAATTAAATACGCAGTAAATAACTAAATTAACCCTAAGTTAAGTCTAAGTAAATTAACCCATTTATTGCAACCTCGCCATTAGGAGAATTTTGAATAAATACAGATCGAAACCGCGTAAAGGTAATATATTGACTATAATTAAAATAAATTTGTTTAAATTATTATACTTATAAAATGTTTTTTTTTTGTCTCGTTTTATTCGAGTTAGAAATGTTGTAACTTAAAATAATGCCTCTCGATATTAATTGTTAATTTCAGCACTTTTATTTCAGCCACAGTCGTTTGATAGTCGTCACAATTAACGTAAATACTTTAATAATATTTTAAAATGTCATAAATTTATTATGTAGGTTCAGTTTGGCATCAAAAAGGTTAACAGTTAGGTACAGATAGTTTAACAAACAACAAGGTATCTTGTAACAGTGCAAGCGAAGCATTCCCGTAGCGTAATGTAAGAAGACGCTCATAGGTACCATATTTGGAACGCGTTAGCAACTCAACGCGTGATCGAATTCATCTAAGTTGCAGTTTAGCAAGAATCAAGACCACCCAAAGCTAAAACTTGCATACGCGTCTTGTAAATCACTAGGTACTTATGATGCAACTTATAATTTTATTATAACAGCTTCTTAACTTTTAATTTTTTTTTGACTATAAATAATTATCAATTACAGTTATGATAGAAATATTACTAAACAATTACTTTAAAAAAAAACGCTTGAAATACTTTCCTATTAGTTTGCGAATTTAAATCATTGATTTATTTTTGTTTGGAAGAATTAGTTGTTTTTACATTTTATAACATTAGTACTCAATAAATTTATTAATTCTGCTTAAATATATTTCATCAGGAGACCTTGTCACAAAAAGGCGAGTGATGTAACGAGAAACAATCAGTAAATAAAATAGTATTATGCATTCAGTTAAAAACAAGAACAAGACTTTGATATACAGGAGTATTTTTTTACTGGATAATAGATGTTTATCACAATTTTCATTCCATATAAATAACATTAGGCACAGTCGTGTTCAAGTAAATAGTAGGTAACAAATACAACTTATTTAAAATATAATTTATAAAATAATGATAAATATCGGCAATACGAAAATACAACGTCTACTTACTTTAACTATACTTTTTTTCGCTGTGGCAACACCGCGGTTGACAGCTGATTGAATTTGCTCCCGACTATTTTTTATAAAATTTAAGTTTAAATCCAAAGAAAGGTCCTAAAAACATCACAAAACATAATAAATAATATAGTTTTAAGTGTATTAAGTGTAAAATAGTGTCTAAGAACAATATTTACAAGGTTTGTGAGAAGTGTTAACCGGCGTCAGTGACAGTTCAAATTTTGAATTTGTGAGTCATTGTTTTTCTCTCAATTAGGTAATATCTACCATTGTTTTTAATTAATAATTGTAGTATTCTCATTTATTTAATTAGTGCCGCATAATTAACGATATAAACTCGCGCTGAGGTATAAGATAACCTCACAATTGTGTAAACAACTCTTTGTAGGTACAAAACCGTTTGCATCTGTTCATTACATTAGACGTAAATTTTAACAATGTTGACGCGTAGCAAGGCCTCTGCTCGCCGGGACGGGTCTGGACTCACCACTTCACGCCAGGCTGAGTCTAGATTAGACCTAGCTTTGAAGGAATTAAAGGCCACCAAAGAGGAAGTTACACAATTGGTTAGGGAGAGAGAGGACAGTGAACGGGAATTGCTGAGCGTGTTGGACAAAAGTAGTAAGATGAAAAAAGATCTGACTGAGTTACATACGCAAAATATTATGTTAATGGAGGAAAGGGACAAACTTCAATCTTTAGTCGATGGGTTTGGCGAATGCAGCCAGGAGTACGTCCACAACCTACGGCGCGTAACGCTGCTCGAGCATGAGCTCCAGGATGCTCACCACCACATCACCCACCTCGAGAACGAAAAGCAGGACTTCGCGGCCTCGCAGACGCAAACCCTATTCGATGAGCTGTTAGGTAGTGCGCCCAGCCTTGTTCCTGATGTATTTGACAAAGGACCCTCTGTGACTGTGGACCTGACTGGAGATGACAGCATCCGGTCCACACCAGCAGTGGGTATTGTGAAGTGCAGTAGGAACAAGCTAAAGAAGTATATTAGGTTAAGTAGATATATTAAGAAAACACAGAAATTAATTAAAAAGAAGTCATGTTCATGTGTACAAGTAAAATGTATTAAGGAAAGACAGCGGTTAGGTGATGAATTAGATTTGTATTCTTTAACACTAGACAATAATATCACAGATTATAATAAAAATTTTAAAGCGCTGGAAAATGAAATAGAATATTTAAAAACTTCTTTAGAAAAAATAAACAATATGTATTGTAGTTATAAGAATGAGAGTGAGGAACACATTTTGGCATTGAAATGCCTTTTAAACTCCCCTATGTCGAGTCCCCATAGTTCCTTATGTCTAGACAATAGCAAAAATAAAATCTATAACCACAACACACCGGTTGTAAACAATACAACAAACTTGACCGGCTCGCTGCCTAACTGTGCGTCACCACTCTCAAAACCAGTTTGTTATAATGACACGCTACCGTTGTCCAACACAGTAAAACTTAGCGATTCCTCAAAGAAAACAATACATGATAATAAAAGTAAAATAGTTATGTTTTGTGATGAATCAGGTAAGGATATGGGACAACTATTAAGTTATTATTTGGGATGTCAAATTCAGAATCACTGTTATCCTAACACTCCATATACGAATATTATAAATACAATTAATAAATATGATTTTGCAGACAATACCACATTAATAGTTATGGTTGCTAATCGTGGAAATGTAAACAAACAAATTATGACAAAATGTTTTGATAGCTTAAATAATTTGAATGTTAAAAATATTATAATGTTTACACTTCCATACAGTAAAAGCTTGACACAGCATGAGAATAATTCTAGGTATAACTTAAAGGACACAGTTTTTTTTGGGCCCACCAACAATCGGTAACGTTTAAGAGAAAGAGAAGTACGTAAAAAAATCATATGATTTTTTATGAATTTTGCAATTGAAGTGAATTTCAAACGAAACCGGGTTCATAAAACTAAAATAAAAAGCCTTATTTTGATTATATCCGTGAACTATCTGTCCAAAGATTAGTAAACAATGGCTGACATACAGATAACTGACGGAAAAAAGGTTTTTATAAATAGAATTAAAATAAACTACTTGAAATCGAACATAAAGGAGACGCAATTCACTTTTAGAACGGTTTTCATGCTTATTTTTATCTAAGGCGGTGATTTGTAGTGACTTTAAATCATTTAATTATTGAAATTAAATAATTCGAATAAAAAATACAAAAAAATCCGTATAACGGAACGCAAGTGCTAGTCTATTGCCGGATTTTGATTTTATATAAAAAACTGAATACAAATGTCAGAAACCTCCCGTCTGTCAACTGTCATTAATGGTTATACTAAATAATATAAAAAGCTGTAGTTTGTTTGTTTGAACACGCTACTATCAGGAACAGCTGGTTCGAATTGAAAAAAAATTTTGCGTTGGATAATCCATTAGTCGAGGCAGGCTTAAACTAAAAAATGTTAAGCTATAGTTTAAGACTATGTGTGTCTTAAAACCTTATTCCACGCGGACAGAGTCACAGGTGGCCACTAGTCATAATAAATTGCTTTTACTTCAGGCACATAGGAAAAACATAATGGAAAATCACCCTTATCTGTAAGTCGTTACGGTTCAGGCGTTGAACGTCAGGAAAGTAAAATGACAAATTAGTTTAGGAGGTTAATGTATATTTTCACATCTTATTTCTAACGATTCCGGTTAAAATATGAAAAAGTAATGTTACCAATATAATCTGGAGATTATAAGGAATAAATTGATACCCATTTCGTAAATAAACACTAAAATTTTATGTGGGCCTAACTCTCCATACAAAAACGATTGTCACCTTTGTTTTTAAATACAATGACATGGAATAATAGTAAATTTAATTTGATTGACATAAATTGTATTTCGACATTTAATATTTATTTGACTAAAGATAATTACTATCTTTCATCATATTGTAAACGACAAATAGCTACATCGCTAGCATATTGTTTTGATCAAACAGCCAAGAATTTGGCTACACAACCTGCTTTTATTGAGCAGGAAACTGTTGACATTTGCTGTTCCTTGGAAAAAATTCCAAGTAATTTAAATTATTGCATAGGACAGTAGAGGATTACTCTAGCCAAATTAGTATAATTAATAAACCTAGGAAAACGTCAAATCTACTTAATATTGTACACCAAAACATACAAGGTTTTCCTGGAAAAGAATTAGAATTAGAACTGAATTTAAATAAATTGAAAATTCATATTCTTTGTTTAACAGAGCATTGGTTACGACAATGCGAGTTATTAATTAGTATTGACAATTATAAAGTCACTAGCGGCCGCCCGCGACTTCGTCCGCGTGGATTTCGATTTTCATGATAGGAATGTTTTTTCCCTCTAACTCCCGTTCCCGTGGGAATTTTGCAATATCCTTTTGCAACTAAGTATCAAGTTTACTAAGGGACCTGCATGCCAAATTTCAAGCGTCTAACTTAAGTAGTTTAGATTTTCCATATATTATATATTTACAATTAATAACACATCACAATGTTTACGTATCATAAATATATTTTCTACAATAATGAAAACTGTTGCCATGGTAATCATATTTATATTTTCTACAATAACGAAAATGGTTGCTATGGTGATATTTGAATTGACATTTGAATATATTTTCTACAATAACGAAAATGGTTGCTATGGTGATATTTGAATTGACATTTGAATATATGACACCATACAAACTTCCACCCCCCATTTTAGGGAAGTGGGGGGTTGGAATGGGTCAAAAAGTAGCCTATGTTCTGTCTCAGGGTCTAAAGATTGTCTGTACCAAATTTCATCAAAATCGGTTGCGAGGTTTAAGCGGGAAAGCGTAACAGACAGACAGACAGACAGACAGACAGACAGACAGACAGACAGACAGACAGAGTTACTTTCGCATTTATAATATTAGTTGGGATTAGTTCGTTCACGAGAAAGTCAGCTATTAGGGGTGGCTCACTAATATTACTTGATAGCTCACTTAAGTCTAAAGATAGAAAAGATGTAACATTACTTTCAATTGAGCGAACTATTGAACTATCTTGTGCAGAGCTTGAGCAGTGTATTATTGTTTGTGTGTACAGGCCTCCTTCTGGCAATTATCCTATATTTGAAACAACTATGGAAGAAGTTTTAAAAAAGGTGTGCAAATGTAATAAGAAGGTAGTTGTGTGTGGGGATTTTAATATTAATATTTTAGAGAATAGCCAAACCTCTGTTAGGTTCCTAAATTTATTTAAATGCTTTGATCTCACTCCACTCTTTTGTGAACCAACTAGAGTGACTCCTACATCAGCCACCTGTCTTGATAATATTTTCTGTAATTGTAAAGTACCCTCAAAATCAATTGTTAACTTTGTGAATTCTGACCATTGCGGTCAACTAGCAGCGCTTGAGAGCCATAGTGTAGTTACTTCGTCTAGCTTTAGTTACAGGCCGATTACTACAAATCGCGTCGAAAAATTCAGACATAATATTTGTATTAAAATTCCGCTAGCGCCACCTATTCTTGATATTAACGTTGATAACATGTATAGACAATTATTTGACATTATCTCACATGAATTTAATAGTATCTTTACAAAGAAAACTGTTAGTGTAAATAGTTCGAAATCGAAAGGAGTCAATCGTTTTTGTATGGAGAGTTAGGCCCACATAAAATTTTAGCGTTTATTTACGAAATGGATATCAATTTATTCCTTATAATCTCTAGATTATAGTGGTAACATTACTTTTTAATATTTTAACCGGAATCGTTAGAAATAAGATGTGAAAATATATATAAACCTCATAAAGTAATCTGTCATTTTGCTTTCCTGACTTTCAACGCCTGAACCGTAAATACTTACACATAAGGGCGATTTTCCATTATGTTTTTCCTATGTATCTGAAGTAAAAGCAATTTATTATGACTAGTGGCCGCCTGTGACTCTGTCCGCGTGGAATAAGGTTTACGCACGCATAGTCTTAAACTATAGCTTTACATTTTTTAGTTTAAGCCCGCCTCGACTAATGGATAATCCACGCCAAAAATATTTTTTCAATTCGAACCAGCTGTTCCTTATAGTAGCGTGTTCAAACAAACAAACGAACTACAGCTTTTTTATAATAATTATATAGTAACTAATGACAGTTAACAGACGGGAGGTTTCTGACATTTGTATTCAGTTTTTAAATAAAATCAAAATCCGGCAATAGACTAGCACTTGCGTTCCGTTATACGGATTTTTTTGTATTGTTTATTCGAATTATTTTATTTCATTAATTAAATGATTGAAAGTCACTTCCAATCACCGCCTTAGATAAAAATCGGCATGAAAACCGTTCCAAAAGTAATTTGCGTCTCCTTTATGTTCGATTTCAAGTGTTGTATTTTAATTATTTTGATTAAAACCTTTTTACTTTAGTTATCTGTATGTCAGCCATTGTTTACTAATCTTTGGACAGATAGTTCACGGATATAATCAAAATAAGGGTTTTTTATTTTGGTTTACTGACTCCGGTTTCGTTTGAAATTCAATTCAATTGCAAAATTCATTAAAAAACATATACATTTTTTACATATTTCTCTTTCTCTTAAACGTTACCGATTGTTGGTGGGCCCAAAAAAAACTGTCACCTTTAGTGACTGGGCCACAAAAGGTATTTATATAAGTAGGAAAAAATTGTTTGAATTGTATGCTCAAAAAGCATATTCAAACAATCCAGAGTTAATAGAATATGTAAGAAAGTATTCAAAGTTATTCAAAAAAGTGTGTATGGTGGCCAAGCGTATGTATTTAAAGCACAAAATACATACGTCTAATAATGTTATTAAAGCTACTTGGAATATTATAAATAAGGAAACTTGTAGGAATAGATTACATGATAGTAAGTTATCCTTAAAAATTGATAATAGATTAATTAGTACAGATGCCGAAGTGGCTAAAGCCTTTGAGCACTTTTTTTCTGAAATTCCAGTCACGACTACTAGCTTATTAAACTCCTCACCGCATCATGCTGAATGCCTCCTTAAATCAAAAGTAGAAGAGTGCAAAATTGTTTTTAATTTCACGCATATTGATGCACTAGTTATAATTAAATCATTCAAAGAACTTAAGTTAAAAAAGACGGAAGATCTATGGGGTATTTCAATAGATATTTTAAAAACTATTATTATTGCCATTGCACCATATTTAGCATTAATATTTAATAAGAGCATTGAAATGGGTCAGTTCCCAAATCTTATGAAACATAGTAAAATAACTCCTTTATTTAAATCAGGAGAAAAGACTGACCCGTCAAATTTCAGACCCATATCCATACTTCCATCGCTTAGTAAAATTTTTGAAAAAATTATTTTCAATCAGTTATTGTCACATTTTAATTCAAATTCTTTATTTAATGAAAATCAGTACGGATTTACTAAAAACAAATCCACAACTGATGCAGGAGTTTCATTAGTAAAACATATTTTTGATGCATGGGAGGCTAAGCAGGATGCGATAGGTATCTTTTGTGATTTGTCAAAAGCTTTTGACTGTGTAAGTCATGAAACCTTGCTGATGAAGATGCGGCATTATGGCCTCTCAGAGTTCGCTTTAACCCTTGTAAAATCATACCTCACTGGCAGAGTTCAAAAGGTGAACATCAATGGAACTAACTCCGATGGCGCACCATTGATAATGGGAGTGCCCCAGGGCTCAATATTGGGACCACTCCTTTTTCTTATATATATTAATGATCTTCCTGCCATTGCTAAGGGTCTATGTGAGACTGTGTTGTTTGCTGATGATACATCTTTAGTTTTTAAGGTAGATAGACGTAATATACAACTTGACGAGGTAAATAACGCGCTCTCACAAGTCCATCATTGGTTTACAACTAATAACTTACTACTAAATCCTAAAAAAACAAAATGTATTAGATTCACAATGCCAAATGTGCCACAAGTTATTACAAATGTTTTAATGAATAATGAACATATTGATGTAGTCAAATCAACTGTCTTTTTAGGAATAACCATAGATTCAAAATTACAATGGAGCCCCCATATTGTTGCTTTGGCTGGGAGACTAAGTTCTGCAGCATTTGCTGTAAGAAAAATACGGCGCCTTACTGATATTGAAACGGCGAGATTGGTTTATTTCAGCTATTTTCATAGTGTTATGTCTTACGGTTTGTTGTTGTGGGGGTCGGCTGCTGATATACAAACAATTTTTGTATTACAGAAAAGGGCGATCCGTGCAATATACGACCTTAAGCCGCGTGATTCACTCCGTGAGATATTCAAGGAGATTAACATATTAACTACAGCGTCTCAATACATCTTTGACTGCATAATTTATATACGCAAGAACCTACACAATTTTTCTAAAAAAAATGACTTTCATAGCTTTAATACACGAAATAAACATAAGCTTGCCGTTCCAAGTCACAGGCTTCATAAGACTGGGAAGTCTTTTATTGGACTAAGTGTCAAAATATTTAATAAACTACCAGAAAGTGTAATTGAATTTCCTAAACAAAAATTTAAGTTGTTCATTAAATCAACCTTAATGAAGAAAGGTTATTATAAAATAGATGATTATTTAAATGACAAATATGCATGGACATATTGATCTGCTCAGCCGCACTTATTTTGTATTTATTTTTAAGGTATATTTGACATAATTGTAAAATTGAAATTTATTTTTAAAAAAGGCAAAACTGTCTGAGTTTCTTGCGGCGTCTCTTCTCAGCAGGCCATCCACGTCGAGGCGCTGGTAGGGTAAAAAAAGTTTTGACGTGCAAAAGAATTTACTAAGTGAATCAAATTGCTAAATAAATCATTGTTTCATTGTTTCATTGTTTATTAAAATTTTGATAATAACAAAATAAATATAGGAGTTAATTTTTTTTTTCCAGTTACTTACATTAATTCTTTACAATATTTGTCATAAGATTAATTGGGATTGCGTATTTAATTAAATTGTGTATAGGTACTATGATGATGATTTTATTTCAAAAGGATATCTTTATTTACGTTAAAAAAAAAAAGTTGATTGAAATTATTAAAAAAAAATGTTACTATGTGTTCCAATCCTTATAAAATAAAATTCGAAGAAAATTGGGAAATTGTATTGTATTATTAATACATTTTTTTTTGTTCATGCGTAAATAACTGCGTACTTAAATTGTAACGGATCGAAAAGAAGAATAATTTTATTTCATTAAAGTTTTTTTTTAGAAAATTTATGAAGACTGCATAAATAATCTCAAAACGAGACAAAACTTAGGTTTTAGATATGTATTAAAATCTTTTAAGCTACTTCAAGTAAGTTTATTAGTTACATTTGCTAAGACTTATCACTGGATATGACTCCCACTGATTGACGAAATATGATATGATCATACGAGATATGACATATTAATAATATAATGTGTAAGGATTAGGGATGTGCTATAGAAATATTAGATGGTAAGAGTTATGTTGGAATATGGAAAGTTATTATAAGAGTAAGGATATTGGTTTTTGTTTTCTAGAAAAGAATTTGTTTGTAATTGATATGTTAAAGAAGATAGGGATGCCTCGATATTTAAAAAGTTCTTTTGACAGTTGGACTGATCACCCAATAGTTCGTGGATATTTTAAAGATCGAGTGCATCATTATAATGGAATAGGTAATTTGAAAGGAAATAAGATTGTATTGGTATTTATAAGTAAAATGCCTTAGTGCATAAAGTTGTTTAATACGAGCTATTAGCTACGTATATAAAAAAAATGCTTAAAAGCATTTATGACGAAATACACAAGGGGCATCCTTCATTCGATCATGGTGTAAACGAGATTTCTCTGTGAGAATAGTTGGAGGTCATGATGCCTTAAAACAACCCCTTGGTATAAATATGTAAATGGTACAAATTAAATATGATACTAAGTATATAGAGCATGCTCGGCAGGAACAATCCTACATTTAATAAAAATGTTTGGAGACAGGTTTATAATAGTTGGTCTTAAAATAAGTCCCGCTAAATAAATATAATTAAAATAAATAAATATTGTACCAAATAAAGTGCGCACATAATAAGTATTATAAATAAAATAAATAATAAAGTACCATATCTTATAAATAAAGTCGACTATAAATAAAAGTATAAATAATTAATGTTTATTAATCAAACCATGGTATATACGTATAAAATTAATAAAGGTACCTAATGCTATGTAATGAAACAAGCAATGTAAAGTGACTGGCCAGTCCACTAATCAAGTGTATTAGTGATATAAATATCAATATAAGAAAGATCAAAGGATTTATTTGATAGAAACGAGACAAGATTAATGGAAAATAATGATGGAAGAACTATGAGTGTCATTTGAAGCTATTTATAATGTAACTTTTTGGTTATTTTTATTTAAGCATTTTTTTTTAAATGCCTTTAAATTATACCTTTAAATATTCATAATGTATTAGATATGAATTTCTTTAAATAACAATTTATTTGAATAAAGTGACAATAATAATAAGACAGGCAATGCAAGGAAAATTAGTTGAATCATGATTGGAATTAGAACATTTATAATATGTAGCAATAATTGTTTTGGACAATTGCAATGTAATCTATGTAATAATTAAGAACATCGTCAACAATCCATATCCTAAATTACTGTAGAAGTACAAAATTACTGTATTTATGTGACACTGATTTGTATTTATGTAACGTTAGAATTAAGTATAGGTTAAAAAAAAATTTTAATTACTTTTTTTTTTTTCAAAAATACGGGGGAGGTGTAGTGTATGTCACACCTCCCTATATATTAGCCTGCATGCTTTATTAATTACACAGTCATTATACAGACGTTGCGCATAATACATCTCTTTTATTCGATCCCGGAGCCTGCACATTGCACCCCTATTTATGTAACGCTTTAATTTGCTTCTAATTACTTCTACTATTAATCCCGGCCCGTGAGTCACTATGTTTTTAATTAAACCTGCCTCTGTTTCAGAGTTGCTAATTTGATTATTAATTTCGGAAGGCATCTATTGGATTAGTTAGATAGTTAGTTCGTTAGGGATGTTGCGGGAGTTTATTTGCCAACCGAAGTTATCTAACAGTGGTTTTATTGAAAGTGCGTGTTTGCAACACGGATGCCGTAATTTAATTAATCTAGGTAGTTGTAACATATTAGGTTAAGAATAGTCCCGTCGAATTGGGAAAGACAAATATAGTAATAAATTTTGTCAATAGATGGCGTTGCCTGTATGCTGCTTTGCGGTATCTTCCCATTGTCTGTTTGCTTATAATTTCATGTTTGTCAGCAGCACTTCTGATAAAGTTATCGGAATTGACGTTAATTACAAGATGGAAAGAAAACGGGTACGGGTAATAATTGTTTTGTCACCATTATGACGCATGTGATGTAACATCGCTTTTCGTTAAATCAATCAATCAGCCTATTGCGGTCCACTGCTGAACGTAGGCCTCCCCCAAAGTGCGCCAGCTATCCTGGGTCTGTGCGATCCGCATCCAAGCCAGTCCCGCCATCTTTTTAGGTTATCCTTCCATCGTCCTGCGTCACGTTATATCGCGTGAAATTAATTTGGCGATTTGTTTTATAACATAGACCGTATAGAAATTCCGAATTATATTACAACTTTTTTCCCTCGTTTTCGTCTTAGATTTTTTACACTAAAACAGCTTGAAGCTGGCCGTTGCATCGGCACCTGCTCATTAGAGCATCGAAGCAACATAAATTCGTCGCCGTTCATCCCCCGATGTCGCTTCGAGCTCTTAAAAGTTCACGAGAGCGTATATTGCACCTGTTTATCGGCACTAGTTTGCTATTCCGCTCACAGGGCTGTGAGAACGGTCAGTGGCATGTTAATATTGGTAAATACGGAAGTTGATTTATGCTTTGTTGTGCCAGCTTCAATGTTGAGTTAAAGATTCTTGCTTAGGACGCTGCTGTACAAAACGATTCATTTACAAATGGCGACTGTGTATGCCTATTTCTCATTTAGGGTGTCTAAACAAATTAATGTTTTAAAGTTGGTTTATTGGGTGTAAAGGCTTTAAACTCAAAAAAGTGGTCAAGACTTGAAAAAAAAATTTTTGTAATAATTTTTGCGTTTTTATCCTGTATTTATAATGTCACTATATATCTGAAACCCTAATTAGTATATATGTTACTACGGGCCATGTGATAAACCCGGGCCGTATTAATAATTCCCGGGCCGTATTAATAATTCCCTACTCAATTGGGCAATGTGATGAAAATAGCGTAATTAATCACTTTTCCCGGCCATTATGATAAATTCCCAACCCATATTGGGCAAAGTGATAAAAAAGGTTATTTGAAGTGTTTTTGCTAACTAAATCTAATAAAACTTACCATATTTTCATGAAAAGTTAAAAGAAACATCAATTGAACATAGCAATTTAAAAATAAAGACTTAAAAAAGCAATTATTGATATAAATCACGTCCTACTTTTATTTTTAAAAGTCGTTAACGTGTGTTATGTTCGTGACTAGGGGAATTTTAGAAGGTCATAAAAAAAAAATAACCCTAACCTATATCCATCAAATTAGTCTTCCGCTTCTTAGGTGGTCTAAAATAGGTTAGGGTTATTTTTTTTTGTGACCCTTAAACATTTCTTATCATAATGCCCGGTCCAAGTAATAAATACAAGCCATCTCAAACACTGATTTATTACATGGACCACGAGGCGTCGGGAATTATTAATAAGGGCCGGTCAAAGTGATAAATTAATCACTTTGCCCGACGCTCTTGGGAATTATTAATAAAGGCCGGCCCTTATTCATAATTCCCGATTAATCACGTTGCCCGTAACATATATAATATCAGATTAAGAATGTTCCCTTATGGCAAAAAGATGTATTTTCTTGGCGAATAATGACATATCAATACTCTTTGGGAATTATCTAACAGATACTGTTAGATAAAATTCCGGTCTCTAATAAGAGCATTGCCAGCCCTACAGTGATGTAGGTCCTGTTGTGTCGTCTAATGAAAGGTAAATTAGCGCGGAGACTAAGTAGTCGACAGCACACAATGTCTACAAATACCCTCATCCTCTAAGGTGCCGCCGAAATATGCTATTTCCGGGGAATTTTGGTAAAATTATATCAGAAAACAAGTACTTAAATGCAATGTTTATTTTTATACAGACGAAACACTTTGGACTTAGTAACTAAACTAAAGAGAGGAAGAGCTTTTAGGAACTCCTACTCAAATGAGCCGCTCGCTTGGGGAAGTACCTCCACCTTACAGAAGACCAAAGTGAAGTAGCACTTCGTAACTGTTGTGCTATGTTTCTGTTAGTAAGCTAGGTCGCCAGTGCTTAGTTGGAGAGGGTTTGGGGTTTTTAAACGCATCTGCGACACTTGTGTGTTTGTTCATGTCCAAAGGCAGCGGTAATCACATACCATCTAGTCACCTTCTTGTTCGTTTGCCTTCCTATGACATTAAAAAAAAACTAGTTCTCTAGTCATTCACAACTCAAGAGTAAGTATGCAAGTGCATACTTTGCATTAAGAAGAATATAAACAAGCTTTACCACAAAATGTAAGTCAATTCAAATCCATTAAAGGTTGACGTTGTTATCCAAACACAATAACATTCTTAAACCAAGCATTCTACAGAGTAATCCTAAACTGTCCACTAAATGCATACTTCAGCGGTTACCAGAGTAAATTGATTGAATCCGCTATCGATTGGGCCCCGGGAGACAATTGTCCGCCCAATCCGATTGAGGCTGGCTTCACGGCTTGTTGAGCGAGTTAAGAAGTTTAACTTGTACTAAATAAGACAGTAATGGAACCGTTGCCGGTCGAGATTGTAACTGTAATCTTAATGTTCTATTTTAGAGGGACATTTTGTTTGAATTTGATGGGGGTGGCTGAGATGAGTTCAATGCTATATTGTGCAGTAACCGAAGCTTTTTTGGGTCGTATTTTTGCATTATTATTTACTAGCGGCCGCCCGCGACTCTGTCCGCGTGGATTTCGATTTCCAATATCCAATGTGTTATTCTGATGTATAAGCTATATTGTGGTAAAGTTTCATTCAAATCCATTCAGTAGTTTTTACGTGAAAGAGTAACAAACATCCATACATCCATACACCCATACATCCATACATACAAACTTTCGCCTTTATAATAGTAGTAGGATTATTATTCATGATGGTCCGTAGGTTTAAGGGGGGTAGGTCCCTAGTTTTTGGGATACGTTCTCATATTAAGCAAAACTTCATCTTTCCTTCAAAATTTTAACGCAGGATTGGTAACGACTTCGTCTTGACCAACTAAAGGTAATTTTAATTCAGAAAGGCATATTTACGCCTCATTAGTCTAGTAGTAGTTTATATTCTGAGTCTTTACCTCGAGGTCGTAGGTGTGACTTGGGCAAAAATGTGTCTCTTTCCCCAAATACAGCCCTGGGGTCGCCAATCTTCACTTGGCAAGGGTGGTGATTAAGTAGATACCATCTTTATAACGAGAACAAAAATTCAACGATGTAAGCCCTTGCTCTGCAGTGGGACATTAGCTGGATAATACTGAACATAGTAATTACACAACTAATTACTTAACACAAAAGCGCTTTCACACTTCCATTTCACGGGGCCTTGGCAGGCATTAGTCTGGCCCGGCGTTGGTACCTAACAAGACCTCTCCCACATCGAAAGTAACTCTGTCTGTCTGTCTGTCTGTCTATTTGTTACGCTTTCCCGCTTAAACCTCTCAACCGATTTTGATGAAATTTGTCACAGAAAATCTTTAGACCCTGAGAAAGAACAGAGGCTTCCTTTAATTGCAAAAAAGTGATCTGAAATAACGCGGACTAAGTCGCGGGCGGCCGCTAGTGATATTATATTTCAACATCATCGTCATCCTAGCGCCTCTCCCGGTTGCATCCTTGGCCATTGCTTCGGAACGCAAGGTACGCTGCAACTATGATCTTGAATTGACCAGTCTGGTTATTACAATGGAGCGACTGTCGTCTGACCTTCGAAACCCTTACAAAGGATACCAGACTATTTTGATCATAGTAGGGACCAACGGCTTAGCGTAAATTCCGAAGCACGGAATGTACGTTTTTTTTGCCAGTTGACCAACAGGGCCCGACAATTTTATCTAGTTTCCATATTTAACATAAGACTAAATTGAAAGTGTGAGTTTTTTACCGGGAGCAATAGACAGACAATAATTTGAAATGGGAAACGCTGCGATAAGAAAACAAGAAAACTCTAAGTGCTGAAGAAAGGTAATATTATGTGTGCTGTATTCAGGCGAGCACTCGATTAAATTGGCTCAGTGCAAAGTGTGCCACAGTGTAGAACATTGTGATAGCGTGGTTAACTGATAGTGTAGGTGTATAACCACACTATTATCTTCTACATTTAGATAACACTTTTATGTGAGTACTATCGCACTAATATTTTAAATGTGAAAGTTTCTGCTACCGATTGAATTTTGATGAAATTTGGTGTACAAGCAGGGTATGGTACCTATAATCATGATTAAATGCTCGTATAGGATAAAGCAGGAATATTGATAACACTATATTATGACTATACATATTTTTCTATTACTAAAATTTTATCAAATTTCAACATGCTGTCGTTGCGATAAAAAGCGTCAGTCGCTTCAAATTTAAGTGCCAACTTCAGAGCGGGTCAATGTATCGCGAGAGGGAATCGAAGGATTTATGATTATAAATACTTACTGTGTTATTTTCATTTGTCTCAAATTGTGATGTAAATGACACAATTTATTTTACCGCCTGTATCATTATTTGATACAGGTGGCTTGTGGGACCTAGAAAATTTTAGAGACTTTTGTGTTTCTGAAAACGAGTTAATTTCCAAATTGTTCAAGAAGACACCCGGACGAACTTGCCTCACTGCTACCGATACTGTACCGGTAATGAGGGGAGCGAGCACGTGGGTAGGTATGTTAATTTTATTGAAACAAGAGGTGGGTACATTAGATTGTTTCAATTGTACCTACGCGAGGAAGTGTTTCGCTTATTATGCGCTTCACGGGTAATGTTCAAGGTTTTATGGGAGGAATTTTCAATATTTCTCAGGTTACTCGAATGTAAATGTCGATTCTCTAAATGGAATTTGTTTTTCATGTAAATTTTTGTTTGTTATGACGATTCATATTCTTGGTGTTGCCTTTCAACGTTACGATTGTCTTTTGTTTAGGTGATTACGAGTTATTCTGTATGGAAAGAGTTTGAGTTTGATATACTTTCCCTATACATTTTCTACAAAAATAAAGTCTCTTGATCCATACACGAAATAGGATCGATTGGCCGGAAAAAGTCTGTGAATGCACATCAAAACATCTCCTAAAATTATTGATAGTTACCTAGCAACGTTTTTTTTTTGTAACTGTAACGGTTTATGTACTTGCCCTTCAAAGCCCATTATTTCACCTTACTTGTATGTATGCTAATCGATTTTCTTTGTAAAGAATTACCCGGATATTCTTCTTTTTCTCCAACATCGGCAGTCTCAAAGAGCTTTAAATTAGCACAATAAATTGCACAGGACTGCAGTGAACCTTACGCGCTGATTACCAGATTAATCAAGTTTGCGTCGCATTATGCATGCACTCGCGATATGCAATCACCCTCCGATGTGCCGCGTGTTCGTGGGATTTAATGAGAAATGAGACGACCGATGTGACCAACTATACTTGACTATGTGGGTTCAAATCCCACGCAATACTTTTTTTTATGCGATAGAGAGGCAAACGCACATACAGGTCACCTGATGGTAAGTGATTACCGCTACCCATGGAAATCAACAACCGTACTAGAGTCGCAGATGCGTTGCTTGCCTTTAACACCCCATATCCTCCCCAACTGAGTTCTGGCGACATTAGTTGCTAGCAGAAACATAGCACAACAATTACGAAGTTCTTCTTCATTGTGGTCTTCTATAAGGTGGAGATACTTTCAAAGACGAGCGGAAGCTACCTCTCTTCTGCATCTCTCTCATTATGGAATATAAAGGATATATTTATGCATGCACTCGTGATGTGCAATCACCCTCCGATGTGCCGCGTGTTCGTGGGATTTAATGAGAAATGAGACGTCCGATATAACTGTGCGCTTTGGAGCAAAATGACAGAAAAAATTACAAGTTGAAACAAGTGACGGGTGCAAATCAAATTAAGAATGCTTGCCGCGCTTATCCTTATTTTCTTTTTTAATAGGGGCCAGTCCGCGGAGGTTTTGCTCATCGACACCACCTGGCGAAGGAAGTCTGTGCTACTTTCTTGGAGAGTAAATGCAGAACAGAGGTGTTTACCTACAAGTTAAAATGTTTTTTCCGCCGGGAAAAAATATTCTGTGAGGCTTTCATAGTTTTGTTGGTATATTGCAGTCTTCAAACACCTGACTGCTGGAGGATGATGATTTCGTGCTTCGATAGGCACCAGATTAAGCAAGTTAACCGCGCATTATGCATGCACTTGCGATATGCAATCACTCTCCGATGTGCCGCGTGTTCATGGGATTTAATGAGAAATGAGCCGACCGTTGTGAACCGTTCGCTTTTGTAGGGGAGACAAGTGGGAGGATGTTAATCATGTTTCGTTTGTATTTTGGCTGTAGCGGTCAATTTGGGGTGCGAATCCTGAGACGGCTTTATTTTCCGGAAAACTTTAATGTGGCTTTTTATAGCCTGGTTGTTGGCGATGTTATTCATGCACTTAGAATCGTATTAATTGTATAGAATGACTGAAGCTCGAGTTTTAAGTATGAGTTAAAATTAAGTGTGCTTGCATATACATTATGGCATATATATATAAGTGGCAGCCTACCTTCTCATAGAAAGTATTTGAAGTAGGTATGTGTACTAATCTAAGCAGAAGTACAGTATATAAATTCTTTCACATATCATGGGGCTATGAGTTGATTTAAGAAGAAGTCTGTAGAGACTAGAAGATAGAAGACTGCAAATCTAGTCTCGCTTTTGATAGTGCATTTAGGGTACATTGGTTACTGCAAGATTAGAAGTAACAGCTCACAGAGTTAATACTCGTACAAAAGACGAGACAACTGCCATGTGCATTGTGCAATCCATGAACAGAAATATCTCCCACTCACATACCTATTCTATTTGTTGTCTTGCGACCTCGCAGCGAACCCAGTCCTTTTAAAGCCACTTAGCGGGCTATATAAGGAGTCTAAAGTAAAGAGTGTGAAAATAGCCCGCTTAATCAATGTGTGGAGGTATTTTGTTGAATTTGCGAAGTTTATTAGGAGATACTGTGCTTGTTACCGCCGGCGGAGTGCGCCTCTAAATACAAGTTACGGTCGAGGCATGAAACGCGATGCGAAGGTATTCATCCTTTGCTAGCGAAGATTATTTTAAAGTTATAATTATTCAATAAGAATGAGGATTTTCCAGGCAACCGCAAGATAACCAGCCCTTTCCAACATACGGGTGAGAAGGAAGGAAACCGCAGAGTGGACAGTGAGATGAAGTCCCCTCAATAAGGAGCTCCCACACACGGCTGCAGGCATACCTTGCCTGCAGATATGTTGGACTAAGTTTTTCGATTATTTATAATTGATTTATACATTAAACGCTCTTTATGTATAATGCTTTTGTGATTCTCAGACATAAGGCTCACCTATTGCTTATAGCCGCATGTAATTAGTATCATTCGCGCGTCTCTTGGAGAGAGAAATGACCTTTGAAGATTTCACTCACCAAATTATTGTATGGTCTATGCGTAGTTCACTACGTAGTTTAAAAACATTGTATTTAATAATTAAATATTGCGTTAAGTCCCGTTAAACGAAAGCCTATAATCTGATAATTTTTTACAGTTTGACAATTTTTAACACACGTCAAGGACCTCCGTTTGAATGAAGTGTATTAAAAATTAAAGATTAAAATTATCTGCCCCACTGGAAAACTTCCCTAAAGAAATGTATTTCGGTGAAAACTAAATTGGATTTTCAATTTGAAGTCGTCTGCTCTAGATGAAGTGTTTTCCAAGCAAGATGGTAATTTTACTGACTGCCTTTTGGTCGGGAATAAGCTCGAAATACGAAGACAAATCCTCATAGTTGTTGAATTTATTCCAGAAATTTATCTTATCAAGACATTAAATAGTTTTAATTACGGAAGCAGTTTGTCTTTTCTGTATTACCCTTACGGAATGGGCAATAAATATCAGTTGGTAGTCGTTTTAGAAAGTTTTGCTTACATGTTTTTGCAAGGGTTGAGTTCTAAGGTGGAGATTTATGAAAAACATAATATTTCTTTACTAAGCAGTTAACTTTTTGGTATAATGGTTGAGGTATCTTACTTAGTATACGCAGCAGTTATAACACTAAGCCTTATGTAAGGCTTATGTGGCCCATATATTGTATAAAGTGAAAAGTTAAATATCAGTTTATTAATGTCTCACTGCAAGGCAAAGACCTCAAAAAATCTAAATCATGTTATCGTCACAAAGATGGGTTTTGGCTTAATCACCACACTTGCCAAATACGGAGTGATGATCAAAAACCCGGGCGGTGTTCGGATAGTCTAAATCCATCTAGAAAACACTATTGCATGTCCTTTATTCACTGCAATCTGTGTGATAAGTCACACAAATTCATTCAGACAATTGGCACGTCCAATTCCCATAAAATTTAACAGTGCCATTACCATCTGTGTACAATGTACATCATTAAACAGTTTTAGTTGTGGCTGCATGAGATCAACCAAACGGGCGGGCAACTTTTAATTTTCATGTTTACGCATAATTAGACCGGTAATTTTGTTTAAACGCCGTAAATCTGTCGGATTGGTTATTTATTCGCTATTCCGGAGTGTAAGCAGCCGCGGATAAATAGCTGGTTACGGTATGGTTTGTTTATAAGTCACGTTTGGGTTTTAATGGGAGAATGTTGGTTTTTGTATCGTGTATGTGTAGAGGAGATAAATCACTACATAGTATAAAACAAAGTCGCTTTCTCTGTCCCTATGTCCC
Organism: Nomophila noctuella; assembly: GCA_958496325.1. Classification (NCBI taxonomy): domain Eukaryota; kingdom Metazoa; phylum Arthropoda; class Insecta; order Lepidoptera; family Crambidae; genus Nomophila; species Nomophila noctuella. The sequence goes on along the minus strand of OY292499.1, from coordinate 13,013,090 downwards.
TTTGTATGCTTAAATCTTTGAAACTACGCAACGGATTTTGATGCGGTTTTTTTAATAGATAGAATGATTCAAGAGGAAGGTTTTTATGTATAATACATGCATAATATAGTAGAGAAACATTAATAAACTTAGTTGCACCCGTGCGAAGTCGGGGCGGGTCGCTAGTAATGAATAAATAAATGCCTTGGACAAACACACCAATTGTCTAGCCCTAAACTAAGCTCGAAGCTTGTACTGTGGAAGCTAGGGAACGGATAAATAAGTTTATAAACATCCATGACTCGAGTACAAATGCCGATGTTCATCACACAAAAATTTTGACGATTGATAAGTGCTTCTATTAAGCCTATATTAATACAGAATATTTTGATTTTGATTAAGTACTTATAATTATTTTAAAATTATGGTTTGTGAGGCCTACTATTCAATAAATGTACTTACATAATATTATAATAATATGTAGTTCTCGCTATCAAACTATTATTGAAAACAGTTTATGTGGTTATGTGAATATACATAAATGATTTTAGGGAAGCGTTCAGTACTTCTATTCGCTAGTTCGTTTAGTATTCAGCCCACGTTCGGCTAGTAAACGCTTGTTATTTCTAGAGGAAATACTAAGGTTTCCTCATCTTATTTTTTATAGATAAACATTCTGAACCTAACTTAAGTGGGGCGGTGTTAGGCAATGTCACTACAAATTAAAAATCATTTGTGTTGTAGCTCTTGCATTCTCATTGAATGCAAATTTTAAATTCTTCCTAACGTCCACTTTCTGTTTGGCCCAAAAGTTGACTGGTAGAGATGCCATGAGGCATTAAGTCTGCGTTTGTACAATATTTACTATGTGCAACTTAGATTAAATAAATAAAAATACCATATAAAAAAATATATGCAAATGATGGATGGAGTTTTCGTCATGCAGTGGGGCATTAATAAGCTGTAGCTTTATTATTTACTTCAAGAGCTTCTTGTCGTTCGATAAAAGGAATAAGGAATAAACACAAGCTTGTACACTTTATAACCTACTTACCCTGTTTACTTCATTGACTGTGCTGAAATGAAATTATTATCTCATTCCTAGTAATCCAACGCATTATCTCAAAACATTCCCGAAATAAAACCACAATCGCACAGCCCGGCGCGGAGGCAATTCCAGAAACACAATTACCTTTAATATTCGGGATTGCTTCGGGAGTCTTCAATCTGGGACGTTTGAAACTTTTTGCCTTTACAAAGACTTCCAATTACAGAGAACCTGCCGTTACCTGGGGGTCGAACCATATCGCGGGCTTAATCTTCAGACGGCCCTTATTTTATTATTTGGAAGTAGTTTTTAGAGTGACCCACTTGTGGACTTGCGTGGGCATTACACGGGCAAAAGACAGCACCATCACTGGTCTGGAACAAAAGTCAAAAATTCGTTTTCTTATTTTTTGTCGCTATATAACATACTTAGTTGGGAAGTCAATATTATCCAGGGGGGGAGCTACCCCCTCCTGCCCTACCCTGGGTACACCCATGTCCATTTGACGAGGAAGGCTTAAAGCTATAGTGTAACACTATGTGTGCAGAAACTCATTCAAGCGGACGGAGTCGCGGGCGGCCGCTATTAATAATTAAGTTATCTATTCAGAAGGTTTGAAATTAAAATACTGCGGGAATAAAAACAATACATCATGAAAATGACACACAACTTAATCACCACGCTTGCCAAAAACAGAAAAGGGGTGGTGGTGAACAGGAGTGTTTGAAAAATGCGAAGCAAATTTCCATCTGGACATTGACCCCCGAGTTCGCAAACAAAATAGCGATGCCGGTTTATCGATATTTAATATCGATAATTCATAAATTCTGATAGTATTAATATTGACGCTCACATGTGGACCGATAGGAGTTGGGACTATACGTTGCCGATCCTAATGAAAATATAATACTATACTTTTGAAAATCGTATCTGAATGCTAATATTGCATTGCATGTATGCCTGACGATACATTTATTGTTGTTGATACAAGTGATTATAGGCTACGGGGCCCACTTACCTACAAAACACTTTCATGTATTAAAAATTCACCAATACACATAAATCAACCTGCAATGTCAAAATTAAATAATAATATGTGTACGAGTATTCCTTGATGTTGATTCATCTTTTTACCCACGACGATAAAAAATAAATCCCCACCCAACCCCGAACCGAGCTCACAAAAAAATTCAAATTCATAGTTACCCAAATATTAGCTTGCAAACATGGCCGCCCAAGTCTCGGTTAATGACTTGTAAATAAGGCGGGTGAGGCGTCATTAATAACCAGGGCTGTCTTGCACAGTTCCTTCAAGCAATTACCCATCTCGCTACATAGTTCTGTTGTTATGCGTGTGTGGGTATGGGTCGTTGCGCCAGTGTAGAGGGGATGCAGTAAGTAAATGTTTTAGAATTAAAAATGGCGTGTGTGTCTTTTTTCTTTTGTGTTAAAAATGTGAACGATGTCTGCATTCATGACACAGGCTAGTGCCTAAATAATAATAAAGCTAATAATTATGATAAACGGTGCGTGTTAAGTGTCTAGTGGTTAAGTACCAGGCCATGGTCTCGAGGTCCTGGGTTCGATTCCTGCGTCGGGCAAAATTTGTGTTGATTTTGCTGAACACAGCCCGGGTTTGGGATCACCAAACCATATTTGGCAAGCGTGGAGACAAACCAAAACCCATCTTTATGACGAAAAGATTTGGAGGCCTTTGCCCTGCAGTGGGCAATTAATAGGCTGATACTTTACTTTGTTAAAGACCGCCTACCGTATTTTGGTAGTGATATTTTGTCATAGAAGTCGTGCGATTAATATTGAGACTATTTTTAACTTATAAACCATAATTTCGTTATGATCAAAGATGTTCAATTATTGTTTTACTACCTTTCTTTGGCTTTAATATACGTCCTATTTTCTCACTGTGATTTTCTCAGTTATATCACGGGTACTGCATATTGGGTCCAAAATTAGCCTCGCTTCGTTAGCTATTTTGCTCTAATTAAACCCGTTAAGGGATGTTTTATTGAGATGTTATCTTTTTGAGATGAATTTGAGGGAAGCAAAGGTGCTTACTCACTAAGTTATGTGTCTCACATCAAAACATTAGTCAAAACATTAGTTAAGCTCCCACTCGCTGCTTAACTTGTATATATAACTTATATTTTTTTAATAATGAAGTAATTAATCAGGGTCTAATAAAAAAAATCATAATTTTAAATGTTATAAATAATTCTAGATAATTTGGCTTGGCGAGACCTTTGTTTTGTGATAATAATATTATTTTTCAAATAAAGATCTAAAAGTTAATTATTTTTTTTGGTTTCTGATTGTAGATCAAGTCCCGGGTCTGTTGGAATGGAATATTAGTTGTTCACCTGAAGTTTAATATAAAATATACTTTCATGTTATTATATTTAATGCCATAGACTTATCTGAATTAATGACAATTACATAGTGTTTTTGCTCATTAACACATACATCTGTTAGAACAGACATAACAACAATACTATACATTGATTGGCAAAACATTGAAGTATCTCCCTACAGATGTTTCCACAAAAACAAGGGCAGATATTAATCCGGAAACGATTCTCGTAGTGATATTAGGGACGGAACAGATTTCTTTCGTGCCTTTCATTCAAATCTCGCAAGTGGGTCAAGGGGAATCTCTAATACTATTGATTTGTCTGTAGTGATGAGATTATCGACAGATATTGCACTTGTTTGTCCCCAGGGGTCATTTGACGTGGTTATAAGGATGATGGAAGGCCATCTTGAGGAAATAACTGGCTTAACTGTTTCTTTACTTTCATTAGAATGAAATGCTTATGAAAATCAAGAGGTTTTGAAATTTTATGTCTTTGAAAATGTTAATTTACTGTCCAAATTTATTTAGGTTTAATTGGCGTCATACCACATTTTTACGGTTCAATTTGTGTTCAATACAAATGGTAGTTATGTTCAAAGTGTGTTCTATAGATATTTTTAAGAAGTGTGCAAAGAAACTACGACTATTGTACTCAATGTTTACCTATTTATCGACACATTGTTATCGACTTTTCGACACCACTACTCATCTGCTTGCGATCAACTTGTGTACCTATCTTTTATTGGCTGAGTTTCACTTCGTTTAGTTGTACTTTAGTTCTTTGTAAAACTTTTTTGGCAGATCTTAGATCAGGAGTTTGAATTAGTTTGGAGTTCTGAAGTTTCGCCCTTGCTTTTGTCAGCCGAAGGATGTCTTAAAAAGGTTTTCTATTTTGATAGACGAAATTAGATTGAATATTTAAAAAAGTTTCAGTTTCCTATACCCATATTTATTATGTCTTCCATTTATTGGGGACGTCAATGGGCTGATACATATACATTACTAGCGGCCACATGCGACCCCGTCCGCTTGGATTTAGGTTTCCGCACAATAAATATTGTTAGTCTGCAGCCTAAAGCCTTCCTCATAACATGGGCTATCCAACTAAAAATATCAAAATCAAGATCATCATTATTTTGGAATCCACCTTATATTGCTTATTATCATATAACATATTTATTTATCTAATGCAAGTTTGAAACTAACAAACTATAAAAATATACCAAAACGCTTTATGATACAAAAAAATACACCTGTGTGAAAAGTGCACCGCGCGAATAAGGCTGGGCGCACACTGCACATTTCACAGCGCCAGTAAATCTGACCGCCTACAGTGTATAAAAGAATGACCACAAAGTCCTGCTGACGGTGACTTTCCACTGTAATTAATCTCGGAGGTGCACCTCTGTGAATTTTGGTTTCAGTTGAAACAGATAGGTGGCGCTGATGGATATGTTGTTTGCGTTGTTTGGCGGTTGAGGGTAATTGGTGGTTTTATAATGTGAACATGCATGCAAACTACACATAGTTCGCGTCAGTCTCATAAAATACTGGTCAATCCATTACTCGAGTACCTAAGTCCTTACTAAACATTTGCCCCTAGCGGGATTGTAACCCGCGACACTAGGTTTTGTAGCCGGAGTCTCTAACCACTAAACCAACGGGCACATCAACCTATATTTCGCGATACAAGCAAGGCTCGGCAGAGGCAATAAAGCGAGTGACCCGCAGCAAGCGCGGCGCTAATTCAAGCAAATACATGTCCGCGACCCGCCTTGTCTGTCGGCGGGGGTGACTGTACTTACTGTGGATTTTTTGGGACAGATGGTTGAATATACTTGTTTTAAAATGCTTTAAGGGCACTTATTAAATGTTTTTCAGCTTGTGGCGATTTGCTGCTGGTCGTAGTCTTACCAAAGTTTGTCGTATATATATAATAGTATATCAATGTTCATAGTCAGCCCGCCGAGCACACGGGACCGTTGTGTGCTCCCGCCTGTACGCAAAATAAAACATGGGATCACGGCTGCCCTTCGTCGGGATTGCCCCTTAGTAACTTTTTATGACACTCACAGGAATAGATAGGATGGTACCTACTGTTCTAGATCGGGAGAACACTCCGAAACCGGATTTGTCTCAACGTTATGCCAGCTGTTATGTCCTGATCACCTCATGACACGTTTACTTCATTTTGCTTAAAGTGTATAATTTGCTTCTTCAACTGAAATAACATCTATACTAATACTAATATATAAAACTGTAGAGTTTGTTTGTATGTTTGTTTGTTTGTTTAAACACGCTTATATCAGGAACTACAGGAACAAACTGAAAAAAATATTTTTGTGTTGGATAGTCCATTTTACGAGGAAGGCTTTAGGCTATTGGAAATCGAAGTCCACGCTGACGGAGTCGCGGGCGTCCGTTAGTAATTCTCATAAATCTGGACATGTCTTAAATTTTTGCCATCTTCTGGACACCCCAGGACGCGCTTGCGGCGTCTTAATTGCTTGCGACTCGTTTTGTATCCCTCTCGCAGTCGTCTCCGTTCCATGCAGCCGCTGGACTGACAGTTGTTTAAGCGTCCTTGTTAATTAACTGGAAATTAATAAGATTGCCCGAGAAACTGCCTGGAAAGACTCCTTTGCAAGGGCTTTCAAAGATACTTTGGAGTTTTTTTAGGTTACACATATTTTAATTATCAACTCTAGTTACCCATAGACTGCTCTTTCTTTTCCTACTTTCACTCTTTTCAACTCTGTTTTACATATTTTAATTATCATCTTTAGTTACCCATAGAGTTCTCTTTCTTTTCCTATCTTCACACTTTTCAACTCTCCAAACGCAATGTAAAAAAGATATGTCTGATCTGTACTTTTTAACCATTACTAATTTTAATACAGGTATTGGCGTGTTTGGTTGGTCATAGCCCAAATAACAGATTCTTAATTTTGTAGTAGTACTAATGCCCCTAACACAAAGACAGTACTCAAACTATGTGTTTTGTGAGACGTCTTGCTTTCAGTATTTATATTTCAGCCAGGTCAGGCAATATCGTCCATACTGATGAAAAAAAATGATAACAACCTTAGAATCATCCCCTCAAAGACAAACTAGTATTCAGATCCGCCATTGGTCTAGTGGTTTAATTATCGAACGGATCTCATCGTCCAGGTTGCAATATCCGGATCGGGTAGAATTTATATCGGATTTTTAGATATAGCGCCTTCTGACGTTTACTCGATATCTACTCGGACAAGCCAGTTTCTTTGTGAAGCTGTATAGTTATCTCTAGTGAATTAATAACTCTCCGCCGTATTCGGCCATGACGGCCGACCTTGCACAAGCACAGGTGCACTCCCTATTCCCTCACTCTCATAATTCGGTGGGACAGCAATCTGACACGACCGTAGAGAGATCAGGTGCAGGACCAACGGCTTAACGTGCTTTCCGATGCACGAAGATCCATCCGATGACTGGCATCTGCGAACATTGCTTAACTTAAGCAACCGCAGGCCGAGTGCGCCATCAAGCTCCTCGAAGCTCCTGTGAATTAATAAGCATATGAAACACAAGGTCTAAAAATATGTATCTTTATACATAATAGCGGCCGCCTGCGACTTCTCATCTGCGTCAAGTGGACAATCTAACACATAATTTTTTTTCAATTGAAGCCAATAGCATTTAGTGAGATTAGCGTGTTCGAGCAAACAAACAAACTCTTCAGGTTCATTATATTATCGTATCGATCTATTTCTATTATTAAACACTTGCTAATAGTTCTGGGGCTTGCACAATTATAACCAAGTCAGTAACTTAAACACTGAATTTTAAGAGCATATCTCTTTCTTTGCTCAATTAATAAGGCAAATACGGTATCTGGTTGAAACCCTTACTAACCTAAAGGCAATCTTTTTCGTCACAGTTGAGACGTTTATAAAAATAGCGTAATCCAATAACCTTTAAGGTGAGCGGAGGGAAATGTCAGAGCTACGGCCATTGGTGATTCCAAAGGAGTCAATCGTTTTTGTATGGAGAGTTAGGCCCACCTAAAATTTTAGCGTTTATTTACGACATAGGTATCAATTTATTCCTTAGAATCTCCAGATTATAGTGGTAACATTACTTTTCCATGTTTTAACCGGAATCGTTAGAAACAAGATGTGAAAATATATATTAACCTCAAACTAATATGTGAATCTTCCTAGCGGGACCCCCCGAGCTAGAATTATAAAACTAATGGCAACGCTTAAGTAGTCCAATGTACCTTTCGAGTTTAATAATAATTTTCAATGTACCTCAATAGTTTTGGCAGAAATCACGATTTAGTGACTGATCTTCCTAGCGGGGCCCTCCGCCGTTTTACGTTCAAAATACATAAATGATATACCGATCGAATGCATTTTCAATGTACCTCGCGAATTATGTATAAAATTCAAAAAATATATAATAGAACCAAAGAAATTCCGCTTCAAAGGTATTGTCTTCCTAGCGGGGCCCTCTGTAATTAAAGTGAATAAGAATAAAAAAAGTATACAGTTTTAATGTATTTCCAATGTACCTCCTAGTTCTTCATCCATTTGCCCAATTTAGATGCAAAATTATGAGATATTTACAAAAATGGTTAAAAGTATGGTCAGCAAAAAAGTTAGCGTTAACTAAACGTAACCTCCTTTATAGTAGGTAAATGTTGGCATTCAGTGAGATATATTTGAAGGACTTTTTTATTTATATCAAATGATAAACACGTGATAAACAGCAATAAAATCTGATAATGTTTTTGATATATGTGTCATCGAAGCATTCATAGTTTTCAATATTAATATATTTGAGAAATGTCAAATCTTTGGCGCGAAGCGAAAAGCGCGTTTGAAAAAAAAACTTTCAAAATTATTTTTTTATAATGCTCAATCACTGGTGTTGGCATATCATTTATTAGCGCGAAGCCAAAAAAAAAACAATATCAACAGTGGATTTCCAAATATAAACAATAAAATTATTTATTTCATTTTGCAAACACATACATCTAATTTATTATTCATAGAAACAGTTTTTAAAATTATCTTTCAATATTCTTCAGCGCGGCGGGAAAAACGCGCGCTATAACAAAAATAATTAAAAATTATCTATTGAAACTAATTATGAGCTCGAAGCCAAGTAAAAAAAAATGACAACAGTAGAATTACAAATATAAATAATTATTTGTTTCCTAGTTAATTAAAACATTGAGGTTAAATTCAACAGATATTTTTAATACATTGTTTTTTTTTAGTTCTCGCGCGCTTTGCCGCCGCGCCAAGGAGGTTACATTTATACTGAAAGATATTAAAATTAAAAAATATTACTATGAATTACCGGTATGTATTTACAAAAGGAAACTAATAATTATTTATATTTGTAATTCCACTGTTGATATTTTTTTTTACTTGGCTTCGCGCTCATAATTATTTTCAATAGATAATTTTTAATTATTTTTTTATAGCGCGCGCGCTAAGAATATTGAAAGATAATTTTAAAAACTGTTTCTATGAATAATAATTAGATGTGTGTGTTTGCAAAATGAAATAAATAATTTTATTGTTTATATTTGGAAATCAACTGATGATATTGTTTTTTTTTTGGCTTCGCGCTAATAAATGATATGCCAACACCAGTGATTGAACATTATAAAAAAATAATTTTGAAAGTTTTTTTTTCAAACACGCTTTTCGCTTCGCGCCAAAGATTTGACATTTCTCAAATATATTAATATTGAAAACTATGAATGCTTCGATGACACATATATCAAAAACATTATCAGATTTTATTGCTGTTTATCACGTGTTTATCATTTGATATAAATAAAAAAGTCCTTCAAATATATCTCACTGAATGCCAACATTTACCTACTATAAAGGAGGTTACGTTTTGTTAACGCTAACTTTTTTGCTGACCATACTTTTAACCATTTTTGTAAATATCTCATAATTTTGCATCTAAATTGGGCAAATGGATGAAGAACTAGGAGGTACATTGGAAATACATTAAAACTGTATACTTTTTTTATTCTTATTCACTTTAATTACAGAGGGCCCCGCTAGGAAGACAATACCTTTGAAGCGGAATTTCTTTGGTTCTATTATATATTTTTTGAATTTTATACATAATTCGCGAGGTACATTGAAAATGCATTCGATCGGTATATCATTTATGTATTTTGAACGTAAAACGGCGGAGGGCCCCGCTAGGAAGATCAGTCACTAAATCGTGATTTCTGCCAAAACTATTGAGGTACATTGAAAATTATTATTAAACTCGAAAGGTACATTGGACTACTGAAGCGTTGCCATTAGTTTTATGATTCTAGCTCGGGGGGTCCCGCTAGGAAGATTCACATCAAACTAATCAGGCATTTTGCTTTCTTGACGTTCAACGCCTGAACCGTAAAGATTTATACATAAGGGCGATTTTCCATTATGTTTACCTATATATCTGAAGTATAAACAATTTATTATTACTAGTGGCCGCCTGCGACTCCGTCCGCGTGGAATTAGGTTTTCGCATACATAGAGTTAAACTAAAGCTAAACATTTTTAAGTTGAAGACTGCCTCGACTAATGGATTATCCAACGCAAAAATATTTTTTTCAATTCGGATCAGTAGTTCCTGATAGTAGCGTGTCCAAACCAACAAACTTCAGCTTTTTTTTATATTATTATAGTATAACCATTAATGACAGTTGACAGACGGGAGGTTTCTGACATTTGTATTCAGTTTATGTCAAACAAAATCAATATCCGGCAATAGACTAGCAAATGCGTTCCGTTATACGGATTTTTTTGAATTGTTTATTCGAATTATTTTATTTCATTAATTAAATGATTAAAAATCACTACCAATCACCGCCTTAGATAAAAGGAGGCATAAAAATTATTCCAAAAGTAAATTGCGTCTCCTTTATGTTCGATTTCAAGAGTTTTATTTTATTCTATTGATAAAAACCTTTTTTTCCTTCAGCTATCTGTATGTCAGCCATTGTTGACTATTCTTGGGACAGATAAGTTCACGGATATAATCAAAATAAGGCTTTTTATTTTGGTTTTATGACTCCGGTTTCGTTTGAAATTCACTTCAATTGCAAAATTCATAAAAAAACACATATTTTTTTTATCGTAGTTCTCTTTCTCTTAAACGTTACAGATTGTCGGTGGGCCCAAAAAAAACTGTCTCCTTTAGTGTAAAATAAAGCTTTTGTCAAAATGTCATCCCGTAGAAAATCCTGTACGATTGTTGCTTGACATTTAATTTTGTAAATATTTTTTTAATTTTAACCTATATGTATTCTACGGATAGTTCTTTAAAAGTTATAGTATTACCGTTTCTAACATATTTTTTTTCTGAAGCGAATAGTTGCGCGAGAGACACTTCCAAACTGGTAAAATCAGGGTCGCACGGGGGGTGCGACCCTGATTTTACCTGTTCTCTTATTTAAAAAGTTGAATAAAATAATTATTAAATTAAAAATATATAATGTACATTACCAAGCAAACTTCCATCGAACATTGGTTTGTGCGATGTCTAGAAAGAAGTTTTATACGTCTTAAATTACACAACATGATTTGTACGGAACCCTCCGTTAGCGAGTCCGACTCGCACTGGGTAGGTTTAATTTTCATGTGATAGCACTACCTGACTAACAAACCTGTAATCGATACATAATTCTTGAAACGAATATAAACATTTAAATCCTCTCATAGGATTTAAAATCAAAATCAAAATCAAAAATATCTTTATTCAAATAGGCATACAAACAAGCACTTTCGAATCGTCAAAACTATGAAAAAAAATATATTCAATACATTTGAATACATATATATGGTGATATATAAAATATACTAATATAAGTAAACATACTTAATGCGATTCTACCACTGGTTCGGAATGCTGATTCTGCCGAGAAGACTCCAGCAAGAAACTCGGTCAGTTGCTCTTTTCAATCGCCAATTTAGTACTACAATCATTTCAATACAATATTTTCAAAAAAAAAAATTACTGGAATACGACGTCATACAGGTAACGGAAAACTCAATTATATAAAACAAAAACTTATATTCTAGTTGTTAGTGAAAGAACATGTATGACGACGTTTGCATAAAAAAAGCAAGTCAAATATGTACTTAATACAATATTAGTAACAAAATTATCCTACGAGGTGAAGGGCTTGATTCCATGCTTCTTTATCGACGATATATTCCTCAGTAGAGTAATAACCTTTACTTAACAGTGTAGTTTTGATTGTTTTCTTAAACTGGCGAGTTGGTAAATTTAGGATATCTGCCGGGATTTTGTTATAGTAACGTATACCTTGACCCAAAAAGGAACGAGACACTTTAGCAAGTCTATGACGAGGCATCATAATTTTATGTTTATTCCTCGTGTTTTTACTATGTACGTCACTGTTCTTTTTAAATGTATTGAAATTATTACGTACATACAAAATGCAATTATATATGTATTGGGACGCTACTGTGAGAATACCTATTTTCTTAAACAGCTCCCTTAGAGAAGTACGTGCGCTAAGTTTATATACAGATCTTATAGCCCGTTTCTGAAGTACAAAAATAGAATTAATTTCTGCTGCCTTTCCCCAAAGTAAAATCGCATAAGACATAATACTATGGAAGTAACCAAAATAAACTAGACGAGCTGTGTCAACGTCTGTAAGTTGCCTAATTTTTCTAACTGCGTATACGGCAGAACTGAGTCTTTTTGACAGAGTGACAATATGAGGATTCCATTGCAATGTTGAATCTAATGTAATGCCCAAAAAAATTGTAGAATCTACTATCACTAGTTTCTCATTATTAATGGATAAGTTAATGTCCAAAGATTTGACGTTAGGAAGAGCAAAATTTATACATTTAGTTTTTTTGGCATTGAGTTGGAGGTTATTTGTTGTGAACCAATCTAATGCCATTGCAAGAGCTTCATTAATATTGTCAAAGTTACAATTGTTTCTCTCAAAATTAAATATCAAGGAAGTATCATCTGCGAATAATACAATATCGCAAATATCCTTAACGTAAAAAGGCAAATCGTTTATATATATTAAAATAGAAATGGACCCAAAATGGAACCTTGAGGAACTCCCATCTTCATCGAAGAGCCCGAAGATTGAACGCCGTTGATGTCTACCTTTTGGACTCTGCAACTGAGATATGACACAATTAATTGCAAGTTAGCACCTTTAATCCCGTAATAATCAAGCTTGCTAGCAAGCGTTTCGTGATCCACGCAATCAAACGCTTTCGATAGATCACAGAACACTCCTAGAGCATTTTGCGAGTTCTCCCAGGCACTGTATATTGTCTGTAAAAGTGCTACCCCAGCATCAGAGGTTGAACGACCTCTAGTGAATCCAAATTGTTGCGAGTGGAGCAAATTATTCTGAACAAAATAAACTAAAAGCTGTTCGTTAATTATTTTTTCAAATATTTTACTAAGAGCGGGTAGGATAGATATCGGTCTAAAATTACCGGGATCTTGTTTACTTCCGGATTTATATAGAGGTAGGATCTTGCTTCGTTTCATCAAATCAGGAAACACGCCTGTGTCAACACATTCATTAAAGATATCCGCTAAGTAAGGAGCAATAATATGTATTACATGACTAATGAATTTCACCGACATGTCAAACAGATCACGAGTGTTTTTTAAATTGAGTGATTTGAATACTTTGACGATATCCGAACTATTAATATAAGTAAATTTAAAAGTGGAATCACATTCAGTAATGTTGTTCTTCAATAAACTGATTGCTTTCGAAGGCGAAGAATCTAATTTAGAAGTTACATTTAAGGGAATATTAGTGAAATATTCTTCGAAAGCGTCGGCAACTTGCCCATTGTTTCTTAGCACTTCGTTATTGATATTAAGTTTATACGAAGTGTCCCTAGGTTTTATTCTTCCATTTTCCAGGCTTATGACGTCCCAAGTAGCTTTAATTTTGCTGTTAGATTTAAGAATTTTATTACGAATATAAATGGATTTAGCCTGGATGGACACTTTTTTAAATACTTTTGAATAATTACGTACATACAAGATAAATTGAGGACTTAAATCAAACCTTTTCATGTCGTACAATTCATATAGGCGTTTCCTACTTTTGAAGATGCCTGACGTAGCCCAGTCCCCAAAAGTCAGATGATCTTTATTGGTGCGTTCTTTTACCGGAAAAGTTTTATCAAATTCACTACTTAGCAAGTTAAAAAAGTTTGTGTACAGCTGGTCTGGATCCTTTGGCGTATAAGAAATCCTAGGTATATTTTGAATCAAAGAACTTTTAAACTTATCCAATTGGGTACTAAAAATTGGCCTGTATTTAGTCTTACTAATTCTAACACTTTTAACATTGTCATTAAATGAAATCATTTGTCCTAGGTGGTCAGACGTTAAGTTCGATATGACTGATTTCTGCACTGGTTCACAGTTACAGAAAATATTGTCAATACATGTTGCAGAGCTAGCAGCTATCCTAGTAGGCTCCAGATACTGACTGTGGAGATTAAAAGACTTAAATAATGAGTCCAATTTAATACTGATAGGTGAATTAAGCAAAATGTTAACGTTAAAATCTCCACACACTACAATGGATTTTTTCTTACTGTCCAGTTTCCTTAAAACCTCTTCCATAGTCACTTCAAATATGTTAAAATCGCCTGAAGGAGGCCTGTATACACATACTATTATGAAGCTCTTAAGTTCCACACAAGATAATTCCACAACTTGCTCTGATGACAAATTTACTATGTCCCTACGTTCCTTACATTGGATGCCATTTTTAACAAGTATAAGAGAGCCACCCCTTATGGCAGTCTTCCTCTTAAAAGCACTAACTAATTGAAAATTATTTAAATTAAAAGATTCATCTGCATCCCTAAGCCAGTGTTCCGATAAACATAAAATATGTATGCCATTACTGCGTAAAAATAACTCTAGTTCTAAATCTTTGCCAGCCAGGCCTTGTATATTTTGATGAACTATATTTAATGAATTAGACCTGACTTTTGTCTCAACACTCAGTTTAAATCTGAGGATGTAGTCATATTATTATAAAAACTATTAGTAAATCTACTAATGCGTACTGATATTGAATTTGAACAATTCTTTTTTATTTTATCAACTAGTAAACTAGCTAATTGTTTCTTGTATCTGATTGTCAGATACAGAGGGTCCGAAGTCAATGTAAAGTTATTAATAAATTTATTAATGTCAAAAAATATAAATTCGTCTCTATGACGACATGTCAAATTGTATAAATTTACATTCAACTGATGAATGAAATTATTTTGAGCAGGACTTAAGCTCTTAGAATATGGGAATGCACCTAAAATTAATTTACAACCATATTCTTTTTTAATTTTTAGGAGATATTTAATATTTTTGTTGATCTCCGGCATTCCTATATTACTGCTATCCCCAAATAATATAGTCACAATTGAATTTGTATTTAAGCTAATATGATCAATTTTTTTAATTAGTTCTGTATAAGAAGACCCCGGATAACAGAGATTTGTAACATTATCTTCTGTTTCCATATTAATCAAAGAACCTAGGCCTTGCCCTATCTTGTCAGACAGAACAATAACTTGTTGGCCTAAATGGGATGGTGTAGTGTTGAGTGGTTGTGTGTGTGTATTGGTGTTGGGCGAGGTAAGTGAGTCTCGCGGTTCGACTGGAGCTTGTGGTTTGCAAGCGCCCTCCTTATTCTCATCAATATGGATCTCATCACTGCAGCAGCACTTGTGTTTGGTGGTGAGAGATTCAAGTCTCTCTTCATTATATTGACATAAGTCAACTAATTCAGTGGCTGCGTTTATATGCTCGTTAATCTGCTGTTGGGCCAACTCATAATTATTTTGAGTATATTTAAGCGACTTTTCTAAATCATTTATTTTATTTTTAAGATAATGCCGATTATTCTCATATAACTCATTATTTTGTTTAATTTGTTGATTATATGATTTGAGCTGTTCCAATAATAACAACTTCTCTTTTGTTACAATTTTGTGTTTTTGTATAATGTGTTGTCCCTTTAATATCTTTTTAGTCTTCGCAATAAATTTCTTTATTTTGATGTATTTCTTCAGTTTCTTTGAACTATTAAATTGAATATGGTTATTTGCAATTGAGTCGTCAGATGTCAAGTCTACCGTGGGAATTATTTGTTTGAAGTTTTTTCCACACAGCTCCTGAAATAGGCTTTGAGTCGACTCAGATTCCCGTTGGTCTTTCCTTTCTTCCAGGGTCTTTACTGTCCTCTGGGATTCACAAAGACTTATTTCTAATTCATTGATACGACTCAGTGCCAACTCATGTGTGTTACTACACTGTTGAAAAGAGTCTATTATGTCCTGAAGATGTGTACATTGCCCCGTTACGTCTATGTAATTGGAGTGCATGCTTGCAAGTTCATTCTTAAGCTCCGAATTTCTATCTATAATTTTCTTAATCTCCATTTCACTTTCTTCTCGTTCCTGATACAAGTCTTGGATTGTTTTTTTGGCTGCATCTAATTCTTTTAAAGCCAACTGCAGTTTGACCTCCAGGTCCTTAGTTAAGGTTTTGCTGCGAGTAGTCATTTCGACGTACTAAGACAAGTATCTCTGTACTTTGAAAAAAAAAATATAATAAAATTCGGTTTAATATACCCAACACTCCAATTAGTACAGCACTGTATTAAAAATATAAAAATATAAAACGTTGAAGAAAAAAAAAAAAAACTACAAAAAATATAATTATAACACAAAATTAAAAATAAGATTAAAAATAAATTACACTAATACACTAATTAATCAACACACACAACACACGACTAAAAAAATAACAAAAAGATTTTTCAAAAAATAACAAAAAGATTTTTCATTGAGGCAGGCTTGAACCACGGAACTTAATGTTGAGACTTAGTAACGTGAGCGCGCGTTTTATTGAACCACTACACATTACTAGACATTGGCGAAATTTAACTATAGGCTCGTCGTGTTGTAAATTCGAATTCAAGACGGTAGATAGAAGTGATTCACTGCTTAGGATTTTTTTGCACCGAGTCACTGTTCATACGTGTTATTAAAACAAATTTCGAAATTATCACTGCACAAATTAAGTTTTTTTCATTGCCCTTCACTTGCTAGTCGTCTTATAGAAAACATAAACGTATCGAATTGCTGTCACTTTTTTCTGTTCACGGTTTGGCTTGTCAAATTTTATATCACTAAATACACAAAAAATACGTGACTATTTTTCGAGATAACACTTTCACTGTATAATTAGGTCAAGATGAACCTGTCAATACTATTTTTAGCAGAAGAAAACTGTTTATTCTATTTTTAAACTAAAATTGTTACGGAGCGATATCTGATCCGTGACACTACCCGCCGCAAAAAGTTTAGTAAAGCATACTTGCATAAGAATTGAATTCGCGCATCTTGTAGCTAAACGTCCGTCGTAAAATCTGGCGCGCAGAGGTGCTCAACCCACATCCGCCCGTTTAGTGACATTAGCCGACCGCGACCGAAATGTTTGCCGCCTCTGCGCGCAGCTATTCTGTACTTTGTTGCCGAGCACAAAGACTTCTAGAAAAGACTAGAAGTTATGTACCATAGGTTGAAAAACTTAGCTATAATGAGCTACAGTGGTGTTCAATGGCATGGAAATTAGGGTCTTCTTTTGCTTACCATACCGACATTGGCTCCTCTTTGCCTGATGTTCAGCACGGTTTTACGGTTTTAAGGATATCATGGTTGCTCTGATAAAAAAATCGATTATTTCACTACTGATATGGGAGTGCGAAAGCAAAAGCGCTTTCGTTTATCAGCAGCGTTTTGTGAAAAAGTAGTCAGAGATGGCCTGTAAGATTTTTGTTTTAGCCAAGGCTTATTGCACCACAAAACCGTAAAAAGCTAAACAATGCTGCCTACTACGATAACCGGTCTCTGCGTCCAATAATTTTTTCGGTCACTTTTTTAATAATATATGAGACCACATTAGCGCCCTCTATCATTGGTTTTTGGTGTACTAGAAGTGGAAGTCAGAGCTATTATAGCGTAATTATTTATTTTCACTAGCCTTTTATCGTTACATCTATGTAATAGAATGGCCAGCACGGCACATGATATCGAATCACCGTCAAATTTAATAAAAATATAGTAATCGAAATGCTCTTCTAGAAGTTATATTCCTATGTTTCCGCTACTCGTGTTGTCGGTAGCAACTCTTTCGGATTTTCGCTTGAAGAGGGCCACTCTGTATAGCTCCCACATACTCATCCCTAGCTCTGAACGAAACGAATATTCTTAAGAAATCCAAGCATTGAATGTGGGAATATTTGCGCTCGCTATACGGCGATATCGTGTGGTATTAAATAATTTGACCTGGTTTAAAATTTTCTTCGTCTTTTGGAATAATAATGCAGGGTATTAACTGATATTTGGAATTATATTCCAATTCTAAATCAAACATTGCTTTAAAACGTAAGTAAAGATGGTAAACTTAAGCCTGATTTATGTAAGTAATTATGATCGGCTTAAAACCCATCGTAAAAACTTGCGTTACTAAATACCTACCTACTTAAACAATAATGTTGAGTCATCGCGAGGATTGGCTAGGTAAACACTAGTGACTTACCTACTGGCTTAGGGACATTCATGTGATGAATCTTTGGCCTAAATCACCGTGCTAATTTAAATTATTGAGACACGAGCGGCTGCCCGCAACATCGTCCTCATGGATTTCAGTTTCATTCAAACTTGCATCCCTTATTTTATCCCCTAGGGAATAGAATTGATCAAAATCCTTTTTTAGCGGATGCCTACATCATAACATCTACCTGCATACCAAATATCAGCCCGTTCCGACCAGTACTTTGGGCTGTGCGTTGATAGACCACTATGTCAGTCAATCAATTTGTAGTTAGACGATTATTTCGTTTTAGAACCTGTTTCTTATACATATTCGTAAGTGATGTGGTTTTATAAAACATGTGATATTTAGTCCACATCTTAAGAAAAAAGGAACAAGATTGCCACTATCCGCAACAAAGCAATCCCTCACAACGACCCTTGAGTCTTATAATGCAGGGCTAATGCTGAAGTGAAGGCACCTCAACAAAACACCTCTTGACGAAAGAGGTCCGAAGAATGGCCTTGGTCCATGTAAACGTTTGAAAGACTTTATCACGTTGCGATAGAGTTTGAAATTGCACTGTTAGTTGAATTGCACTGGCACAGGGTTTCTTTTAAAGGTGGTTTGGTCAGTTTTCCTCGTTTCTGCTGAAAAGGCTCAAGGTCTTATGTTTTGTGATTGAATTCTAGGTGTTTTCGATATGAAAAGAGTTAACAACGATTAAGAAATTAGTGTGACCATTTTGTTAAAGATTTTTGAGATGTGTATCTACTTATAGCCAACTTTTTAATTTGTAATAGAACTGCCAGAAGGTACACTTAAGCGGAAGTTATATTAACATTAACTGATCGATATGAGAATTTAGTTCTATGTATTGAACACCAAATGAGCTCGCTCCATTACTTTAAATCATTTTTTATGTTATAGGGAGTTAAACAAACCAGAGGGTCAGCTGATAGTAAGAGATCAGAGATGGGCAGTGGGCCCATGGACATCAACGATCGCACAAGGGTGGCCTCCGTCCGTTGCCTACCTTTAAAACCCCATACCCTCCCTAACTCAGCTCTTGCATTATCTGACCTTACTCACCAGCAGAAACATAACACAACAACTTTGCAGTAATAGTCAAGGAGCACTTCGTAGCTTTGAAGTGCTACATAACTATTAAAAATCCTTCTAAATAAACTTTTATTTTTTAATACAAAAGTACTATTGTCCTTTGGTAGTGAATACACTGTCCGAATGATATTTCTGCTTGCGGCGCGGCTGTCGCACAGATGTCGCGTTAGTGTCGCGCCCGCGGCGATACACTCCTGCCAGTATATCGGGGATTATTAATAATATGAGTACCGGTATACTAGGTACTAACTTAGCCTTGAACGAAAACATTAACATGAACATTTGGTTTTTATGTTTGGACGATATGCCCGTTGGTCGAGTAGCTAGAGACCCTGGCTACAAAACCAAGGGTCGCGGGTTCGAATCCCGCTAGGGGCAAATGTTTGTGTGATGAACATCGGCATTTGTACTCGAGTCATGGATGTTTATAAAAGTATTTAAGTATGTCTATCCGTTCCCTAGCTCCCATAGTACAAGCTTCGAGCTTAGTTTGGGGCTAGGCAATTGGTATGTTAGTCCAAGGCATTTATTATTTATTATTTATTATATTTTGTAGGTACATAGTGTTTGATGTAATAACCAGGCATGTCAATTCAGGATCATAGTCGCAGCGTACCTTGGGCTCTAAGCCAATGGCCGAGGATGGAACCGGGAGGATGCAATTCGCTAGGATGATGGATGAAGATAGTGTTTGATGTTGGTTAATGCTAGACACGTGCAAGCTACAAGTAAGTCAAAGTTAAGGTCAAAGTAGTTGAATTTGCAATTAGATTTACATATATTTTTTTTGCACGTCACATCTTTTTTCCTACTAGTACAAAATAACGTAACGTTTGGTTGGTACGCGCGCACACGACTTTAGACGATTCTAACTTGGACGTTGACGAAACATACGAAGCCAAGACACTAGATACTGCATACTTTTATGATTTAAGTTAAATTTGTAAAATAAAATATAATATGTACTATATCTCAGCTAATATACCGAATGATATTTTGGCTGGTCGCTATGTGGCTGTTACATAAAGTTTACTGAAAATATATCACTACATAGTATAAAACAAAGTCGCTTTTTCTGTCATGTTGTCTGTTGTATGTCCCTATGAACGCTTAAATCTTTAAAACTACGCAACGGATTTTGATGCGGTTTTTTTTAATAGATAGAGTAACTCATGAGGAAGGTTTTTATGTATAATATCATCCATTAAATAGTGGACAAGTACCACGGGCGAAGCCGAGGCGGGCCGCTAGTGTATTATAAAAGAATGAGTCACGAAATTAACTCTGCGGTAGCAATACCTCTCACTTAAAATCATTATGTATTAAAAGTATTTTTTTCCTAAATTCGTATTAACATGAAATGGAATTTTCATAAACACCATATTTAGTGAGATATACAAGATTTGAGTCACACTGAGACACTAATTACACGATCAAAGAGAGAGCGGGGCAAAATTAACACATAAGCCAGACTTCATAATACAAATTGAAGATTAAAAGGTGAATTAAATTATGAAAATCACAAATTTAAAGTGAATCCCGCGGGGAAAGGTTTCCTGAAAATAATTTGGCACAACAGAATTATAATAAATTGCGAAGTCGACACGAATTCTGCCAACTCTATGGAAACACTTTATCTTTAAGAATTTTGTATTCTTTTTGACACGCTAGCTGTGTCAGAATTAGGGCTGTGCGTGTTATGTTTCCAGTAAATGTTCGTGAGTTATCGACAAAATCTAATCGATGATCTAAAAATGTCATAATTTATCTTCTGATTTGTTCTGCTCCTAAGAAATAATAATAAGTAATAAGTTGACAGATTTCGTGCAGAACCTAGATAAAGCGACTATTGTGAATCACGTATTTAACTTTATATAATCCCATTGAGTATCACGTGTTCCCATCTTGATAATACACAGTATATTTCTCCTAGTATTTGATACATGAGACACGTACTTATTACCATGTATCGTACAAATGTATAAGTATAATTATAATACGCGTAATTACATACATACGCATTTAGAGCTTGAAACTACACCTAATTAAAATGTTTGCAATAATCGTAAAATTTCGGTCACAGAAAATACTGCTCTTAAATTCACTTGTCGCCTCACACAATTTGCAAACAAAACTGCTATTTCAATTCACCAACAGAGCTACAGTCCCTATATTATTTAATTCCCAACTCCAAAAGTCACTTTTGCTTATCTTCAACAGATTTTATGCAGTTTTTACAATCCGTCCCGAGAGCGGTGTAAAATCTTCGCCGTTCCAATTTAAAAAAGCATAAAAGAACGCCGTCCCTGATAGATATTTTCCCTCGTCCAGAAGTTTCTAACTCGACATCCCTACGCGGGGCCGGGAGAATTAGAATAATTTATCTATGAGATTTCCCAAAGGTTCGCGACGAGACAACGGATAAAAGTCTCTTCCAGGCAAAAATTCTTGGGACCTGTTACAAAGCTTTGTAAGGACCACCTGACTGTTTCATGTTTGTGAGAGTTGAGGTGATACGTGGGGTGTTGTGTGCATTTTTGAAGACGTCGGTACGGGTTTCTGGATCCCGTATCTCGGATCCCGTGTACGGGATGCGGGCAGTGAGTGACGTGCATCGAGCTTGTTTATTTACATCAGAATGTGGAGGGATGTTTTGTACCGTTGCCGTTGTTGTTGAATAACTTCCGCTCGGCGGTGATAGGGACTGTATGTCTATTGTATAGGTTTGTTCTGTCAATCAAATTCGTGATGAAATGGAAAAATACCGTGTGGATTTTTTGAGCCAGACTCATCGACTTGAGAAATTGAGATTCGTTTTTGGTTTTCACTGCACTTCGATTTGTATCTCGTCATAATTTTAACGATTGTTGTTTCGAATTAATTTTGGTTTATTTACAGATGGTGGTCTTACGTTCGGTTAATTCGCTTGTAGGTAAAACATCAACATTTCATCGGTTCTCCGGCTATTAAGTGGTATCTAACATGTTCTATATAAATTTATATAGCAACAACGTAGTACACGTCCATAGCTTCATGTTTCGGATGTGCATAATATGAAACACGGCTGTTATAAAAGTGCGATCAAATCTGTTAAATTTAATAGTAAAAATATGGAATAAAAGATTCATGTTACTACATATAACAGTTTTAGCGACATACTACGAACTTAGATATCTTTATAATATGATTGCACTGACAATTTACCTGTTCCCTAGCAGTACATAATACCTTTGTCCTTTTACGTTATATAAAATATAAAGTCTCGTTGAATGGCACGATTGCGAGTTGAAGGCATGAATATATCTCGTCTAGAGCCCTGGTTAAATGTAAAAAGACAATGCCGATTTTGTTAGGGCAGGTGGCGTCTTTTTAATTCGAGCGTCCACCAACCACACTTGGTAATCTATATTCTTGAGGGCATTACAAACGATATTTGCTATGGCAGTAAAGCTGTAAACTCAGTCCGAACTGAGTAAATCAGGTTTGAACTTTTTTTCGCTTCATACATTTTTCTATGGGAAATTGAATTTTTTTGTTTCTTGCGTCCATCGACGAAGCGTAAAAAATATATATTCTTGAGGTCATCACAAACAATATTTGCTATGCCAGTAAAGCTGTAAACTCAGTCCGAACTGAGTGAGACAGCCGAAAAAATTCAATTTCATACATTTTTCTATGGGAAATAGATTTCATCGACGAAACGTGAAAATGTATATTCTTGAGGTCATCACAAACAATATTTGCTATGGCAGTATAGCTGTAAACTCAGTCCGAACTGAGTAAATCAGGTTTGAACTTTTTTTCGCTTTATACACTTTTCTATGGGAAATTGATTTTTTTTGTTTCTTGCGTCCATCGACGAAACGTGAAAATATATATTCTTGAGGTCATCACAAACAATATTTGCTATGGCAGTATAGCTGTAAACTCAGTCCGAACTGAGTGAGACAGCCTAAAACGTTTCCACTCTAGGCGTTCGCTCCTGCATTTTTGTATGGAAAATTGCAACTTTTTTTTTCTCGCGTCCATCGACGAAACGTGAAAATATATATTCTTGAGGTCATCACAAACAATATTTGCTATGCCAGTATAGCTGTAAACTCAGTCCGAACTGAGTGAGACAACCGAAAAAATTCAATTTCATATAGAAAAATGTATGAACGTCGATGGACGCAAGAAACAAAAAAAAAACAATTTCCCATAGAAAAATGTATGAAGCGAAAAAAAGTTCAAACCTGATTTACTCAGTTCGGACTGAGTTTACAGCTATACTGCCATAGCAAATATTGTTTGTGATGACCTCAAGAATATATTTTCACGTTTCGTCGATGAAATCTATTTCCCATAGAAAAATGTATGAAATTGATTTTTTTCGGTTGTCTCACTCAGTTCGGACTGAGTTTACAGCTTTACTACCATAGCAAATATTGTTTGTGATGACCTCAAGAATACATATTTTCACGTTTAGTCGATGGTCGCAAGAAACAAAAAAATTCAATTTCCCATAGAAAAATGTATGAAGCGAAAAAAAATTCAAACCTGATTTACTCAGTTCGGACTGAGTTTACAGCTTTACTGCCATAGCAAATATCGTTTGTAATGCCTTCAAGAATATAGATTACCAAGTTTGGTTGGTGGACGCTCGAAAAAAAAGACGCCAATTTTACGCATTGTCTTTTCTTATCTGAAAAAGAACAGATTTGTTTGGTGTTGTAAGTTTTACTAAATAGTGAGTCAAGATGAGGCAACTAAATTATCATAAGTTGACTGTTGGTACCCATCATACTATGAATATATGAACACATTTTGGGCAAAGTTGCTTAGCTTTACGCGCTAACCGCAGCGTCATCGAGTTTGTCAGGCCCGTTGGCCTAGTGGTCAGAGACCCTGGGTACAAAACCAAGGGTGGCGGGTTCGAACCCCGCTAGGGGTAAATGCTTTTGTGATGAACATCGACATTTGTTCTCGAGCCATGGCTGTTTATGTAAAGTATCTCAGAATACTGTATTCTGAGGTTAAGATCTAAAAAGAAATTTATTTTGACCAAAAACTCTTTGTTCAAGTAGCACATGTAATTTTTTTCACTTGGTAACTAACCAGTATTGATGCAACGGTAATAAAGGTGTATTTGGAGCGGCATCGCAATAACTCAGTACCAGAGAGTACACAACCCGAGGCATCTCAGCGACGCATGAGCGCGTCCTGTCGGTATTAGCTGCAGAGTGCTACTTCCTTCTTGCATCGAGTGCTACTTGCGTGTTGTCTGGTTAAAGGTCTGTTTATTAGTGGCTAGCGGCCGCCCGTGACTCCTTTCGCGTGGATTTCCATTGGTGATGATCTTTACGTAAGGGAAAAAAACATAAAACAATAGAGGTTATTGCTATGATTCTGCTGGTGAGTAAGGTTGCCAGAGCTCAGTTGGGGAAGGTATGGGGTCTTAAAGACAGGCGATCCAAGGGTCACCTATCTTTAAGACCCAGGCACAAGTGCCTTGTGCGGTTTTTGATGTCCATGGGCAGCGGTGATCTTTTACCATCAGGGGACCCCGTGTTTATTTGCCTACCTACAAAATAAAATAAAAAGATGCTGTAGTCTTAACCCAATTGAAACTTAAAAACACGAAAGCTATGAAAACTAGGAATCTCAATACGCTTACTTAAGAAACCAAAGCAGAAGTTGCTATCAAATTCAAACGTCGTCCGTATAACTTGTTTAGAGTTTTCGTGGAAGTTTTTTAAAT
Organism: Nomophila noctuella; assembly: GCA_958496325.1. Lineage (NCBI taxonomy): Eukaryota > Metazoa > Arthropoda > Insecta > Lepidoptera > Crambidae > Nomophila > Nomophila noctuella. The sequence continues at coordinate 12,988,178 of OY292499.1, read as the reverse complement.
CCCGCGTCGCGAGAGCAAATGGCATAGAACTAACTATTGGCAACATTTCAGGTCTTCCCAAAGGACCAAGTGAAATTGTTTAGTGCTTAAGACCCATTTTTGTACCGTGAAGTTCCGGGATTCGATAGCAATGACTTCAGGTTGCATTTTACGGCTTTGGTAACTGATATCTTTCTTGTTGCGGAAATTATACACAAAATGGAAAGTAACATCAATGTAAGTGTTATTTTTACTTTAAGTATGAGAAACGGCAAAGTTAGGAGGAAAATAGCAACACCAGAAATTAATTTCTTTTGCAATAAACTATTTTTATTTTCCCGTATTGTAATGAAATAATAAATATACAAATATTTTTCAGTACAGACTAGTAAATAGGTCTAATAATGGATCTTATGCCTAGATCTCAAAAACTTTATATTTTACAAGCAAGCCGCCAATATCTTATTTCTATGTCAAAATTGATTCATTCCTGAAAGAAATGATACATCTCAAAAAGAAAGGTAATAAGCAAAAGAGTATACTTCTTAATTTAAAAACATTAGTATGTATAACATCGTATTTATATTTCACGCTCGTCCCATCTCCATAACAGATTCGAATATGAGACTTGAAAAATTAAGCACCTACATCAGTAAGGCCTGGTTATTTATTGCGTGCGATTTTCGACCTTAGGCCGACGGCTTAAGAACTGGGGCTTAACCTGTAGTTTCTAAGCCTGTCGGGGCGTGTTTACGCACCGTACTAACTCCGCGTGACAAATATCCGAGTTCGCAGCGCTTATGTCACGCGCCTTGTCGTCGTCACGTATGTTGCGTTGTAATCTAACAATCGAAGCTTTACATAAACAATGAAGTGATGTTGTGTCGCGTCGGTGTTTTGATGTCTACATACTTTAGTACATTTGGCGAAAAAGAAAAACTAATTTATGCAGTTGACTTTTTTAATAGTATACCTTTATTAAGGTTTTTATTTACGTTGGGAGGAGCTGGATGCGAGACGCCGAGGACCGGACTTAATGGAGAGCCCTAGGAGAGGCTTATGTCCAGCAGTGGACTGCGATATGCTGATGATGATGACATCAGATATCAATATAGGCTTATCCTGTAGTTTCTAAGCCTGTCGGGGCGTGTTTACGCACCGTACTAACTCCGCGTGACAAATATCCGAGTTCGCAGCAGCGCTTATGTCACTTATGTTATTTATTGCGTGCGATTTTCGACCTTAGGCCGACGGCTTAAGAACTGGGGCTTAACCTGTAGTTTCTAAGCCTGTCGGGGCGTGTTTACGCACCGTACTAACTCCGCGTGACAAATATCCGAGTTCGCAGCGCTTATGTCACGCGCCTTGTCGTCGTCACGTATGTTGCTAACAATCGAAGCTTTACATAAACAATGAGGTGATGTTGTGTCGCGTCGGTTTTTTGTTGCCTATTCTGTTTGATTATTTACCCCGTAACTTTAGTTTATTTGACAAAAGATAAAAAAATGATGACAAATCGTTTTTTTTTAGTTTACGTTTTATTTTAAAGGGTACCTTCATTTAGGTTTGGTTTGAGTGCAGCAGATATCTTGTTTCCAAGTTTTCCTTTTTATCCTATCAAAATTAACATATCCCTCACTGGCCTATTCCTTTACTACAAACAAAGGTTGTCCCTACATCTTAAGCTGAAGTGTAATAATTAAACGCGATAAATCGTGTACAATCGCGCACATTCAGCGGACAGCCCGCGCCTCCGCAAACAACGCCTAGTATTTGCGCGTCTTGTGAGAGCGCTCGTGATGAATGTCCTCCTGCGCCGTTGTCACGCGGTCCATCGCTGTTAGTGAGCCCAGCCCATCACTGTTTTTGGAGGCTTAGAGTCGATGTTAGTACTTGTGCAATTGTGTAGGTTTAGGTTAGATGCTACCTTACATCCAAGTGGGTGTGTCGTATTGATATGAAATAAACGTTTTAAAAATTTTATTATTTTTAAAACGTCACAAGCAACATGAGTTTAATGCCTCCCATGTGCAATATGAATGTATATTTGGACTAAAACTGTCTTGTTTCATTTAATGTAGCACCACACCAGCGGACAGGCCGCGTAGTGTTTGCGCGTCTTGTGAGAGCGCGCGTGATAAATGTCCGTCCGCTGCGTTGTCACGCGGTCCATCGCTGTTAGTGAGGCTGAGTAGGTGTTAGTACTTGTGCAATTTTGCTTGGGCTAAGGTTATTTTATATCTCAGTAGTTATTTCATATCGATATGAAATAAAGCGCGCGTTATAAATACCGCTGCGTCATCACGCGGCCCGTGTTTGTTGAGTGGGTGTATTTGTGAAATAGTGTAGGCTTAGGGTAGATGTTACATCACATATACAAGTAGGTACACAATGTTTGTATTGAGATGAAACTGATGTTTTAAAAGTCCTGTTATTCATTAAATGAGGCAAGGATCACGGATTCTGTTAGAAAGTTAGTTAATACATTAAAAAATCCTTTTAATGTGTCCTTTTGAAGTTAGATGTAATAGTTACATCGCTGACTTGTTTAATTTAACATGTTGTTAGGTTGTCCCTTCATCTTAAAACACCGCAGGCGTAGTGTTTGTGCGTCTAGTGAGAACGCGCGTGATAAATGTCCGACGGCTGCGTTGTGTCACGCGGTCTGTCGCTATTGAGCGGGTGTGGGTGTAAGTTTGTGTGTAGGCTTTGGGTATATGTTGTTTTATGCAACCGCAGTGAATGTCCTAGGACTGACTTTGACGACCCGCTTGGTGAAATGGTCAAGATGATGCCTATTATACAAGAGGACGCGAGTTCAATTCCCGCACAGGACAAACATTTGTGTGCATGAGTTGCATGACATGTCTGTTTGTCCTGGTCTGGGTGTTCTATGTATCTATTTAAGTATATTTGTGATACCACTGTTGATTCTGATGTTTGTAACACAAGTGCTTAAGCTACTTAAAACGGAGTCAGATCTATATATATGATGTTGTGAAATATTTATTTATATTTATATTTAACCGGCCAGTATTCTTGAAATTGGGTAAGGTCGTTGATAACGCATGAAGTTGAATATCGGTCGAATATAATATACCATTATAACTTTTGTTCAGTTTCTTATTTAATGTACTATTAGGATTTTCTGTAATGTGTGTCAAACATCCTGGCATTTCCAGAAGAAGAAAGAAAGTAACTGCTTAACTTCTGATGTCTTTAACTGAGTCTAGCTCGCAGTTTTCTAAGTAAGAGCCTTATCATTAGGAATATTTACGTATGTCATTAATATCAGACTGAGCTCGAGCTCCCACAAACCCACAGAAATAGTTGCAGCTTTTAAGAACCTAATCAAGTAAAAACCAACCCTCTCTTGAAGAAAGGAAATGGTCCTGAGAGTCATTTCGAAAAGTCTCAGTGGTTTATGCGACGGTAAATTCCCGGTTGCATTCGGAACGGGCGAAAGGAGTGGTGGAACTTGAGAGAAGGAAGCAATTAGACCATTCAAATTATTAGGTTTAACTTCGAACTTTCGTAAAAATAACTTTTCGATCCGATTGTACAGTTGGCAGACTAAGAAAGTAAACGGTAAAAGAAAAATAGAAAATTTATTCATAAAAAAAAACTTTTGTCTTTCCAGCAATAACAAGCTACAATAACGTAATGCAGTGAACTTTTTAACACATCATATTATAGTGTTTTTAGATATACGCCTACAATGGTTCGATAACTGTACTGTACTTCTAGCCTGTCTCAATCAGTTCGCACTGATTATACAGCTATACTGCCATAGGAAATCTCATTTGTAATGCACTCCAGAATATTAGCATGTTCGGTCGATGACTTCCAGAAAAAAAAACACGCTACCGCCCCTACAAAAATCGGCATTGTCTTTCACCCAGTCCCCTTTCCTCCAACCGTACCAGTTTCAGATAAGACCGAGCGAACCCTGTCGTTATAAAATCAAGACCCGACTCCGGCAACTCCTGGCCAATTGAAAAGGTGCCGTTTGCTCTAATTATATCGAGTTCGTACCGTTTTTTACAAGACCCGGGCAGCGGTCCTGAATACAGAGCAGTTGCGATATACTTTGCACCTGTTTTTTTTAGGCTTTGTTGCTAAATATTTGGTTTCGGTGTCGGACTTTTTTTCGCAGGAAAAAGGGGAGAGGAAATAGCTGCAGGCTAGCTAGACATAGGAAGGCGTTTGGAGTGTGCGGAGTTTGGGAATACAGTTTATCCCACTACCCATCGTATATACTCGTATGTGGAGTTATTAATTTAATTACTAATTAAATTGTTTAGAAAACCCTTTGACAAATTCTTCTATTGTTAAAAACTGAATACATGTCTCCTAGGTGATGTTTAGGTCTTTAAGTTTTATACATATTATGATGACAAGATGCTTACATCACTTTAGACTAACTTTTAGTCTATTCATCTTAACCCTCTGACTGACTCCAAAATGATAGATACGATTAAGTATTTAAACATACCAATAGCGTGGTCAATCGATAATCTATACGGGTAAATCCGTAACCATTTAAACAAAAATCAATAACATCCGCAAAGTAAAGCGCATAGAGTGAAAAATGCAAACAACTGAAAACCTACCATGGAGCGCGTTGTCTTTGAAAAAAGAAGAGCTTTACTGGACTGGGTGTCAACGAAATAGTTCTCCTAGAATTACTTTGAAAGGTAGAAAATATTGACAAACAAATTCTAAAATTGTATGAGTATCTGACGATATTACATATTTTGTTATGGCTCTGAAATAATCTGTTATTACACTAGTCACAAGAGTAATGGATCATTAGATATGAATCCACATATTTCTCGGGTAAAACTCGGGTAATATTTATTACTCTATTTAATGTAACATTAACTTTCAATTAAGAATTGGTTTTTACCAATCTTAATACTATAAACCTAGTTGCGCTGTAACAATCACTTGAAATAGTTGCTGCGGCCAATATCAATACTATAGTCCTCTACTTTTTTTTTTTACCTGCCTTTTTACACACTTACCTAAATTAGTATTTTGACATGACGCATATTTTTAAATTCAAATATAATGAAAATTCTAGTTCCCAATATTCTTCTGATTGGGAACCAAAGTTGCATCCAGGAAATTCCATTCCGTGTTCCAAGCCTATATTTCATTTGGGAGCCAGTACAAGCCGCGAATCCGATAAATCCACAGATTTCTATTACAGATACCGCGATTCTTTCCGTGTATTTAATTTCATGCCGGTTGTGCTCTGGGTTTCTTATTTTTAATTTTTTACCCCCCTAAATCTGTCTGGCCCGTTATTGGTCGACAATCTTGCCCAATAAAAATGTCCGTGTAAAGATAATTTGGGGAGTCTGTATTTACGGTCCTATTTGGATGCTGTTTTTGGTTAGAACGTTTTCGATTTGTGTTTTCGAGTTGGTTGTTTGTTTAGAGTTCTATTTTCTAAACAGGATTGCCTAATCTTGTAGGATTATAAATTAGAATGTTTGTGGCCACAAGTAACATACTTACACATAAGAATGTACGAATAAATGATGGCGGTCGGAATTTTCCGGATTATATTCTTCTAGGATAAAAATCTTACATTTTTCTATCCTAGTAAGTCATTTTATTATCACAAATCATTCAAATGCAAAAGTTATTGCGCAAAAGAGTAACAAACATGTGTACATACGCAAATGTAAGTAAGTAACTAGCATGTTTTTAGGGTTCCGTAGCCAAATGGCAAAAAAACGGAACCCTTATAGTTTCGTCATGTCTGTCTGTCTGTCTGTCTGTCTGTCCTGGCTCGTTCTCCGCCGTTTCTGAACCGATTGCCACGAAAATTGGTGGAGAGATGTATAGTGATAATTCAAGAATTTTAAAATAATCGAAAAATAATTATTTTTACCCCCCCTCCCAAACAACAAAAAGTGAATTCGAAAAAAAAACTTTGACTTACCCCATCGTGTGGGGTATCGTTAAAAAGGTATTTTTAAATACAATAAAACTTGCCTTGAAACCATGTGGATCAAACACCCCAGTCTCGAGATATATTAATACAAAGTTAAAATTAGAGCGTCCCCACCCCTTAACTTTTGAAATACTATTACAATAATTTTGAAAAAAATGTCCTGTATACCTCCAAGTAAGTACTTTCAACGAAAACTATAGCGAACTCTGTATCATACATAGTTATTTTTATACAACTTGACCAACTTATGACATGCAGTTGCCCTTACTAAATGGTGTCTTAAGCGGTCGGGCCATCTTTTAGATACGGAACCCTTTCATGGGCGTGTCCGACACGCTCTTGGCCGGCTTTTTATTTTTTAAAGTTCCACCTTCATTATTAATGAATCCATGACGAAGTGAGTTAAGTAGGTAGTAATTTAAATATATTTTTTCCTTTGACGCACGAGTTAACTGCCGTATTGTAAAATATTTAATCATCCTACTATAAACAAAGGTTGCACATAAATCACACCTTATGAATGCCAACAAATCCCTTCTCGTCGTTGGAATAATAATGTGTTTCTTAAACACTAAGTGCCGCATCGTCGGAACGTTACCTGAATTAATTACTTGCTTTAATTAAATTTTTTCGCAGGAAAGCGACGGTGTAACTGCATTCAGGCTTGTTAATTACGTTGATAAGAAATTAGGTTGGAAAGGTTTTCTTTTCATCGTCTTAGTATCTACGTTGTTAAGAGTGAGTCTACGTGGAAGAAGAAATTGGATGGAAAGTAAATATAAATAGAAACCGACCATATTTCATTCTAATAATTCTTCTAGTGATTTTCGGCACAGGTATAGTGTACGCACAGTCCTTTTTGTTCTACTTATGTAGTGCCTGAGCACTTAAATGCCTTCGTGGTGTAGTGGTTAAACCGCGGAAGTTGCGGGTGCATATTCTCCAAGTTTTCCCATTTTGGTTAAGATATCGCCAGTTTGAATCACCGGATTGTTCGATAAGTATGATGATTTCTTGCTTCGGAAGGCACGTTAAGCCGTTGGTCCCGACTATGATCCTAATTGTCTGGTTTTCTTTGTGCGGGTTTCGGAGGTCAGACGATAGTCGCTCCAATGTGAGCCAGGATTGTCAATTCAGGATCATAGTCGAAGCGTACCCTGGGCTCCGAGGCAATGCCCGGAGTATGCAACCAAGAGAAGCTAAGATGATGATGATGATGATGAAAAAGTGCTCATGCTCAACAAAGTACAACTAATGGTATGCATTGAACTCTGAAGATCTCTCCAGCATAAAATGGAATGACTTGAGTATATGAATAAAGTTGCGTTTAATCTTTTTCAAATCATTGTTATCATTAATTTAAGTAAAATAAAAGTTTTCTTGAAGTCCACAAAGACGTCTTGATTACCATTTTCACTTAAATAACAACCAAAAGTCCTTTGTCATGTTGCTCATATACAAATGCTAGGAGACTGTTAAAACATTTTTCAAGTAAACATACGACGTAGGACCGAACGCAATGAAAATATTTCTCCATACAGAATCCGTAGCAAAATGTTCTGTATACCAAGACGCCACGGCGGTTCTTATTCTGAACCTTAGACGGTTGGTTTAAGGCTAGTTTTTCTCTGTAAGAAAGTGAAATATGGCCCTGAATAAAGAACGAGATATGAGGTGCGGCCAACGAATAATTTTCTTGTGAACTCTCATTTATTTTGCGGTTAAACTGTACTTGGTATTGCTCTATCAAGATAATTGTAAGAGCAATTAGCCTAAAAGTTTCCTACTTTTCTATTCTCTTATCCTTTTAGTTGATTATTAAGCATCAAATATCCTAAAAGGTGCGTAAAATGGCTAAACTATTGCTTTTTGTACTTGACCCTCAATTAAACATGTAGGTATAAGAAAAAAAAAGAAACCGTAACAAAGACCAAAATGTCACATCTAAAGTTCAAAAAAAGATTAAGTATATTAACAATGTTATTTAAAGACTTAAATAAATATCTTGTATCTGGAAACTTAATACTGAAAAATTACTAAAATAAACTGAGAGTGAATGAATGATTAAAAGAAAATGTTTCATTATAATAACTCCCACTCAAAGAAAGTCACAAGCCTATTTCCCTTACAAAATGTAATATCTCCGTGTTCTTCACAGAATATTTATTGGCAATATTCCATTCAAGAGTCGGTCCGAAAATACCACAGAATAAATCAGAAATGATTTTTCCACAAGAATGCGATTACAGAATCAGGGGAATAAAACGTTTTCCCCCAATGAAGCGTATAATTGAAGCTGTAAAATTAACACTGGAACTATTTTCGATCAGAAATGATAATGCAGTCTGGAAAGGATGTTGCGAAGGAACATTTTGATATTTTTGAACAGTTTACTGGTGATAGCTGGAGATATAGAGCAGTCGACAGTCGTTCCTCAATGTAGGGTGAGAATATTAATATTAGTTTATTATTAGCGGCCGCTTGCGACTTTCTACGCGTGGATTTCGGTTTCCGCACAATACGTAGTGTTATATACCTTAAAGCCTCACTCGGCAAATCGACTATCCCACACAAAAATGTTTATCTAATTCGAACCAGTTGTTCCTAAGAACAGCGTGTATAAACAAACAAACTGTTAGCTTTAGGATCTTATAGCATATTGATACTCGTACCTTTAAACCTCCTTGTGTCATGTAGTGCCGGCTCAAATAGTACTATCCCAACCATTCTGTGGGTGTCTAAGTCGCTATAATAAGCACCTCAGAGATATTAAAGAAGGATAACCAGAATCATTCGCCTGTGTTTAATTTTTAAACATTCTGTGTTCATCAACTCACCTAATCAGCGTTGTAATCATGGGCGTACCCCTGTGAGACAAGGGAGAAACCAATGTAATAAGTGTCGAACTTTAATGACGAACTTTAGAAGTAAATAAATATAACTATTTTCTTCGTTATTTGTTTGTTGGGGTGATATAACAAACACTTTATTGGGGGGTGCCTACGTCCCTGCTCCAGGGTTTTTTTAATGTCAGCAAACGAGCCAGCGGGTCGCCTGATGGTAAGCAATCACCGCCGCCCATGGACATCCGCGACACCAGAGGTATCGTTGATGTGTTGCCGGTCTTTTAAAGGAGTGTGGACCTCCGGCACACTCACAAACCAAATGAAACACTATAGTAGATACTATTATTTCAAGCTGATGTTATGTGAGAGGGTGGTACTTCCCCGAACGAGCCGGCCCATTCGTGCTGTGAAACAGCATGGCTCTACCACTACATGTGATGATGATGATGATGAACATTAACTCACTTCATGTCAACAGGACCACAGCAACCACCTCCGGCGTGATGGTGGCCTCTGCTTCGAGATCCCGCCATGGCAGCACCTGCCGGTCGAGCTGGAGAACCACCTCAACACCCTGAGGGAGAGGTTCGGGAACACCACGTCAGCTCGTCGCCAGATACGAGGGTCACAGCTTGCACTGGTTAGCAGGTAAGATAATAAGCCATAAGGAACTTGAAGCCCTGAAATACCAAGAATATTTCGACGACCGAGTGCCCGGTGTTGTGGCCGCGGTTTCTAACCCGCGGCCAAAGCAGAACAAATTAAAGAAGAAGAAAGAAGTGAACAAAGCACAGGAAAAACAAACAATGTGTGGGGATCTATCAACACACAGGACAAACATTTGTGTGAACGAGTATGTCTGTTTGTTCTGGACTGGGTGTTATATTTGTAACACCGCTGTTGATTCTGGTATCTGTAATACAAGTGCTTCAGCTACTTACCACGGAGTCAAATCAATGTAAATGATGTCAGATTTTAATAATTTAAGCAGCACCAATGGCCCGTAGCTGTCTCGTAATAATCCAATTGAGATCTGCTGCGTATCGTGATTTAAAAGGGAATTGTTTTCGTTTCGTTGTAGTTCCGTTAAGTCGTAATTGCAATATGTATCTTTTTGGATATTATATTTTAAGCATTTTTGCATACTAAATGAACCGTGAAATGAAATACCGTAATCTATATTATTTAAAATTATAAACAAAGAAATACGTGCCCGGATTGCAAGAGGTGCTCGGTTCGATCCCCGCCTGAGCCATCTGAGGTCAGATTAACTTTTCTTTGTTTATAATTTTTAAACAATAGATAATGTCATGCATTATGTGTGCATCAATAATTAGTATTATTTTATTTCAGCGAACTATCTCGCTACATGGATACAGTTCTGGCTCCATTCCTCGACACCTACCTTAGAAACATACAGAGCTCCTATCAGCAAATGACGAGTAAGATCTTGAGAAGGATCAAAGATGAAATAAACAACGCAGTGATAAAGAAACAACATATTTACAATGACTTGATCAAGTTGGCTGACCAGTTGAATGTCCCAGGTAACATTTTGTTATTGGATCGCTATATTTGTTAGTAACAACATCTTATGCCTTAGTTAGTCTTTTACGATTAAGGATAAAATCATTAATTATCATGAACTTAGGAGGATCCTATGTGGATTAGGTCCTGCGGTTATACCTACCACCTAAGCGGTTTAAACTTCTAGATTATGCTGTCAAGTACAGGAGTTAAAACTTCAAAATAGTATTATTATTAAAAAAAAATCTTTTAAAGTACATTGTTTATTTCCTAAGTTGACACTTGATAAACAGCGCAGTTCCATGTCCTGGTCATATCCCAACTAATATTATAAATCCGAAAGTAACTCTGTCTGTCTGTCTGTCTGTCTGTCTGTCTGTCTGTCTGTTACGCTTTCCCGCTTAAACCTCGCAACCGATTTTGATAAAATTTGGTACAGACAATCTTTAGACCCTGAGACAGAACATAGGCTACTTTTTATTTCGAAAAAAAGAAATCCACGCGGACGGAGTCGCGGGCGGCCGCTAGTAATAATATAAGCGGCCGCCCGCGACTCTGTCCGCGTGGATTTCAGTTTCCGCCCACAAAGTGTTTTATTAAAGCTTTCCTCGACAACAGAACTATCTAACACAAAAATATCAACCATTAGTTCCTGCGATTTCCGCGTCAAAACAAACAAACAAACCCTTCCGCTTTATTATATTTGTATAGATCCTCCTGTATTCTCCCAGCAATGTGTGACGAAGAGCGTCGTCAAGCCCGCACCATCGCCAGCAAGCATGTCGCCCAAATATACTCGTGCACGGAAGAGGCTCGCGCCTCCATCGCCAAGATGGGGAAGTACGCGGAGGAGATGATCAGCATCACCAAGAACCATATGCAGGCTGCGCTGGACAACGCGACCAAGATACTTGAAGTCAGCGTGCAGAGGAGCAGGGGTACGGAAGAGTAAGTGGGTTTAGTCATTGAGGTGATGCAAGACGTGGTAAATGAAATGTAAAAGTTAACGTTAAGAAAACAATATCCCATAAGGGTAAATGCTCATAATCACCACGCCTGGGGATCTCTACCTCCAGCAGTGAACTGCAAGAAGCACAAAATCTTTCGATTCGATCTTATCTCTCATACTCTTTTAGATAGCGTTTTGACATTTTGGAAAAATAAAAGGACCATGAATAGTTAAATAAAGCATTTGGTTATAAACAAAACAACATAATTTAAAACAGCAACAAAACAAAAAACAAAAGGTTAAAAAAGAAAAGTCTTTCCCGTACCGGGAATCGAACCCGAGCCTCCTGGGTGAAAGCCAGGTATCCTAGCCACTAGACCATACGGGATATGAGGGCTTCAAGCGAAGTTTTTGATGAGTTTTCAGTGACGTAAACAACTGTTAAGGTTTTTTCGTTACGGATTTGTCTATTCTGATCCGATTGGCGTTACGTGTCACTGCCCAGACTTCCCTCGCCATCTGAAATAGCAACGAAGCTTTTTGCTGACGGTATAGGTCGTGTGGTGACAGGCTTTCCAGGAATACCAACAGCACAACCGTGAAAGTTTCCAATTGTCCCCAGAACCGACGTGACCTACTGCCTAAAACACTTATCCCGGTCCGCCGTGACCCTGGGCTACGAGCTGGACCTGAGCCTGACGAACGCTCGGCGCCACAACGAGCAGTCGCACGAGAAGCTGACCTCGTGCAGCAGCAGGGCGCGGCGCGGCGCCGAGGACGCCATGGCCGAGCTCCGGGACCAGCTCTACCAGTGCGTCTATGCTTAGGGATATAGTGTCTTATAAGGAGTTAAATACAGTTTGTTTTTGTTTCCTGTGTTCACCAAATTTTTACTACCCCATGTTTATCTGGAGTGTCGTTAGAAACGACTTCGAGACTTTCCAGAGATTGGGCTGCTACGTTTCCCTGTGTGTTTTCTTGCACCATACTGCAGTCAACAACCTGACAACTTCAGTCAATGCATCCAGCATTGGCCTGCGATAGGCTTGATGACGATGACGATTTTCTGCTTTTTAGAAGTAGCCAAAAAGAAAGAAGTTTCTAGAACTGACGTGAACTCCGTGCGTCAGGCAAGCCCAGAAGATTCCGGGGAATGGGCTGCAGCTTCCGAGCTAAATCCAGCACCGGACTGCTACAGGGTGATAACTTTTATGATGATTTTCTGCTTATTAGAGGTATCAAGGAATAAAGAAAGTTCTAGAACAAACGTAACCTACTGCCTGAAGCACCTATCGCGCTCCGCCGTGACCCTGGGCTACGAGCTGGACCTGAGCCTGACGAACGCGCGGCGCCACAACGAGCAGTCGCACGAGAAGCTGACCTCGTGCAGCAGCAGGGCGCGGCGCGGCGCCGAGGACGCCATGGCCGAGCTCCGGGACCAGCTCTACCAGTGTGTCTATGCTTAGGGATATAGTGTCTTATTAGGAATGAAATACGGCTTGTTTTTGTTTACTGTGTTTTAGCGTTCACCAAATTATTACCCCATGTTTATCTAGAGTGTCGTGAGAAGCGACTTAAAGCCATTCCAGAGATTGAGGTGCTACGTTCCCCTGTATATTTTCTTGCACCATACTGCATTCACCAACTTGTCTAATCCAGTCAATGCATCCAACCATGCAACAATGCTTGTTAGCGATAGGCTCCAGATATTAATGATAATTTTCTTCCTTTTAGGAGTAGCTTAAAAGAAAAAAGTTTCAGAACTGATGTGAGCTCCTCAAGAAGCTATTCCGCTCAGAGATGAACCCGTGCTCCTCTAGTTCTTCCTAACGCGTGGCGTCTGGCAAGCCCAGGGGATTACGGGGAACAGGCTGCAGCTTCAGAGCTAAATCCAGCACCGGACTACTACAGACTGATAACCTGTATGATACTTTTCTTATTTTTAGAAGTAAATGGCTAAAAAAGTTTCTAGAACCGACGTAACCTACTGCCTGAAACACTTATCCCGGTCCGCCGTGACCCTGGGCTACGAGCTGGACCTGAGCCTGACGAACGCGCGGCGCCACAACGAGCAGTCGCACGAGAAGCTGACCTCGTGCAGCAGCAGGGCGCGGCGCGGCGCCGAGGACGCCATGGCCGAGCTCCGGGACCAGCTCTACCAGTGCGTCTATGCTTAGGGATATAGGGTCTTATTAGGGATTAAATATGGTTTGTTTTCGTTCGTTCTATTTTATTGGCCACCATTTTTCTGGAGTGTCTTAAAAAGCGACTTAGAGACATCCGAGGTATGGGTTGAAGCTTCCGAGCAAAATCTAGCAGTGGACTGCAATAGGCTGATAACCTTTATGACGCATTTCTTCTTTTTAGAAGTAAATAACGAAGAAACTTTTTTAAACCGATGTAACGTAAATACGAGAATTATTGCATAGCATCAGTATAAACTAATTCCTCATATACTCATATCCGAAAGTAATATCTATTATTATCTTTTTATAACAAAAAAAAAACACTTTTGATGTGCCAGCATGAATATTTTAGATTAATATAAAACTTTTGGCGTGTTTGCCATTTGCATTGCTAGTAATTACATACCACAAAAGGCTTTTTAAATGCAAATAATGTAGACATAATGTAGACGATTATGCCTTAAAGCAAATTTTACTCATAACAAACAATAGCTTCAAACGTGTGACCTCTCGGATAGTTTCCAACTTCTAAATATTAAATTTCGTTATCCACGTGTCGTCTATGGTCCATTATTATTCACATTCAGCTCAAAATGCCCGAATTTACGTAAACCTGTTTACATTCAACAGATATCAACACAATTCCGCTGTTATTATTCCACCTGAATTATTCATGGGTTTTTCAAATAGAGTTTATCTAGTTTGGAAACTAAAGGAGATTTGTATGAATGAATATGAATTCTAAATCTTTGGGACGTCCGTTCCGGTGGGAAGTATACTGAAAATGACATTAGGTTGTTGTATTCAGTACAAATACTCAGTGTATTTGTATTATATGTTGTTTCATCATCATCCTAGCGCACCTCGTGGATAGATCCTCGGCCATTGTTTAGCAGCCCAGGGTACGCTGCGACTATGATCCTGAATTGACCAGCCTGGTTGTAACAATAAAGCGACTGTCGTCTGACCTCCGTTACTCTTGCATGGAAACCAGACCATTCTGATCTAGCCACTAGAATATAAACTGGTTCAGGTACAAACTCACACGAAGAGTTTGATTATGATAGTACTTTGCAATTAATATTAAGCATTGAGTTTGGTAGTGGAATTGTGATTATTCATGACTGAGACAACGAAATATTTATGTTGATCATTCGGCAACAACCAACAGCTAAAATCCACCTCGCTCTACCGCAATTCAGTTATTTGCAATAAACGCGATTCCAAGCGAATCCAATACAACGTTCTGTCCAAATAAATACAATCAAATACCTCACTAATTTATATTCGACCGCTCATTTAATTCTCGGGCAACTAATCTAAATTCATTACTGGTTCCGTGTTGTCTAAATATTTGAATAATTTGATTTCTCTTTGTCGAATGACTGTGGGCGGGTGAGGGCATAATTAGAAAGGACACTGTGGACAGACCGTTGCCTCCGAGCTACAAAATCTCTGGACATTTCTTTGTTTATTACCATTATTTACTAGGGAACCGCCCTGATTTTGCTGAGCTATGATTTTCTATGATCAATATTCCTGTACTATTTTGTGCTTATGTTAAAAACATACGAACTGTCAAAAACAGTTGCGTATCTAATTTTGAAAGATGTTAGCTGTGGCGACACCTATCTACATTGCCAACGCATCTGCGACCTTTCATGACTATGGGCAGTAGCATAATTTTTTATCATCACAATAATTTGAATGTTATTCTTAAACATAAGATTGAGAAATTAAAATACGGTCGTAAGTAAAATACCAAATCATTGTTAATGTTCGGATTCGTAGTTCCGTGCGTCCCTTATTTTCATCAGAGGGCTCGAAGTTCATTGTTGACGGCCCTCGCGGGTCAGCCCCCCCCCTCCACTAGTTATGGCTATAGTTTATGCGCTTCTATAGTAACTTTAATGTTATTTACTGACAGTATTAAGTATTTTTCACCAACTGCGTTTGGCAAGCGTGGTGATTAAGTCAAAACCTATCTTTATGACGAAAACACGATTTCAAATGATGTAGGCCTTTGCCCTGCTGTGGTACATTAATAGGCTGATACTATTACTACTGTATTATAAGCTTGCCTTTTATTGCATTTCCAAACCCTTTTCACCGACATGTTATAACTATTGGCAACGGAAAAAGTGAACATCGAGTTCCTCAGCCTCTCATGAAATCATGTTATAAATTAGCTTTTACTTAATCACTTATCTGCATTTGGTAAGCATAGTGAAACAGATTGAAGCGTGTTTAACAAACCCATGCTATATCCGATAGCTGAAGCCAGTGGGTAAGCGGGGCGGGGTATCTGCTACTCATAACACGAGACTCTAGAGATAGTAGCATCGGGCCGAGGTTTTGAGGTTCTAGGTTCAGAATTCAGGATAGCCAAAATACATATGTCAGTTGTTACGGCGTATGTACCACTCTCCTGTCTAGTGTGACCATCGATGCGTCCGATATTAAATAAA
Organism: Nomophila noctuella; assembly: GCA_958496325.1. Lineage (NCBI taxonomy): Eukaryota > Metazoa > Arthropoda > Insecta > Lepidoptera > Crambidae > Nomophila > Nomophila noctuella. The sequence continues at coordinate 12,972,255 of OY292499.1, read as the reverse complement.
ATGATTAAATATCATATTAAATATCAAGCTTTTATTCTCCTTATATTATCGATAGTAACAGCCTGTGACATCGCACAAAGTATTACTCACGGGCTAGTGGGAAGGGCTGTGGGATATTGTCCCCGTTCAGGGACAACTGGGTCGGAAACGATGGGTTGCATCCGACGATGCGGTGACAGCTGTCAAATGCTATATACACTGACAATGGTGCAAACTGAAGATATATAAAATATTAGATACACATTTTTCTCAATGCATTTGTTGAGTTTGTTCCAATGGCGTATGCTGTGTTGCCCCGGGCAGCTATTTATCTTTTGGAATTGGTGCCTTCAAACATACAGACAGCCAAATGACTTCGTCAATTCCACCGCGTAGTAATCTCTTTATTATTTAATGATTTCAGTTATTTTGCTCTATTATGTGGCTTATCAGGAGGAAATTAATAAATCACATATCCGACGACTTCAAACACAAAATATTTAAAACTAGAAGAGAAGAGCTTAATATTTATTTAATACTAGCGGCCGCCAGCGACTCCGTCCGCGTGGGTTACGATTTCCGCTCACAGTCTTACTAAATATGCTGAATAAAACAACTAATCCAGTCTGTGGGGACTTATAAAAGCCTTTGCTCTACAAAAGGTGGAGTAAAAGCGGTTTTGACCTTATTTTGTTTAGGTATGGGGACCTAATAAAAATCCAAGTTTTCGACCTTGGGAGGAAAAGGCGCGAGCCGCCATCTTGAATTGAATGTGCCAAAATTAGGTTTTTTTTAAATAATGTCTCAACAGTTGACTTTGTGGCAAAAGTGTCTATGGGAAGTAGAAAGAAGACAAAATTACTAACATTTTTCTCATACATGTTTATTCTGTAAGTCTTATAGGTAAAAAGTTACATCTGGTAGAAGAAAAACAAAATTACAAAAATCATCAATTTACTTTAGGCAAATTAGACAATCTTAGGATGTTTTGATCGGGTGATACGGCATCATAAGGGGTTACGCACTGGATAGCTCCCATAATATGAACAGTATGCAAACCATCTATTGTATTGACATTGTGATCCGCATTATCACAAATAACTTGAGAGAATGAATCTGGGTCAACCAAGGTGCCAGCTGCATCAGGACGAATAACGGCAGATTTTTCGAAGAGTGTAGTTTCAAAGTACGACGCCGCGAAGCCCAACGAAGACAGTAAGTCGATAAGTTTCTTTGATCCAAACTTCTTGTACAAATATGTACTGATACCGATCAAAAGTGGCGACAAAAAAGATCTAGGTCTTGCTGCTGAAATTACAGCATGAGATATCGCTTCGCATATTTTATTCCATTTGTCAACAGAGCCACGTTTTTTTTTGGAAATATTTTATTCCGGCGCTTGTAACTTTTTACCTATAAGACTTACAGAATAAACATGTATGAGAAGAATGTTAGAAATTTTATCTTCTTTCTACTTCCCATAGACACTTTTGCCACAAAGTCAACTGTTGAGAAATTATTTAAAAAAAACCTAATTTTGGCACATTCAATTCAAGATGGCGGCTCGCGCCTTTTCTTCTCAAGGTCGAAAATTTGGATTTTTATTAGGCCTTCATACCTTAACAACATAACATCATAAACGCTTTTACTCCAACTTTTGTAGGGCAAAAATACCTACAGACTGGATTAAACGGTCTATAAGCAGTATGCATGGCATGCAGTCAGTCAACTTGCACACTTTCACGGGACTAATTACTCAGGATAGAAATACATAATAGTTTATCTAGGTGACGGAAAACGCTTATCATTATTAACAATAATCTGGAGACCTTATACATTTGAGAAATCATCTGTTCACCGCGTTTCAGATCCGCGGCCGCGCCTCTAGCGAGGTGCGCCATCTATCGGCACATTTTAGAACTAAATAGTTCGCTAGCACCATTTACAATACAATGATAAAATAAAGGAATATACAATAACTTAAAGCCTACCTCGACAAATGGTAACTGGTAAGTGGACTATCCAACACAAAATGTTTTGTCCATTCGAACCAGTAGTTCCTGAGCTTAGCGCGTTCAAACCAATTTGGATCTTGAGTTGCACGTGTTATTGTGAGTCAACCATAAAAGATAGACATATGCTGTTGGGGGATATTTTTTAGGAAATTTTATGTAAAATATTTCCGTCATACATGATGTCTATGTGACTTTAACCATTAAGGCTGCACACGCGACTGAAGCTTAAGAAATGGAGTAAATTCTCCCGTTTTCCCCACATTTCCCTTCACTACGCTACTCCTGTTGATTGTATCGTGATGAAAAGTATCCTATAATATGCCCAGGAGTATGAAGAATAATTGTACCAAGTTTCGTCAAAATCCGTCCAGTAGTTTTTGTTTCTATAAGGAACATACAGACAGACAGACAGACAGACAGACAGACAGACAGACAGACAGACAGACAGACAGACAGACAGACAGACAGACAAAAATTTTACTGATTGCATTTTTGGTATCAGTATCGATCACTAAACACCCCCTGATAGTTATTTTGGAAAAATATTTAATGTACAGAATTGACCTCTCTACAGATTTATTATAAGTATAGATGACAATCATGTTGAATCAAACCGAGTCATCAATGTCATGTTGTTCATTAATTTCTTTGGGTTTTGGTATATTTTAACTCGTAATTCAAACACATCAATACGGGATTTAAACAAAAAATTTATAAACGTTAATAAATCAACTTAACTGAACAGAAAACACCTTCAACATAGAAGAGAATGGTCTCCGTCTGTGGGTGGCGTCGGACAAATTACATAGAACCTCATTATCAGGGAAATCTGTCATGGCTACCCTTTGCCTATTATGAGAGGATCAAAGTCGGGAGTACCGTCAATCAATTGGGTAGCAAAAAGTGACAATGTGCTAGGTGCAGTTTAACAGTAAACTATTAAACTCACTTTATAATCATCAAAATAGTTCCAGGGGCATTGCGTTTGTCCCAAATTATTTGGTACTAGCGGCCGCTCGGGACTCTGTCCGCGTGGATCTCGGTTTGCGCACACATAGTGTTATAATATTGCTTAAAACCTTGCTCAACAAATGGATATCATTTTTTCCGGGATAAAAAGTACCCTATTATTTAATCCGGACTACTCACTTTATGTCTACAATATTTCAAAGCAATTGGTTCAGTTGTTAAGGCGTGAAAGCGGAACAAACAAACTCACTTTCCGATTTATAATATTATGTATAATGTATAATATATAGTAAGGTTTATTTATGGGTAAAAAACCGGCCAAGAGCGTGTCGGACACACCCATGAAAGGGTTCCGTAGCCATAAGATGGGCCAACAGCTTGACACACCATTTAGTATGGGCAACTGCACGTCATAAGTTCGTCGAGTTGTATAAAAATAACTATGAATGATACAGAGTTCGCTATAGTTTTCGTTGAAAGTACTTACTTGGAGGTATACAGGATATTTTTTTCAGAATTTTTGTAATAGTATTTCAAAAGTTAAGGGGGGGGGGGACGCTCTAATTTTAACTTTGTATTAATATATCTCGAGACTGGAGGGTTTGATCCACATGGTTTCAAGGCAATTTTTGTTGTATATTAAAATACCTTTTTAACGATACCCCACACGATGGGGTAGGTCGAATTTTTTTTTTCGATTTAACTTGTCGCTGTATGGGAGGGGGGGTAAAAAATAATGATATTTCAATTATTTTAAAAACCAATTCTTGAATTATCATTCTACATCTCTCCACCAATTTTCGTGGCAATCGGTGCAGAAGCGGCGGAGAACGAGCCAGGACAGACAGACAGACAGACAGACATGACGAAACTATAAGGGTTCCGTTTTTTGCCATTTGGCTACGGAACCCTAAAAAGAGATGTCGTACAAATAATTGCTATGTAAATCATATTCCAAAATTAACTACTTTCACTGTGATTTTAACTTAATTTACTCACTGATTGAGAGCACATCAGTCTTTCTTGCGGCTGTCCGAGGCAGAGTGCGAGCACCGCTGCTCCCCGCATGCATATTAACGAGCATGAGTGCACTGATGCGACCGGCTGATGCACTCTGACACCGGGTGTTGTGTAGCTAGCCAAAAGACGGACGGACACACAAATATTTCATCATTACGCTTGATAAATGCGGGTTGGCGATCACAATCCGGGTCATATAGGGAAAAACCAAAACCAATTTTGTCCGACCCTGGTATCGAACCCAGGACCTCGAAACGACGTCCCGGCACTTAAACCGCTAGACTATCGAGGCGTTAAAGATAATTTATTTCATTGTAAACTAAATGTACTTAATATATTCTTCCCAAGCTAGTTGTCCGACCCTGATTGTTTTTTATGTAAGAAATATATTTGTAATTAATTGCTGGTTTTTCATTACTTTAACTTAGTTTACTAATTGATTGAGAGCACATCAACCTTTCTTGCGGCTGTCCGAGGCCGAGTGCGAGCACCGCTGCACCCCGCATGCATATTAACGAGCATGAGTGCACTGATGCGACCGGCTGATGCACTCTGACACCGGGTGTTGTGTAGCTAGTCAATAGACGGACGGACACACGAATCTTTGCTTTGAATACACTTTGTAGACCAATTTTGTGTTGACGAAAATTTGTATTTTAGAAGTTTTATCCTAAAACGAACGGTTTGCATGATCATGTCTGTTCATTAAGTGTTTTTTGTAATAACACTGATGAATCTAAAATTCTTCCTCTTAAATCATTCTTTCTAATGAAATATCCGCATCAAATCTCAGGCAATGGTCTCGTATTGTCGGTCTGTAAGAATTTGTAAATGAAAATGTAGACTCGTTATTGGCTGTAAGATTGGTGTTGTTACGGACAGACACGATCCGCGCCGAGAGTATTCGCGAAGCCAGTACAAACCCCGCGGCGAGTGTGCGCGCGCGCCATTTACAACCTTATAACAACGCAATAAGGTCAACGACCGAGTCACCGCAGACGCGGCGCGAGCGCATCGCAAAAAAAAGGGCCGCGGGAGCGCGCGATGCTTCTAGATACACCGCGTGTTATCAAGAGGGCTATTGTTCGCGCGCGAATACTTTCTCGGGACGGTCGAATTATCTAGTATCGCGTTGCCGGCGATATAAATACGGCTCAAGTAGGGAGTCGGTCAAGTTCAATCTGAGCTTTCGGAGCGATAACAGCGAACAAGTGATTACGAGTGACTATACCTGCGACCTAAGCGATACCTACGGACTACGAAGAACCCTGTGAACATAGTGTTTAGTGCGATTGAGTGTACGACCTAGGCGACCTACGGACTTCGATTTTCTGTGTGATTTGGCTACGGTGATTGTGTTGTGACTTGTGATTGTGTTGTGACTTGTGATTGTGTTGTGACTTGTTTATCGTCGAATAAATTCTTCTATCAAGTCAACGGTTTTTAATCCAAATCCCGATCCCCACGTTCGTAACAGTATTTATGTTGATGATGTTTTACACTGTAAGAGCTGTGAATCTTGTAATAAAAAAAAAAATAAAAAAAATAGTGTCTGAACTCCGAGCAGAGCCGTTGCAGCAGGTAGGCCAAAATGTTTGTATCAAAATGGTCAGGAGTCCTAGTTTGGACACGGTTTTTGTGTGAATAAGTTCCAAGAACATTTTATGAAATAAATTAAAATAAAATTGTTTTATTTTTTATGCAGCGGGGTTTGCTGCCCTTCCCGGCAAACAACAAATGTTTGTGTAAACTATTTGTATTAGTATGGATGTTTATTTGTATTTGACGTACAAACGTATACACTGAAAACAAGATCGTTGGGATAATATGTATTTGTTTTGCTTAGACGCATGTGAAATGGTGTCGTATAAAAAAAATCGAAGATTAGTTAGTATCTAAGACACAATCAGACACTCTTATTTATTTAAGTCTCAGTATCTGAAACACAATGTATTTAAAAGTAAGATTAATTTTGATTTGAAGCATGTCACTATTAAACGTAACTCAATAAACGTTTTTCTCTTTCTTTCTACTGACATAAGTTAGCAAATCTACGTTATTTCGTGCGTCACATAAAACAGAATCGATTAACCAACCCCCACACTCACTTACCTCTTTCTTATACAAAAAGTCTTTCCATTATTACAATACGTTAGAATCATATTTTCAAAAAGGGAAATATTGAGAATGCAAATTGTCTTAAGAATCGATTCCGCAAAGATATTACGTATTCCGTTTGAAGGCTCCAAAGAACCGTTTCACCTTAAGGGAGAAATAATAATAACTCCAATTTTATTCGCAAAGTCCTTCAACAAGATTTTTCCATACGAGAATCGCAATTTATGCGATAACGTTCACGAAATTGCTTTCTGGCCTTTCTTGAGTCTATTGAATTTATTGGGTGATTCGCGCGGGGTGATATTTATCACACAACTACATACAGGGGGTTCGGCCTGCGCGACTAATCTTCGGGGGATGCGTGAGAATCACCGACATGACAAATATCGGTTTGGATTGGATAGACGTGATCGCTTTTATTGGGATTTAGTCCGTTGAACTTTGCAGATATGTTTTGATTGAGCCCGAATGTTTATTTCATCAGATGAGCATCAGAGTTCATAGTTGGAGAACCACGATTCTGCTATGCAGCAGTATGTTTGCACTAGCCAAAAGAGACACCTCAAAATACTCTGAAATTGGCACTAAAATAAGTGCAACGCTTCTGGGAGCAATTATAGCAAGTTGAGTCACCCGTCCTGTGCCTTTTTGAAGAACAGTAATAATTATAAAAACACAAATAAAGCCAAAGGTGTTCCATGCGTAAGTGCTTAGATTTTGTTAATTATTATTTAATTCATCAATTGTATTTTCTTCCTTTGCCATGTAAATAATACCATGAATAGTGTTAATGTTAATGTTCATCTATGGGTACAAGTAATATAATAAATCAACGAAAACGAAATAAATATCGGGATGAAATTAAACCAAATTTTAGTGTTTTCAGGCGAGGGAAAACAAAAACAGGCAAAATTGTTATATCAGTAGACGTATGACATCTTCGTTATACCGTGATGAACGAGTGTGCCGAAAAGTAGAAGAAGCGCATTTTGTTCGTTTATAGATAAGTAGTAGTAGTCGCAGGAACTTTATAATAAAACGTTTTAAATACCTCCTCCAAAAAACTGATACAAGAAACGATCACGCCTGAAAAATCTAGTTCAAATTACTCCGAAAGTTCACCAATCATTTTTAGATTATAAGAAGCAAACTATACTCAAAAGCCGGAATGATTAGTGTCCCCAACTTCAGTCTCGAGGTCAGCGAAATATTAATTCCATTAATTTCACCAGAACGGCCGTATTTGACTAATGACCAGCTCCTAAGCCTCGCTCGTTACCTCGAGAGCAAATCGCTGCACATCAAATTGGGCGCCAGAGTGCACTTCAAGCATAGATTTAAAACGTTAGATATGCCTTCACCATACTTTGACGCGCTCAGAAATTGTCACTAAAAATTAAGCGACAGTCGCTTCTCATAACAGTAACAACATGTAAACGTACGTTATGTGAAACAAAATAATGCTACAATATCCTGATGTCGGGCATTTCTACCGATTTAAATCCATGACTTCAAGAGCTAGCAGGTCTCCCCATTTCTAATGCAATTTAAACTGAGAACTGAGAGAAATATGCGATCGTCTTCGTAGAAATATCTGGTTATTTCAATAATTGGGGGAGTGGCGCTGCTTGCGTGCAGGGTAAAATGTGAAATCTGGAATGTGGGTTATAAGGGAAGTTAGCTTTACGCTGGTTTGAGTAGAAACGTTTCTTGAATAAATTGGGCGTGTAAACCGATGCAATGTTTAATTTTAAATTACCTATTTATTTTGAAACACATAATACCTCTGTAACCCTTACGAGGGAAACTGAAACTAGACAATTTGGATCATACTCGGGACGAACGGCTTAACGTGCCTTCCGAAGCACGGAATCATCATTCTTATCTGATAATCAGGTGATTAAAGTCTGCAATGTCCTAACCAAACTGGAAAGAATAACACAAACTAAAAATGTTCCCCGCGGGATTCGAACGCATGACCTCCGAGGTTTGAGCACTGCGCTCTATCTACCACACAACGGAGGTATTTTAACCTATTTTTGAAATACACGTAGGTAAAGGTCAATGATGGCGAGGATGTACTTTTTATAAATTAACCCGCATATTTTTTTAAAGATTCCCTATTGTATTCCACAGTGTCTATGATCGCTCTCGCCTTTGCTTTATTCGTAAAATATTTGTCACATTTCTCGCTGAAGGGTTTCCACCGCTAGATCTCCTTAGGATTTAAAAGTATTGATGCGATATCCTGTCGTTCCATGAGGATTTTGCCGTAAGGTTGCCTTGACCCCTGTTGAATAGTACCTAGTTTAAGGCTCAGATTTACACATAATAGTAGTGGATTCGATTTTTAAAACTTTGAGTAATAAATAAGAAGAACTGTTTTGAAGTACAACTGCGAAGTTGATGAGTTATAAAGATGATACAATACAAGTCACAAGAAAAAGAGCACTCCTAAGTCAATTCAAGTTCTAAATAAAATACTTTAAAACCCTAGCCTTTTTATTACACACAAACCGAACATTTTGTAAATGTTTCCATTTGTTTTTTGTTTATGTAATATGGAGGTAAGCGAACAAGACGGTCACCTGATGGTAAGTGATCACCGCTGCCCATAGACATCAACAACAGCACAAGGGTCGCAGATGCATTGTCAACCTTTAAGACCCCATACCCTTCCCAAGTGAGCCCTGGCCACCTTACTCACCATCAGAAACATAGCACAACAATTACGAAGTGCTACTTCACTGTGGTCTCCTGAAGGGCGGAGGTACTTACACGGACGAGCGGTTCGTTCGAAAGGAACTTCCAGCAAGCTCTACCTCTCTAAAAATTGAGTTAATTATGAAGTATCTTCAGGCACCATTTACTTATCACGGACTTGTACAACATGCCAAACGTGAACAAAAGCATATGTGCATACTAAAAATAGTATCACAATCGAACTGTATGCTTTTATTGACACAGACCGTGTCAACAAAGGCTTGAATGCGTCTCACATTATTCGCAGAATATATCTCTCGAGAGATCTCCGCAGGATATCCTAAGGATTTAAATACAGTCGTGGGTTGTCGCGCTTCTAGGGATAAATACTGAGAAATAAATACTGTATGATGTGTAGAATAGAAATGCTTGGAATAGTTCTGCGCCATTTCTATCTGTGAGTGTAGTTAGAAGTACAGAGGGACATTTCAGTTCGTTATATCGGTATCCATAATGCGGTCACCAACTTGTCTGTCCGAAGTCGTGACGGGGCAGAACCTCTGCCATTTGGGTGAAGTCTAAGACCAGTTCAGCAGTGACACGCACAATGCACATAGTGTTATAATGTAGCTTAAAGCGTTCCTCGGCAAGTGAACTAATGGATAGTTCACAAAATAATTATTCAATTCAAACCAGTTGTTCCTAAGATTGGTGCGTTCAAACAATCTCTTCAGCTTTATTATAATAAGTATACAGATAAGTATAGATTACACCTATGCAGCGATAATATTGCATTGCTTTCTGCGCTTGAAATAAAACATCCTAAGATCAGACGACTAAACATACAATACAGTAAAAATTCTTCATTCAGTATAACGTAACAAAAATAAGGAATGTGTGTGTAAATAATGTTCCTAATATATCCAGTTATCTTAAAATGAGTTGTCTACAGCAGAATGTAATAACATCTCAGGTCATAAATTGTTATAAATAAGTCAGGAACCTAACGTATTTCGGCTCCAGATTTCGTATTCATTTTGTTCTAGACTCGGATTATGTACCTATGTTACTGTAAAAGGTTTTAGAACGGTAAATCCCAGGATTAACCACTAACACTATTAGATATTAAAATTTAGCTCGTCTTATTCGTGTATGATTTGTGAACTTGCCAATTTGCTTCAAAACTCACGAATACTAGTCACGCTATGTATCTATACTAACATAATGAAACTGAAGAGTTTGTTTGTTTATTTGTTTGTTTGAAGACGCTCATCTCAGGAAATACTGGATTGGATTGAGAAATTATTTTTCGTTTAGATAATCCACATGACGACGAAAGCTTTAGGCTATGACACTATGTGTGCGGAAACCGCAAAACCACGCGGGCGAAGTCGCGGGCAGCGTCTGGTTTTTGAATAAACGTTATAAACGAGCCGTGGTGAATCTTAGGTCAAGCCAAGCTAGCCTGGCACGTAGTAATGGCACGTAAATATATTACCCTGCGAAAAAAAGGTTTTACCGGTAAAGCCAAACTCTTACCGCAGTTCAAGCTTTTCCAGTAACATGTATATCATATACGGAATATGTAAACAATACTCTCGTGTCTCCACCTAGCGTCGTGTATTATTCAGCTGTTCGGAACATTCCTCATCTATCCGGCTGTCGCGAGTGTTCTCTGTGCGCGCTGACAAGACGCGCCTACGACGCGCAGTCGCCGCGTTTACATAACCGGGGGTGAGGAGATATAGCTGCAGGAAGGGCCTAGTTATTATATGAAACTATATGTAAAACAATTTTTAATGCATTTGGTTATATTTGATGACACCACATATATTGATCTGGTGAAACCTAAGATTCACCAAGTGCATGGCGATAAAGGATCGAACATTTTAATTTCTTGGACTTTTACCAATAACTTGTGGTAAATCTTAGGTTTATCCGGTTAATCTTAAGAATTTTATTGCTCTTACTTTACCAACTAGTGGTGGTAAATATTAGATGTTACCGGTAAATCTTCAAATTTATCTTAGTTTAGTCTTTAACAGCGTCAAGATGCGGAATATGTAAACAATATTCATGTGTCTCCTTGCGTCGTGTATTATTCAGCTGTTCGGAACATTCCTCATCTATCCGGCTGTCGCGAGTGCTCTCTGTGCGCGCTGACAAGACGCGCCTACGACGCGCAGTCGCCGCGTTTACATAACCGGCGGTGAGGAGTTACAGCTGCAAGAAGGGACTGGGTTAGAAAGAAAATGTATAAAAAGATTTGATTTTATATTAGTTCAGACATACCTAATTACTTAACATTACAACGGGACTAAACGCGATATTATTTTTATAAGTACGTGAGTACTTACTGCTTGACGTTTCGGCTGCGATGCTGCAGCCGTGGTCACAAGCGAACTGGCGGTGCGCGGCGTCGTCTACTTGAACGGGCTTGAGGCGGTGAAACGGAAACTACCCCCGAATTAGCACTAATATTTGTACTGCAACGAATGTCAGTAAAGTCACTCCGGAACACTACACTAACAGTATCGGGGTTTATATTTTGTTGTTTTGACAAATATCGCGGTTTGCATTTCTCAATCACCGGATTCCATGCTGACGACAATTTAAATCCATCCTCCCGATTGAAATTTTTATACTTCTTGATTTCAATCGCTTCACGTACTACTCTGGAGTAATAATGACGATCAGTGGAGAGGATTTGAGGGTCATGTAACTCCATCCAGTGATTGATATTGGATTGCAGGAGATGTTCAGCAACCGCCGATTTGCTAGTCTGTCGATTTTTTACAGCTGCGATATGTTCTTTGACACGTTCTGCTATAGTCCGCTTTGTCTGTCCAATATACGAACTACCACAACTGCAATCAATTTTATAAACGCCCGGAGTCTGAAATGGTATAATGTCCTTTGGAGATCGCAGTTTCCTTGATATTTGGCATAGCGGAGTGTCTCTCTGTTCTCCATACAGTCTTGATGGAGAATTTTCTGAGCACTGCTCCAATTTTGTCCGTTACGCCTTTAACATAAGGTAAAAATGCTGCCTGACGATTCACCTCTGGACATTTATCCTTTCTATTCTGCCTTTTACTCTTCTGTGACACCTTGTAACCATTTCTTTTAAGTACCTCCTGAACATGAGCAAGCTCCGAATGTAGATGTTCAGGGTCACAAAGATTATGAGCTCTGTTAGTCAAGGAGTTGTAATGTTAAATAATTATAATGCAACGCGAAAGTTTAAAGTTATACCTAATTACAACGCCGATTAGGTACTTTGGTCTGGTGATTCTTAAGATTTACCAAATACATTGCGGTAAAAGTACGAACTCATGGATTCTTTGAGTTTTTACCGACTTGGAAAGGTAAATCTTAGGTTTCACCAGCAAATCCTAGGGCTTCCTACAGTGAATGTATACGGAATGTGTATCTTGGGATACTTGGGTTGCGTATTATTCTACTGTTCGCGCTGACATAAGACGCGCCTACGACGCGCAGTCGCCACGTTTACATAACCGGTGGTGAGGAGATATAGATTCAAGAAGGGATTATTAGCTTTCCATCGTTGGATGATCTTCATCACCACACTAAGCAAATGTGGTTTGATAATTACGAACGAGTGCCATGACTGGAAAAACTGTAACAAATGCTTAACCCCGAAATTTAACCTAGAACGAGATCACGGCCCGTGAATTAAACTGCATAACCAAAACTTAACATATTAATGAAAATATTGGACTGTAAATTTTGTTAATAACCAATTGGTTCGCACTAAAATTTTCCCGGGTACGGCAAATTAATTTTAATAATACGTACATGTTGTCAAACAACGTTTATATTTTTATGAATGTAGAAACAATGCATTAAGAATCAATACACATTTAATCTAATGATGTAAACCCGTTTAAACATAACCCTAGCACATCATATTATTCTTAAGATTGGTTTAAATTAAGGCTTAGGAAAATTGTTTAATATTCTCTTACCAAACCGCCTTTTCCAGTCAACCCTATACCCCTACCAAAAGTTTTAACGAGCCAGGATTCAGTGATATTCGGACTACGGAACTCAGAATTAGTTCGGCGACTCAATTTGCGTGTCATACACAGATCGGCTCGAACGAAATTAAATGTAGCATTTCTGTAACAGCCCGCGTTAGGGCATTCGAATTTGGTAAACTACGTTGGAAAGGATTTGGGACTCCAGATTGGTTTGATTTTGCATACTCATTATTTGGATAATATCAAATTATAAATATAAAATAAACTATTAGGTTAATATTATTATAAAAGGGACTTTCTTGTAACACGTTTTAACAACAGACTAAATGTCAATGCATTTGTAAGGAAAAAATATTGGAACTTTTTTACAATTACAGATCGACAGCCCGCGATAGGAATAGAACAATGCAATTTGGTAAACGACGTTGGAAAGCATTTGGGACACATTTTGGTTTGATTTTGGATACTCATTATTTGGGATATTTATAAATTTGATGGTGAAAATGATAAATAAGTTTGATTGGGGTGCAATGATATTGATATTAATATTTAAGGGAGTTTTTTGGTGGCACTTTTGCAATAGGCAACACAGTCACTGTAGTGTATTTTTTTAATAAGTTCTTTGGACACACAAATTGTCTAGCCCCAAATTAAGCTCGAAGTTTGTATTGTGAATGGTAGGAACGGATTGAAAAACATAAACATTTTTAATTACACAAATATAATTCAGTAGATACATACATATTATACCCAGACCACGACAAAGAGACATGTTCATGTACACAAATGTTTGTTCTGTGCCGGGATCGAACCCGCGACCTCTTGGTCTAATAGTCAACTTCGTGACCAATAGGTACATCAAGCGGGTCGTCGACGACGAATATAAGAACGAGAGCTTGTAGGAAATAATATTGACTGGTAACTTTCCTTGATTAATGTATGTATATTTGGTATATAAAAAACATCATTTAATAACAATACAATTTGAAGACAGAACAACGGAAATCCTTTAAATTTTAAATTAACTACTAAGGGCTTCTCAAAAGGTACTCGTGCAGAAGTCAATAAACTCTAAATAAAATATCTTTTTACAGTGTCTTGACTACAGAATAATTAAGCTAAGGTACTCCACATTATAATTAGGGAACGTGTATAAGGAAAGAAGCGTTTTGGAATTAAAATAAATTAGAACTTGAAATGTTACATAAGATTATTTAGTTTGAATTTCACGTGTGTTCAAATTCCATGATTAGCTTAGAATAATAACCTTTTAACTCTGATCTAAATGACGTCGTATCTTTAACCACCCAGGATGGTCAATTGGTCAGAGAAGTAATTAAATATTATTTCTCGCCAGTTCCTGCCAGTTCATCATCCACCCCTGAGGGACAGGCGTGTGCACTGGACAGACATACTCGTAGGTATTCTAAATATTTTATATATCTGTCCAACAGCGATGGCTAATGGAATAAGCTGCGCGGGCATGTAAGGGCGGACAGCGGGAAAAAACGGCGTTTCTTAATTGTGCAGATAATGTCACAAACCAGGCCACATTTGGACAAAAATAGTTGTGATTCATTTTCGGGCTAGCAATTTTTTTGGATGTTCCATTAGTTTATTTGCAGCTTATATTATTAAGAAAGAAACACAGCTCAAAGAATTCTGTTGTGTAAGTAGCGAGCATGCTTCTCTGCACACTGAGCAAACTTATATTTCTTTCATAATTACGAAGTTTTTCTTCTCCCTTGCTATTTCAATTATTCAACCTGAGTAAACGGGAATCCCTGCGCAAGTTAAGCAGTTGCAAAATTTGTACCAGTGCGCTCTCAAGTAGTTACTGACTCGTCTCTAATTTTGATATTCCCCTTAAACTCGCCAACTATTACGTAGAGTACACTTGCGACAGATACATTGATAAAATAATTAACAAAGCGATTAAGTAGGATATAAATTAGTGTATAATGTAATGCCGCCGATGCCGAAAAGCAGAGAATTGGGACTAAACACGTTGAGGATACTATAGGTTAACAATATTTATTGTGATAGAATTAACACAATTAAAACAAAATGACGCGTGATATTTGAAATTAGAACGCCCTAGTACTCTCTATTTTTCAAATGCTGCCTATATAAAGCAGGTCCTACCAGAACAACAGCGTTGCCGCGTGGTCTACTAGGCCGCCGTAGTAACTCATGCTGAGGTACGGACCTGATTGGCTTAACACACACACACACGCACACACACACATATCTGTTTTGTATTATCTCTTTTGTTTGTCTTGTGTTAGTTTTTGTTTTTGCTGTTTATGATTATATTTTTTTAAAGTTCTGCTGTACATATTTTAACTGTGTGTGTGTGTTGAGTTTTAGCCAATTAATGTATTTCTTTCTTTATTTTTCTCTCTATATTTGTCATTTTTCTCCTCAAAACCTGTCAACAGTTACATATCGGAGCTACAATGATTGTACTTTACTCCATTAAACTAGTGCTTATTACGTACTCCTCCAATTATGTAACACCGACTTTAGATTAAGGAGGCGTTGTAATATTGTATCTAACTTGACAGTAAATGTGTTAAAAACATTTAAAGTAATGAAAAGTATATTATAAAACTTTTGCAAAATGACTATTCTACATAGATTTTTGTATAAAATCCCAACTAATATTATAAATGCGAAAGTAACTCTGTCTGTCTGTCTGTCTGTTACGCTTTCCCGCTTAAACCTCGCAACCGATTTTGATGAAATTTGGTACAGACAATCTTTAGACCCTGAGACAGAACATAGGCTACTTTTTATTTCGAAAAAAAGAAATCCACGCGGACGGAGTCGCGGGCGGCCGCTATTAAACTAAATAATAGTCATATTTTAGTTCTACATATTAGATCGCCCGTCTACCTTCCCTAGGGGAGTAATGCTTCCAAACGGCTTGCGACCGCAAAATGCCGACGTATAATATGTCAGCCGGTGACCGCAACATTCTCCTGAAATTAAGGGAATTAATGTTACAATTTCCCTCTTTTGGAGTTAGAAATTATTATATTCATACTGCGATAGTTTGAGTTTTTGTTGGCACAGCTAAAATATGGCGATAATTAGTTCGGGCGATAAGAACGTGGATATAGGCACCGTTTAGGACTTAATGGGGTATTTTGACATCGCTATGAGGAAATCTGAGGGAATTAAATCCTGTGAAAGCGGTTGCAGCGGTTTTTGAATGTTAGAGCTAAGAGGAATGTTTGTAGTAGAAATGGTTATAGTTTCAGATGCATATGAGTAGGATTTTCGTGAGGTTTCCGAAGTGGTAGAATCAGTTAGTATTTTTAAAGTTATTGATACAGAAAAAATATTTTTTTCTCTATTGAATGAACTCTCTGACTAACATTTTTTCGAAACTGGGTATCTTCACCATCTTAATTAATTTTGCAAGATGATGGTTCTAAATAATGTCAGATACTTTACTTAAGAAGGACAAGCGACAATATTTTGTAGGCTGTCAAAAACGGGGATTGTTCCATATCACAGTTTGTTTTTGCACACAGATACATCTCGATTAAATAATAAATAACATAATAAAGCGATATCGTAAAAGGTATTTTATGAAATAAGTTCTGATTCTTACAAGGCTTAGCGTGGGAGTCACTGTCTTATAAATTACATTTTCTCTTTACTTTTTTTGTCGACGAACGTTTTAATATTTTATTTATGTTGTATTTTTATATCAAGGCCGGGTTTTATGTAAGTAATTTTCTTGTCTACAAATATCACTGTTATTGAGCGAGTTGGCGACAAAAAAAAATTTAGAAGTGTCGCGCGATCGAGCGAGCTTCGCGCGCGCGAGTTGTGGAATAAACCGTTTTATGTCATACTAGCTTTCCGTCCGCGGCTTCGCCCGCGGGGATTTCGGCCATTAAGAACACAATATTTTTGTTTTCCCTCAAGAATATTTTTTTTTTTCCGGGATAAAAAGCACCCTATTATTATAAAAAGTATCTGCAAAAGGAGTCAATCGTTTTTGTATGGAGAGTTAGGCCCACATAAAATTTTGGCGTTTATTTACGAAATGGGTATCAATTTATTCCTTATAATCTCCAGATTATAGTGGTAACATTACTTTTTCATATTTTAACCGGAATCGTTAGAAATAAGATGTGAAAATATATATTAACCTCATTAACTAATCTGTCTATTTGCTTTCCTGGCTTTCAACGCCTGAACCGTAAAGACTTACACATAAGGGCGATTTTCCATTATGTTTTTCCTATGTATCTGAAATAAATCAATTTAATATGACTTGTGGTCGCCTGTGGCTCTGTCCGCGTGGAATAAGGTTTTTCACAAATAGTCTTAAACTATAGCTTAACAGATTTTAGTTAAAGCCTGGCTCGACTAATGGATAATCCAAAGCAAAAATATTTTTTCAATTCGATCCAGCTGTTCCTGATAGTAGCGTGTTCAAACAAACAAACAAACTACAGCTTTTTAAATTATATAGTATAACCATTAATGACAGTTGACAGACGGAAGGTTTCTGACATTTGTATTCAGTTTTTAAATAAAATCAAAATCCGGCAATAGACTAGCACTTGCGTTCCGTTATACGGATTTTTTGTATTTTTTATTCTAATTATTTTATTTTATTATTTAAATGATTAAAAGTCACTTCCAATCACCGCCTTAGATAAAAATTGGCATGAAAACCGTTCCAAAAGTAAATTGCGTCTCCTTTATGTTCGATTTGAGGTGTTTTAATTTAATTCTATTGATAAAAACCTTTTTTCCTTCAGTTATCTGTATGTCAGCCATTGTTTACTAATCTTTGGACAGATTTTTTACGGATATAATCAAAATAAGGCTTTTTATTTTGGTTTTATGACTCCGGTTTCGTTTGAAATTCATTTCAATTGCAAAATTCATAAAAAAATATATAAATTTTTAACATAGTTCTCTTTCTCTTAAACATTACCGATTGTTGGTGGGCCCAAAAACAACTGTCTCCTTTCAAAGCAATAGGTTCAGTAGTTACGGCGTACAAATAAACAAACGAATAAACTCACTTTCCGATTTATTTATTTATTGTAAAGGAGTCAATCGTTTTTGTATGGAGAGTTAGGCCCACATAAAATTTTGGCGTTTATTTACGAAATGGGTATCAATTTATTCCTATAATCTCCAGATTATAGTGGTAATATTACTTTTTCATATTTTAACCGGAATCGTTAGAAATAAGATGGGAAAATATATATTAACCTCATAAACTAATCTGTCTATTTGCTTTCCTGACTTTCAACGCCTGAACCGTAAATACTTACACATAAGGGCGATTTTCCATTATGTTTTTCCTACGTATCTGAAGTAAAAGCAATTTATTATGACTAGTGTCCGCCTGTGGAATAAGGTTTTTCACAAATAGTCTTAAACTATAGCTTAACATATTTTAGATAAAGCCTGGCTCGACTATTGGATAATCCAAAGCAAAAATATTTTTTCAATTCGAACCAGCTTTTCCTGATAGTAGCGTGTTCAAACAAACAAACAAACTACAGCTTTTTAAATTATATAGTATAACCATTAATGACAGTTGACAGACGGAAGGTTTCTGACATTTGTATTCAGTTTTTAAATAAAATCAAAATCCGGCAATAGACTAGCACTTGCGTTCCGTTATACGGATTTTTTGTATTGTTTATTCTAATTATTTTATTTCATTATTTAAATGATTAAAAGTCACTACCAATCACCGCCTTAGATAAAAATTGGCATGAAAACCGTTCCAAAAGTAAATTGCGTCTCCTTTATGTTCGATTTCAGGTGTTTTTATTTAATTCTATTGATAAAAACCTTTTTTTCTTCAGTTATCTGTATGTCAGCCATTGTTTACTAATCTTTGGACAGATTTTTTACGGATATAATCAAAATAAGGCTTTTTATTTTGGTTTTATGACTCCGGTTTCGTTTGAAATTCATTTCAATTGCAAAATTCATAAAAAAATATATAAATTTTTAACATAGTTCTCTTTCTCTTAAACGTTACCGATTGTTGGTGGGCCCAAAAACAAATGTCTCCTTTTAGACCAAAAAACAAACGACGTAACTTAAGTTTTACTTTTTTCTTCATTCTAATTAATATTCATTCCTACAGTCCACTCCAGTGTTTGCAATATTTAAAATTTGCTTTGTAAATATAATATATCTTGAGAAGTTTCGTGACGGACGCTGTTCAAACAACAGGACTCGCATTGCAGTGAAATGAAAATAGTTTAAAATGCCTTCAGACTACAAAGAAGCCGTTTCAAACAAGTCCTTGACTTCTCTTTGGCCGCCGGCCCTGGATGTTTGTGAAGGAATATTTTGGATTCTATCATTTTGTTTATTTATCTTTTTAATATAAAGTAAGTTAAGAATTTTTGCAATAACGAAATAGCTATGTTTATAGTCGGGTCAATGTTTTGAGTTACCTAGTTTTGTAATACTTACTATGCTAACTAAATAGACAACAGTTACACTAATGTTTTCTGTATCCAACAGGATCCGAGATTTTTAAATGGCTTTGTAATATTCATGATGTACTTTTGATGCTTATTCTACTTATTACAAGAAATGGTATACCTTAAAGGCCGGCACTAAAAGGCCTACATGTCAAAAATAAAATTAACTGTAACCACATCATTTGAAGTTCTTATTAAAGTAACATTCGTTGAAACGTTTCAAATATCACCAGGGTGACTACAAAGAGGTCGGTCTGGCGGACCGGGCTCGCCGGCGGCTAATTCTCTATTGTACCGACGCTTAGGATGTGACGACGCTGCCGCAAGGACACTATTTGTACCTTTGTTACCTGTCAACCTGTTTTGTACACGAAGTATTATGTACAAAGAACTTATTTGCTTTTGGTTAGGTATTCAAAGACACTGAACACTGCTACTTAGCACGGAGTCACATCAATGTATAATGATGTTGAGACATATTTATATTTATGTTTAAAGAAAGACACTAAATCTTTCTTTTCTGTATGGTGAACGATTGGTGCACGAAGGATTATTGCTTCTCATCCCGCCAGAATGACTTTGAGTCGCTTCTATAACAACGTTTACAAATGGGTAAGTTTAATCTGATGGCCATGACACTGCCTACTCGACCACTACGAATGAAACTATAAGTAACAACATTACGTTTATAATATTTAAGAATCATGACATTCGTTGAAACGAGGTCAACAAAGAGGTCGGTCTGTCGGACCGGGCTCGCCGGCGGCTAGTTCTCTATTGTACCGACGCTTAGGATGTGACGACGCTACCGCAAGGACACTATTTGAACCTTTGTTACCTGTCAACGTGCGTTGTCGCCTGCGGCAGTAGTGAGTGAAATGGGAATCGTGAGGAGTTGCGGTGTTTAATTTTAGTGATTTTAACATATTTCACTTCATTTTAGAGTGTCGTTATGCCTATTTATTTGTTTATTGTTATATTTATCAAGTAAAAAATTTGGTTTTAAAATCGGCTTATCATAAGCGTTAACTTTTGCATTCAATATTGTGTTGATACGGTTTGACTGATATTCAATATTTGGTTAATTAGCACAATATTACAGATTTGCTTAAATTCATTTAAATTAAACTTAAGGAGGTTGAACTCTTTTAAATCTATTATTTTAGTGAATTGTGTTAAAGATAATGCAGTCCCTTATTTAATTACGTCTAGGCTAGGTCTTCTACAATTACAAAATGTATGTTCATCACGAAATCGTTTAAAATAACGGTGCTTGGCATATAAGGCTGAACTTTAAATGCCACTGATACACAAAAATCAACCATTAACCACTTATAATTTTACAAAGCTGAGATAATATACGTAACTAAAGTATATATGATAATCATGGTCACCGCAGCGTACCGCTAACTCAAGAATATTCATGGCGTTGCATATCGACTTGCAGTTAGACACACGTGGTTAAACTTGCAGCCGTCGAACTAATGTTTAGAATGCACCGCAATGTTCCCGTGTTTACTCTCGCTTGTTTGAATTTGACGGGACGATTCACAGTTTAATACAGTTTGGACTTTATGCTGTTTGGAGCTCAAGTTCTTGGTTTCATCTTGTGCGGTTTAAAAGAAGTAAAATTGTTGCAAATAAATAAAGGGTACCTGTCTATCCTACAATTGTACAAAAACGAATACATTGTTTGTCTTGTTTATTTGGATAAATAAAATTGAGCGTGCTTTCCAATCATTTATATAACATTTAAAAATGTTCATCTCGGGATTTTAACTCGGAACCTTTGGCGCTACTAAGTGCAAACTGCGCCAAAAGCGCCTCCGTCCATTTTATATGTGGATTATGACGGGTGTACCTACTTGCTTTTTATGTAATTTATTTATACATGAATGGTATCATCAATAATTTTCTAGTTTGATAATCATCATCTTCTATCGGAGGCCAAGACATACTGTGGGTCGCTGAGCCACAGGAGTAAGTAAGTAAGTTTGATAGTCATGGTCACCGCAGCGTACCGCTAACTCAAGAATATTCATAGCGTTGCATATCGACTTGCAGTTAGACACACGTGGTTAAACTTGCAGCCTTCGAACTAATGTTTAGAATGCACCGCGATGTTCCCGTGTTTACTCCCGCTTGTTTGAATTTGACGGGACGATTAACTGTTAATTATATGTAGTTCGAAATTATGGATTTTAGTCTACACTTGAGCGATTTAAAAAAGGAAAATTCTCTCTTATATTAACTTGAATCTTGTTAATATCCTAGCCTCAGGGTACGCTTCGATATTGATCCTGATTGATCCAGCCTTGTTATTTACATTGGAGCGACTACCGTCTTACGTCCGTAACCATTACAAGGGAAACCAGACAATTTTCGAATCAGTGTAAGCGACCAATTGCTGATTGTGCTTTTCAAAAGACGGACTCATCAGAGAACCAGGTCATAGAAGCCCGCAATGTCTTAACCAAACTGGCGAAACCTACACAATGTGAAAGTGTTCTCTGCCATATTTGAACCCACGACAGAGAATTCTAGTATGATGAGCATGGTCACCGCAGCTTGGTAACTCAAGAATATTCATAGCGTTGCATATCGACTTGCAGTTAGACACACGTGGTTAAACTTGCAGCCGTCGAACTAATGTTTAGAATGCACCGCGATGTTCCCGTGTTTACTCCCGCTTGTTTGAATTTGACGGGACGATTCACTGTTTAATATTGTTTAAACGTAATGCTGTTTGGACTGGAAGTTAGAGTTCCTTAGTTTATACTTGTGCGGTTAAAAGAGGAAAATTGGAGGAATTATATTTTGTTAGTTTTGTGTAGGAGAGCTACTTTTTATTTTTTAATAAACATATGTATGTCAATTTATGTATTTAACCATTATCATATCATAAAAAAATATAATTTTTTTGTCCAACTCAGAATTTATACCCAAGACCTTTGGCGCTACAAAGGAGTCAGAGTCAAGGGTTAAAGTGAGATCTTAACCCGCAAATTCCAGATTTGTGCATTACTCGATCTTATATTTCACTTATAATAAATTAGAGTCTCACCCTTTGTTATCAAGTTTTATGGAATACCATTAATAGAACATATTCCTAAATCTAGCGTCTACAATATTCATACGGTTGTAAAGATACATTGTAGCAACTACTATCTTAGATGCTACTAATTCTGAATAAATCGAGCTTTTAAGAAGCTGAAACAAACAAGCTAATTACAAATTGAAAATGGAAAGGGATGTAATATTGTTCAGGCGGTAACAAAGAACGTATAATAACCGGTAGACACCCGACGTCTCTGCTAAGCATTAGGTATTTGAATTATACACACGTTATAAACGCCTCGATGGTAAAGTGGTTTAAGGTGAGGTCTTTTATGTTTCTCGCAACCAACCAAACTTATATTCTTGAGGGCATTACAAACGATATTCGTCAAGGCAATAAGCGGATCCTAGACTCCGAAGCAATGGCCGAGAATGCGACCGGGATAATCGCTAGGATGATGATGATGATTCGTTAAGGCATTAAAGAAACTCAGTCCGAACTGAGTGAGACAGCCTAGAACTAGACAACCTGTCCGTCAGTGTCAGTTTTTTCCGAACACAGCCCGGGTTTGTGATCACCAACCGACATTTGCAAGCATGGTGAATTGGAGATAAAGCCATACTTGTAATGAAAACATGCTTTCAAATGATAGACGTCAGCATGAGATGATAGTGTATAATTTTGTTTGGCAAATATAATAAGGGTTTTAACAAAGAGCGTATAATAACCGGTAGCACACCAGACGTGCCTGCTTAGCATGCCAGCTAGGTATTTAATTATACACACGTATTGCAAGAAAGATATACAACATGTATGAGACGAGTTAGCATTGGGAGAAGAGACTATTTGTTCTTCTATTTTGCATTCTGGCATATTCATAATAGATTACTCACACTCTCTAACGGAAACTATACGGTCGGTGGTATGTGCCAAAGTGGTAATGATTGTAAAATTAAACACTATAAGTAGTCAACTACGTTGAAAAAATAAAATAAAATACAAGTTGCAATGGCAATGGCAAAGAAGAGCTTAATTAATATCGCAATGAAAACAATTGACACGCGAATTTCCAAAATGAAACAGTGTTTTCATTTTGGAAGTTCGCTGAGGTTTTACTCCTTATCGTATTCTATGTCATGAATTAAATAATTTAAATCACGGTCTAGGCCGCACGCGTTACGTTTTGCTTTTACATCTCTTCTTCCAAGCGTTTATCCCGTTTCTATACGGGGTCCGCTTTGACCACTATCTAATAAAAATTACGTAATAACCGCCTGACTAGCGTGGTGAGTGGTGACTATGGGACTATAGACTATTAACACCCTATCTGGGATAGGTCTTGTCCATCAGTGTGCTGTAACAGTTTAATATGAGTGATAGTTCTTACTCGCCGTTCTTTGTATCCGTGTGTCAGCATTCCCGTATAACCATGATGCTGCACTTGTTACGCTATGTGATTAGTTAATTACTGAGTATGTAATACATGCCAGCCGGTACATCGAACATTGTCATTGATATATGTCGCATGCTTGCAGTGTAATAGTTTTTGGTGCATTTATGCGTATGTAAATAGGTAATGAAGTGGTCGTTGATAATTTGATACATTACTAACTAGATCTATGAGTTTTATGTGTAGGTACTGTTTACAGATGTCATGGTTGAGAAATTAATTATTTGGTCAAAAGATCGCAGGTTCGATCTCTGCTCAGTACAAAATGTTTGTGCATAAACATGACAAAAAGATTAACATGATAAAAACAAAAAATTGGCCAAGTGCGAGTCGGACTCCCGCACTGAGGGTTCCGTACAAATTCTATTTTTGACGTTTTAAAAAAACTACTGAATAGATTTCGTTAGAACCAATTTTCGTTGGTAGTTTTTATGGTAATGTACATTATATATTTATTTCAGCCTTATCATCCTCTTATTTTAGAAGTTAGAGGGGGGGGACACACTTTTTTCCACTTTGGAAGGGTCTGTCACGCAAAGTATTCACTTTAGAAAAAAGTGATATTAGAAACCTTAATATAATTTTTCAATACCTATCCATAGATACCCCACACGTGTATGTTCAATGAAAAAAAATATTTCGAGTTTCAGTTTTGACTATGGGGACCCCCCACTTTTTTATTTTTTTTTCTATTTTCGTGTAAAAACCTTGTTGCGGTTCACAGAATACATCCACTCACTAAGTTTCAACAGTATAGTACTTATAGTTTCGGAAAAAAGTGGCTGTGACAGACTGGCGGACAGACAGACAGACAGACAGACAGACATGACGAATCTATAAGGGTTCCGTTTTTTTGCCATTTTGGCTACGGAACCCTAACAAAAAATTGGCCAAGTGCGAGTCGGACTCCCGCACTGAGGGTTCCGTACAAATTCTATTTTTGACGTTTTAAAAAAACTACTGAATAGATTTCGTTAGAACCAATTTTCGTTGGTAGTTTTTATGGTAATGTACATTATATATTTATTTCAGCCTTATCATCCTCTTATTTTAGAAGTTAGAGGGGGGGGACACACTTTTTTCCACTTTGGAAGGGTCTGTCACGCAAAGTATTCACTTTAGAAAAAAGTGATATTAGAAACCTTAATATAATTTTTCAATACCTATCCATAGATACCCCACACGTGTATGTTCAATGAAAAAAAATATTTCGAGTTTCAGTTTTGACTATGGGGACCCCCCACTTTTTTATTTTTTTTTCTATTTTCGTGTAAAAACCTTGTTGCGGTTCACAGAATACATCCACTCACTAAGTTTCAACAGTATAGTACTTATAGTTTCGGAAAAAAGTGGCTGTGACAGACTGGCGGACAGACAGACAGACAGACAGACAGACATGACGAATCTATAAGGGTTCCGTTTTTTTGCCATTTTGGCTACGGAACCCTAAAAATTCAACCACCATACATACTCTCACTTGACTCGTTGTTTATTTATGTTATTGGTAAATCTTAGGACTTACCATAGATTTTTTAATTTTCACCTTTTAATAAAAAAATTCAAATACGAGTATTCGTACACGTCTCGTCTTTGTGAGTAAATAAAGATTTACCTACCAAGAAAATGGCGGTAAAACTCCAAATGTGCGCCTTCACTTTACAGAAGACCACAGTGAAGTAGTAAGTACCTACTTCATAACTATTGTGCTATATTTCAGCTGGAGTGTAAGGTCGCTAGAGCTTAGTTGGTAAGGAAATGAGGTTTTTAAAGGCAGGCAATGCATCTGCGACCTATGTACGGCTGTGGACGCCGTGCGCAGCGGTGATCACAAACAATAAGGCGATCATATAAAAAAAAACTTCTTTGTCTTGCTTTTACTAACGATGTTGGTAAAATCTCAAGTTTTATTCGAAAGCGCAAATATCTAAAATCATGTATCCCTTTTTAACCCTAAAAAGCTAATAAAACCATTAGACCCCGTATCACGTAGCCGATATTTCGTCTGAAAAGCAATTTAATTTTTACATTGGCGGGAAACAATCCGGCGTAAGTTATCTGCACAGATTCCGTATTTCATATTACGGCCATTGTTGGGCCATGATAAAGGAGGTCGGGCCCTTAAGCTTCGCCCTTTAATACGATGTCTGCTTACCTGCGCGCATAGATTAGATACGCAGAGTAGGCGCTTGGTTTATTCTTTACCACAATTTGTATAATCGAGCTTTCATCAAATTGAACCTTAAACCCCTTATGAACAATGACTAAACGCATTTATTTTGTACATATATGTAAGTGTATAATTTTTAAAACGGGGACCTGTATTGGTTAGAACCCTGTAGTCAAAAACAGGTCGTGGGTTCAAATCCCGTGTTTGGTAAGGTTATTGGACTGGTAATGTGCGGCGTCGTCTGGTCGGATTCGATTACAAATGAATCCTCTCTCAAATCATGGTTAAACAATTGCAAGAATCCATAATGAAACGCGAAAGTCTTACGATCTTGTGTTTAAAGCCAAACAATAAAATTAAGTTTGGAAAAATCTGGTCCAGTTATTACGTCAGTGTAAAAAAATAACGACCATTCTGCGCTTCTAATTCTATGGTATTTCTTTGAAAATAATGTGCGTTGTGAAAGATAATACTTCTCTGTGGATGAAACAAAATTAAAATTCATAAATCTGTGAGACGGTGGGCTGGATATTAATATAAGAATACAGACATTTTATAATCTAATTGCGTGAGAGAGATATGGCGCGCTTTTGTCTTTTCCGTGTATCCATGTCGCAGGTACTTTGTGTGGATCCGTCGTTTACATACAGCGTCGTCAGTTCACAAATGCTCTATGTATAATTATGCTGTGCCATTATTTAATACAAGAGGCCGCCCCCGACTTCGTCTGCCTGGATTTCAGATCCCTTTTTTCGCAATAAGAGGTCGTCTATGTTCTTTCTCAGGTCTAAAGATTGTCTGGGCCAAATTTCATCCAAATCGGTTGAGAGGTTTTGTGCCATCAACTCGACGGTAAGGGAAAAAAACACATTCAGTGATTTCTGACTTTAGTTCAGCTAGATCTGAATGAGTAACCATGGTCCAATCTGTTTGGTTCCATATAACAACCAGACTCGTTAAATCCTGTGTCATGGTCAAAGCGGTCCCCGCACAGAAACGGGATTAAAGCTAGGAAGATGATTGTTCCCAACCAACCTTTTCGAATGTTTACTATTAATATTGATTTGGTTTTAATTTGACAACGGATGTCTTTTATGTTAGTTTGATACTTTGAAAAATTGGCCAAGTGCGAGTCGGACTCCCGCACTGAGGGTTCCGTACAAATTCTATTTTTACCGTATTAAAAAAACTACTAGATAGATTTCGTTCGAACCAATTTTCGTTGGTAGTTTTTATGGTAATGTACATTATATATTTATTTCAGATTTATCATCCTCTTACTTTAGAAGTTAGAGGGGGGGGGACACACTTTTTTCCACTTTGGAAGAGTCTGTCACGCAAAGTATTCACTTAAGAAAAAAATGAGCTTAGCGACCTCAATATATTTTTTAAAGACCTATTCATAGATACCCCACATGTATATGTTCAATGAAAAAAAATATTTTCAGTTTCAGTTCTAACTATGGGGACACCCCATTTTTTTCTATTTTTTTCTATTTTCGTGTGAAAACCTTGTTGCGGTTCACAGAATACATCCCCTCACCAAGTTTCAATAGTACAGTACTTATAGTTTCGGAAAAAAGTGGCTGTGACAGACTGGCGGACAGACAGACAGACAGACAGACAGACAGACAGACAGACATGACGAATCTATAAGGGTTCCCGTTTTTATGCCATTTTGGCTACGGAACCCTCAAAATGAAAGATTAAATTGATTTTTATAATTTTAGTTTTTATTAATGATGATTTATAAATTCCTAGCATATATGTCTCATTACCGCGATCGTTTGTAAACTCACGCCGTATAAACGGCATGGTCACACAAAATGCCTGCGACATGGATACCGTTTGATGCTGTCTTCGCAATTTATGTTCCACCGGTCCTGAACTGAATGCTCCATTTGATTCCGGGCTTAATGGTGCATTTAAAAGTAGTCGTATGCTTCAGGGCTCTTGTCTTCGCAGAATAGAGCATGTAATATTATATGGTGGGTACTATTGTTGGCGATCAAAGCAAAAATCATTTTGTAACTGATAGGTAAACTAGTGACCCGCCCCGGCTTCGCACGGGTGCAAGTAAAGGATATTTTTGTTTGGGGATTCGTACCATCTTGCATCACACTGAATTTACTCTCAATGGCTTCGTTTTTATTTATCTTTTCACTACCAACAAGATTTTGTCAAATATTTAACCACGTTTTCGAAAAATTCAAAAACGTGAGAAAATGCCTGATCATGCAGTGAGCAATGTTAAATCGTCGTGTTAAGTATGATATTCATGTAGGTATTATATAAGTAAAAATATGCGTTTTAGGCTGCAATGCTGAAAAGTATGATGCATATTATATAATATTCTATCTGATTCAGATGCTATTAAGATAATATCTTTTGGAATTGAGCCACACACGAAGTCAACTGCGTCGTCACAACTCACAACGTCCGTAACGTTAACAAAGGAATAAGTAATAAGTCAAAAAAACAATTTAAAATCAGATAAAACAGTATAAAATAAATGTAAAATTATCATAAACATTTTATACAAATTGTACAATTAACAAAGACTAACCTTAATATTCTTTGAAGAAATCGCCAACGAACAGTTGATACACCGTCGCCGATTACTCTCTGAAGTAATATTCTATAGTAGTTATAATCCACTTTAACTAGCCAGACACCTCACACCATGAATGCCGGCCGGCGTTTACTCACTAGACTCACTATCTCCACACGACACCAGATTCACTATCTAGACACGACACCAGAGTCACTACCACGATTCACTACGACACAAGAGTCACCATCTCACCAATATCATTAGTTATAAAATCTATCATCACGACGCAAACGCGACAGAAAAAGATCCATCACTATTCAATAAAAACAAACAAATACGAAAAAACGCCACAGACTACCAAAATGACATTAACTCTGACAGTTCCACAAATCAATGTCCGAAACTGAGAAAATGAAGTTTATAAAATGTGAAATGTTTTCATAAAATAAGTTAATTTAAATACAATTTATTTTAAGTTATATAACGGTTATTTTCTATTACTCATATATGTATAATCTTTGTGAAATGTTAAAATGGCCTGATGCTAATTAGGTAAACAAGATTTTTATTTTCATTGTCAGGTAACTATATAAATCGGAATTCGGAACGTAAAAGTTACGGGAAATTGTGGGTCATTTAATTACAATATTTTATATTTATTTATTAAACGCGGTTAAAAAAAAACGGTAAAAGGTCAGTAAAGGGTATAAATAAATAAAACTTTATTTTCGGTATGAATAAACTTTTAACGCAATATGGTACGGGGAATAGGAATTGTCGAAATAAGTGCCGACTTGGGGGTATCAGAAGAAAATTCACAATGGCGCCCGAGCAGACGACGCCCCGCATCACCAGTCCGCTTGCGACCACGGTTGTTGTATGTAACGCAGCCGAAACGTCAAGCAGTAAGTAGTATACATATACTACATAATTAATATCGCGTTTGGTCCCGTTAAATAATATTTATGATGGGAATTTTCCTTTATCAGTGTTTCTCTACTACATATTTGTAGCTTAGCCCACCATCTTGCGCAAAACATCATTTCAACTGATAGAGTGTTCCATATTTTATTTTTATATTATGGTTTAGGTATTGAAAATTAAATCGAAGTATAATTTTTGGGGGTATGTGTTATTTTATATTAAACGCTGTATTATTCTCAAGGGCTTAATGAAATTCCAATGATTAATAGAAGTTATAGTAAAATATAACTTTTAGACGTCGCTTTAATCCTTTGAGATTCACCGGTTATTTAATTCAGTGGATATTTATCTCAAAATGAAATCTATTAGTGATCTTAATAAGTTACGGCCTGATCTTCAAAGCACACGTTTATGCGCTAAGCAAGACATTTTGCGATTTTTTTTATCTATTAGAGCATTTGTGTTATTTTTGAGTTATCCGTCAATCTAGTGAATAATGTGCTGTTTAATATTTGGATACTAATTGTAATTGCAAAGAATTTAACATAATAAGGTGCATATATTAAACAAAGTAATGACCTTATTTATTTTAATAATCTTTTTCATTACACCTACTTAAGTTATTTGCTTATAATGCTTTAAAGCAAATTTCTTATTGAAATAGTTATTGTTTTGAATGGATTTAACAACGAATTTTAACTGAAAACCTGACGAAACCCAAGCGTAACGAAGTCATTTAAAACGCGCCATAAATATATGCATGAAATATTTTGCATAATCTGTATTTCACTTGTGCAGGGTCAAAATGATCCTCTGTCAATAAAGGGTTTTGATTAATTATATAGGCAGGGTAGGGGCGTCTTACGTGTGCTTAGCGACCGTGAAAGGGTTAATTGGGGTGACCATCAGACAGGACTATCGGGAATTTATGCATTCAAAAGGTTAATGAAAACGGTGTTTGGTTTTAAGTTTTGATAAAGGGAAATTCTGACGAAGTAATTGATTCCGTGTGGAAAGCTGATGGGAGGTCACTTTGGATTAGAAACGTCCCGTGGTACGATTTAGAATTAATTATTTCGGCTCATGCTGACATTTCAAGAAGGGAAAAAAATGGAGGCCCTAAAAATATATTTAATAATGCAAAATTAACAGAAGTACAAAGTACGCGCGAATCGAAAAATTAATCACTTATTGCAGGTGTCATTTAATAGTGTTCTTGTATTTTTATTTCAAATAACTATCACCAACCTCTACCATGGTCTCCCTACATTAATTTCTTAGAGCCTTACCTGTGTGATCCTACGTTGTACACAATAATAAGATTCAAGAAGGCTTATGATGTATTTTCACATACGTCCTTCTGGCAATTTTTCTCATTCTCTATCTAACGTTGTATACCGAAAGAAGTAGGATACAGATTAAATAGGTACTTAGGGTTTCTTTGCGTTAATTATTAATTAGCGTTTGCATTAGCAATTTGGTGATAACAACCCAAGCGTATTAGCATTAAAAAAAATGCGGTAGGGAAGCAAGCGGACCAGATGGTATCCTGATGGTAAGTGATCACTGCTGCCCATGGACATCAACAACCGTACGAGGTTCGCAGATTTATTGCCTGCCTTTGAAAAACTCATGCACTCCCCAATTGAGTTTTGGTGACTTTACTCACCAGCACAACAGGAAGGAATGCTACTTAACTGTGGTCTTCTGTAAGGTGGAGGTACTTCCCCAGACGAGCGGCTTATTACTTCTCTTACAATTACTTAAATTCCGGACATACGCTTTTATGTCCGGAATCCAGTTGTACGCTTGCTTGTACAGCGTTCGTTATCGAGCAGGGAAGCGTAAGCGCTCGGATGTCCAGTCATTGTCGCTTCATTTGATTACAAGCGGACGAGCGCTCTTTAGCCGTTGCGAAGAGATTGGATGGACTTGTAGTAGTTAATATCAATCCCAATGTACATAGGTATTCCATTTACTACTTTGCTAAAAAAATAAGATAATCAGGGTTGAGTTTTATATGTTCTTTTAAATTTTAATAAATTGGTCTCCTGTGAGTTTAATTTTTCATGTCTGAAACTAATCCTAATAACTTTTGACGAAATTTGAAATTCAATTCTATTAAAAAAGGAACTTAATAATTGATATTATGTATTTTAATGATGGTGTTTGCGATTGAAAAATCCGCTAGATGGAAATACGTAGGCGTTAGGTCTAACTGCTATATCATTGGTGAATTTGACAAATCTGTCATAGACGTGTCAAAATTCACAAATCATATATCAGTTAGAAAGCCTACCTACTACCATCTAGCGGATTTTTCATTTGCAAAAACCCTCATTGACTTCCACATATTTTGCAAATATACTTGTATGACCTCCACATCTGGTTTCTCCAGGACAATCACGTTTTAAAACTTTCCCCACTTTCAACTGAAATCTGCAACTTTTGATTAGATGTGACAAGAAAAACGCCGTCGGTCGTCAAGACATGTCGGGGACAATAAGGGAAAATTGGAAAACATCTGGGAACACAAAGTGTACAACACACCAGGACGAAAATACGCGACCGAAGTTCAGCGGTAATGCA
The DNA here is from genome assembly GCA_958496325.1 of Nomophila noctuella. Classification (NCBI taxonomy): domain Eukaryota; kingdom Metazoa; phylum Arthropoda; class Insecta; order Lepidoptera; family Crambidae; genus Nomophila; species Nomophila noctuella. The sequence continues at coordinate 12,940,217 of OY292499.1, read as the reverse complement.
TTTTCTATACAAAATTACGCAACGTAATTTCGGCTTGGTGTGTCATCTTCCATTTGAAAAACATAACAGTCGTAGTCATGCAGAGCTGTGGTCGCGTTTTTTCGGCTAGGTGTGTTTCTACACAAAGAATCTCACTTAAAACTTTGGTCTCCATCATTAGGCAGTCGCGTTAGATCAAAGACGAACTTCAAACGCGACCTAGAGATTAGATTTCAACGTTGATGTAGTAGTTGCTGGATGAGACTCCCTAAGGGTATTATTGAACTACCACTTTGATAACTCATATCTTTCAAAACATTTGCGAATTACACATGACAGGCCCGTTGGTCGAGTGGCTAGAGACCCTGGCTACAAGACCAATGGTCGCGGGTTCGAATCCCGCTAGGGGCAAATGTTTGTGTGATGAACATCGGCATTTGTACTCGAGTCATGGATGTTTATAAAAGTATTTAAGTATGTCTATCCGTTCCCTAGCTTCCATAGTACAAGCTTCGAGCTTAGTTTGGGGCTAGGCAATTGGTGTGACAAACACACAAGGCATTTATTTATTTATTTATTTATTTAGGTACATGAGAGTCGACTCGACACTTAATAGAAGTGCATCACGGCTGGCGTGTTCAATTCTTTCTCGGGACAAGAAATTATATTTTTAGTTGACAAAATTTTGCAATTATTCACTGCCTGCAAGTCCTATTGTTACATGTTAGATACTTAAAATTACGTAAGTTATCAAAGGAAAAGGCATGTTTTATTTGCAAAACACACAAATTCTTGCCACATCCAGTAACGAGACATGCAGTTTCCTCGCCGTCGCGTATAAAATATTCTGTTTGCGCTTCGTTTTAGAAATAAACTCGTCCTTAAGTTGTCCAGGACAAATCCAGGGCCTCCCTAATTGATAACTGGGAAACAGGGTCCCGGAGATGCTTCAGAGGACTTCTTGTTTGAGAATTCTCTATGGTTATTCAAGATTTAAGAATTTCGAGTTGCATTGTAGCACTGATATGAATGAACGGGACTAAACGATGGGATGAGGCGTTTAGTGGATTAAACTCGATGGAAACGCTATATGATACAGCTGAAGAATAAATTAGAAAAAGAGAGCAAGGCATATTTATTTATTTATTTATTTATTTAATCTTTATTGTACTACACAAAATATTGTACAAAAGGCGGACTTAATGCCTCATGGCATTCTCTACCAGTCAACCTTAGGGCAAATCAGAAAGTGAAGTAGGTAGTGCTAATAAAATAAAAAATAAAAAAAAAACTATAGGTACATATACATATATACATACATATATTACTATACATATACAAAATAACTATACTTTACCTAAATAAATACATTATTAATAAATAATAGATGATGCATGTTAATTATTGGGATAGTTAGACGACGATTCAAAAGGATGCGCAAGGAAGTGCCTATGCACCAGAAACTTAAATGCTCGTCTACTCGGGGCCTGTCTAATACTTTCAGGGAGAGCGTTCCATAGTCTGATAGCTTTAAGTGTGAAAGAGTTCGCTACAAAACCGGAGCGGTGAGAGGGAGTGGCAAGCGTTAACCTGTTGGCAGATCGCAACTGCCGGTTATGTGTCGAACTTAGGAGTTGGAAATTGGATTTAAGATAAAGAGGGGCGTTTGGGTCATTGAGAAGAGAATAAAGCGTGGAAAGGATTCTGGCATTGCGGCGAAGTGGAACAGGCAACCATTTAAGTTGAGTACGAAAGGAGGAGACGTGATCGTATTTTCGAAGATTGAAAATGAAACGTATGCCAGAGTTAACCAGCCGATCCAATTTGCTAAGAAGGTCAGAATTTAAATCAGAGGTACACACATCAGCGTAATCAATTAAGGGAAGTATAAGGGTTTGCACAAGGGTAATCTTAGTAGGGATAGGAAGAAAGTTCTTAAGTCTATAGAGAGCACGCAGAGAGGAGGTAACTTTACGGCAAACCTCATGAACGTGATTTGACCATCCAAGTGTGTTGTCGATATGCAAACCCAAGTCCTTGACACTGCTACAGAAAGGAATTGGGACACCCTCAAATAGAACTGGGGAAACGGAACCTACATCAAGCAAACGTATAAAATGATTACTGCCTACGATTATGGCTTGACACTTGTTTGGGTTGACCGCCACACCAAACCGGGCAGACCACGCCGCAATAGATTCTAAATCTTTGTTAAGGCCCGCAATAGCTAAGTCAACATCATTGATATGACATTGACGATACAGCTGAAGGTCGTCAGCATACAGGTGGTAAGAGGAATCAAGAAGGACAGTAATAGAGTTAATGAAGATAGAAAAGAGAAGAGGAGAAAGAATACCACCCTGAGGCACGCCCGTGGGGACATCACACCAGCACGAGACAGTTTCGTCAGCTTTCACTGCTTGCTGACGGCAACGAAGATAGGAGGAAAACCATTGAACAGATAATGGGGACAGACAAAGATGAGAAAGCAAGGAAAGTAGGACATCATGATCAACAGTGTTGAAGGCGTTGGAGAAATCAATAAGGACAAGCACAGTGATCATGCCACTCTCCATGCCAGCTCTAATGTCTTCAGTTACCTTGAGAAGTGCTGTGCTAGTGCTGTGCCCAGGGCGAAAACCAGACTGATATTGACAGAGAAGATTATTGTTAAACACAAATTTTGAGACTTGGGAATGAACAACTGCCTCTAGAATTTTGGAAAGAAAAGGTAATATGGAAATAGGCCTAAAGTTATTGAGATTAGTAGGATTCGTTATTTTAGGGAGTGGAATAACATAGGCCTTACGCCAGATACTTGGAAAAATTCCAGATTCTAAAGAAAAATTAATAATGTGAGTAATTAACGGAAGGATATAGTCAAGTAGCAAGGTCACCATAGTGCGACTGATCTCATCACACCCAACGGCATTAGATTTCAGCGACTTAATGACCTTACCAACGTGATCACAAGAGACAGGTGAAAAAGAAAAAGTGTCTAAAAGTAGCGGCGGTAGGGAAGAAATTTCAGAAAGTGTTAAAGTTTTTCTATTTTGATCTAAGAGAGAGGAGGTAGAGAAATGTATGTTTAAATCATTTGGGGAAAAAGACGAACCAGCAAGAGAAATAGTCTGTTGGCGTTTACCAAAACCCAAACTTTTGAGAAATTTCCAAACATCAGCCGAGGAAGCGTTTTCAATAGTGTCATGATAGTAACGGCGTTTGGCCACTCTTACCATCTGATTACAACGATTTCTGGCGACCCTATAAAGACCCCAACTCTCATCAGTCCTCAACCGCTTGAACTTACTGAAGGCACGATCCCGTCTTCTCATCGCCATGCGCACACCTCTAGTCATCCAAGGAGCAGGAGGGCGCTTGAGTTTAACGAGGCGGAGTGGGGCATGTACATTCATCAATGCGAGAATGGAGGCATTTAGGGCTGCAACTTTGTCGTCTACAGAGGGAGCCGATAACACTGTTTCCCAATTATTGCTCGCCGCATCACGTCTGAGAGCATCTTTATCAAGCCTAGCGAAACCGCGAATCATTACCCTGACCGGGCTCCGCTTAGCAGTGTGAACCTTAAAGGATGCATAAACAAGGTCATGGCGAGAAAAAAATGGTGCGGCGTGCTGGCCATGCTTGAGGACGCTGTCGAGTGCTGACGTCATGATCACGTCAAGCCAAGTGTCAGCCGAGGCATTGCTATTACGATGAGTAGGGCTAAGTGGTAGAATGGAAAGATTTAAAGAAAGAGTAAGAGAAAGGAGTTTAGCAGAACAGGAGCGGTTAAGGAGATTAGTGTTGAGGTCCCCCATAAGCACAAGGTTTGTGTAATCAGTACACAAAGGCTGAAGGACAGATTCGAGATCTGAACAATAGTTGATATTAGGAGGACAGTACACAACTCCAAGAACGACAAGGACCCCCTTTACACTAACTTCAACGAAGATGTACTCCGCTGAAGCCGAGTAAGGTGATGGAGACGAAGCAATCATCTTAAAAGGCAGACTACTACGCAAGTACATCGCAACACCACCGCCTCCTTTGCCCACACGATCATTCCTGATAAGAACATACCCCGGCAGGGCGACAACTGCAGAGTTAAGATTCGGCTTGAGCCAGCTCTCAGAGACCAGGATTGCGTCCACGAGGCTGTCAGAAAAAGTGTCGAGGAGGTCGGAGTGATGAGCAGGGATACTCTGCGCGTTAATATGACAAACATTAAGGTACTTCCTAAAAGGCTTTAGGTCACTGTCCAGAGATAATTTAAGGGAGGGAACATCGTGAAAAGAATCGTCATCTTCGGAAGAGCAAGAAAAGCTATCACAAGTATGAAAAGAGGCATCATCAATCATAGTAAAATATCTAAATATATATAAAAAAAAAATATGAATAAATACCAAAAACAACAAAAACTATAACGGTCAACAAGTTACAAATAAATAATTACTAATAATATATAATACTAATAATTTAGCACCTTGCACATTCTGTCCATCCTGCCGGTCTTACAGATAATCACAAGAAATTAAAATTAAAATCAAATATTAAAACATTAATACTCAATTAATATATGTATATATATCAATTAAAATATTAATACTTCAATATGGAAAATTCTAGGATAAAATATAAAACTTTAAACTTAATACAATAACATTCCCACAGTCTATAACACAATATGTACCATTTCCGAACGAAAGCGAAAAACGGAACAGAAATGTCACTGTGGATATTTGACACTTTTGACAGTGACATAAATAAAGTTACTTTACTAACCGGAAGAAAACTACTACTAATGAGGGTCAAAGAAGAATTCACAACATTTACACAAAACAAAAGGGAAATTACATTTTATACGTAGGTAGTGAGTGATAAAGAATGGAACTACCGCCGCCTCAAACGAGAAGGGCCGACTTTAGCACTCTTTTCAGCAGGTTCAGGGGTCTTGAGCGGTGACTTAGGAGGTGTAGCAGGCTTATCACAGGACACTGCGGAGATACGGTCCAAGTCCTCTTCACGGACGATACTATGCCGCTTGTCTTCAACCTTGACAAAAATGCTACCGTCAAGTGACCAACAATTGGAGATTCCAAACCGCTTCCTGGCTTCTATGAACAAGGCCTGCCGTCGTTTCGTGAGGAACTCTGATACCACCAGCGGAGAGCCCTTTAACAGCGTCTTCTTCTTCCACACCAGCGCCTTCATTTGGTGGTCACTGAATCGCACCAAGATTGGCCGAGGCCGGCTCCCATTCTGTACACCCAACCGATGGCAAGACTGAAGTGCAGTGGACTCAACATTGGCAATACCTAGCTTGTCTTTTAGGGTCCCGGTGATTAGAGCTGCAGCATCTTCTCCAGGGACCTCGGTGACACCTCCAAACAAGAGACACTTCCTCCGGTACCGCATCTCCAAAGCATCGGTGGAAAGTAGTAGCTCGGCAACTTGTTGACGCAGAAGACTTAGTGTCCCAATAACAATGTCCCGGAAGACCTTGAAATCTTCTCCTAGGCGGCTGACAGTCGTGGGATCTTTGGAGGTCCTCAATTGCTCCTCGAACTGCTCCATCTTCTTGGACCAAACTGTTTCCATGGTCTTCTGCATCTCCAACACTTGATCCAGATGGGCCATGATTAGTGCAGAGTGTTCTTGTGTTTCATAGACTTCCAACAGTGGGAATGATAGTGACAGGTACAGATGTGAAAGTGCTTCGAAATTAGTGCATAAAACTTATCACAAACGTTCTCAGTGATAACAAGCAACAAATAAATTATAAATTCACAATGAAATGTTTAAAATTTGTATAAATACTTATTATTTAAGATTAATAAAGAGGAGATAGTTGTTATTTAGTTCTGGAAACTACCTTTGCGGGTTTCGCAATGTGTTGACATTATCTCCACATTAAATCCCGTTGTTCTTTCAGTGGTAACCAAAACATTCACTTCGTAAAGCATCATTATAGCACCGAAAAAGTTTATTATAGCCCCCAGACATACAGCAAACCCTGTTATTTGTCGGAATTCGATGCACTGCTTCAAGGGTCACTAACAAATCTACCACCGACTTAGTCAAACGTTTCTAAGCTATGAAGAACTTTGAACTTTATGTTACTTCTATTGCCAAGAGAATACAGTGCTTTACTTAAACGTTCGGATGGCTTTCTGAAGACCCAGCAAAGTCTAGATAATTTCCAGAACCCATTCGGAATAGTTGATTACCAACTTGGTGCTTCCAAATAGGTACTAATATCAAACTTGAATGTTTAATGAAATGCATTTGGGGTGGTAAAGTGGTAAAGGAGTCTAAGTTTAATTTCACCAATTCTGAGCTGGCACTATAATTTGTGTATTGGAACGTGGGTTAATATTAATGAAGTTGTTAAATGTATTTTTGACTCTATTTTTTTCTTAGAGTGCGTCCACATCTGACGAATAAGCACCCATCACGAGATGCCTGCGAGCTGCGCGCCCGCCTGTTAGGTTCGTCCTCTATACAAGTATTGTATGAAAGGCGCACCAAACTTTTGCAATAACAGATGTGGAGGCACCCTTAAAAAAATATATTTGATGTGCTAAACAGCGAATAACTAAATAACCAATATAAAATTAACCTTTTATTTTTATAAAGACATTTGCATGTGCAGGGATTATATTACATGAACACAGCACAAACAATGAGCCCATTAATGAATGCACTGTTTGTACCGTGCGGGGTCGTTAACTCGACCTTTAGTCAATACAAGTATTAACTTAGTATGGTGATCGAAAAAGTTAAGAAACTTTAGCTTTAACTTGGACAAGAGGCCATAATTAACCTCAAAATTTAACAAGCACCACTTAAGCAGTTTTAGACCGCTCCCTTTTCGTGAAACTAGTGGCTGACTCCTCGTAATTTTCCATTCGGTGCCATTTCAATTATATCCTTGCAAATCTGGGATAACCTCTATTTCTTAGGTTCGTATTTGAGCTGAGGTTATTTGCATTCGGTCGGGTTATACGCTTAGAGCGTGAATCACGAATTTGAAACTAGCGATGTACAAATTCAGCGGAGCTCTGCGTTGTGGCAATTTGACATTTCAATTATTCATTGAGTATGGTAATGTTACGTTTATATTGACTGATTCGAAGTCATGACTTCAAGGTCATGGGTTTGAATCTAATTAAGGATAACGTATAGGGGTTTCGTTTTTAAAACTTGTTTTATTCAGTGTCCAGATTTTGACAAATAATTTGGTTTAATGTTTAATGGTTAAGAAATTGACTGTTACACCAAGAGGTCGAAGGTTCGATCCTCGCTCACAACAAACAATTGTTTGCTCAAATACAAATATGTATTATTATGTTTGTACTGATTTGGCTGTGTGAGTCTATTTAATAGTATTATTAATTCTGTTATCTATGACACAAGTGCCTAAAGCTGCTTATCATGGAGTCAGATCAATGTTTGTAATTTGTGAAAAATACTTATCAATGCTATCCAAATGAAACAAAGAAAATTGTAGAGGTAAGAAAAAGACTAAGCATTGACGCGAAAGGATTGAGCAATTTCATCAGACCGCCTTAAAATACGGTAAAACGTTGACTTTACCAAAATATTGTACAGACTTGCATAGGTATACCGCGAGGAGTTTAATAAAACCACAAGGTATCCCGTTACATAATGCGAAGAAAACTAATATTGAATACCTTAAGACGGAAAAATGTAGGCACGGGGAACAGACGAGAAGTTTCAACTTGGAGAAATATAAGTTTAATTGAAATTCCTTTTTCATAAAACGTTTCTGTTATGATGTCCGAATGTTTATCTTGTACTGCTGTTTGTCTTTGAATAAAAGGAAAAATACAGAAGTAACCTAGCTTTATTCTTAGCTTAGAGCTTGTAATATGACTAGAGAAAAAGGTAGGTAAAAGGTAAGGTTATCTTGTAACTTGATTAACACTGAAATTATTTTACCATAGTAGCATGTAAACATACTTACTTTTCAAAACCATGAATAAAATCGATTACAAAAATATATACCCACGCTCATCACACAAACACGAATTGTTAATTGTACTAATTGTTTCGAACCGGCGACCCACGGATTTGTGGTCAGAGTCACTTAAACTTGACCAGCGGGTGTATCTTCAATTAACTTTAAACGGATGACATAGTGATTTCTTAACATTAATTGAGGTGGGTGCTTGTTCGCCAACTCTGACATTAGGAAATTTATGTTTTCCATAGTCACGACTCGATGGTCTAGTGGTTTAAGTACCGTGGTCTCGAGGTCCTGCGTTAGATTCCCAGTCGGTCAATTTTTGTCGGTTTACCGAACACAGCCCGGGTTTGTAATCACTAATCCACATTTGGAATTCGTGGTGATTAAGGCAAAACCCATCTTTGATTCCATCTATCCCAACATGATTTCAAATGGAGGCTTTTCCCTGCAGTGGAACATTAATAGGCCTCTTACTAGATAGTGCAGTCGAGCTGTCACTTTCAAAGTAAAAGCCGCATCGGTTCTCACTCACAACACAATTACTAGGACATAAAGTCCAGACCTGTTTACTTAAAAACAGACTCGTCAGGTATATTTGTGTTTGCGCCTAATTCTTTACAATTTCAGCGGCAGCGTTGGAAAAACTCCACAGCTTTTTACCGAACCCCGCGGAATGATCGCTCCGACTTGTCAGAGATTAATGACTGCCTACTCAAATTCGACTAACGTACCAGATTTAGCTTCCAGTAATCCGCCTTTGGCTTTGTCGCTGATCTAAATTATATTAGCTTTTGCGAACAAAACACTAATACAATTTCGTGTTTTGCTCGGTAAAGGGTTGAGCACTTTAGACAGGCATGTTGACTGTAACGAAATTTCGTGGAGTTCCTTTAATGATTTTCGGCTTTTTAATATGGAAATTGATTAGTTTAACTGCCTTGTTAGGTTGGTCGTTATAGTACTTAGAATAAATTATGTCGAAAACCAGGTGTTTGGTAACCATTAAATTTGAGTTAATATTCAAATTAAAAAAAAGTCGTTTTCTATTCTATTCTAATATCTAGTCCGAAAGATCGAATGAAATAGCAGCGTTCGAGTCTTCCGTTCCCGGAGTGAAAACTTGAACCAATGGCAGAGCGTTATGACAGCGCTCAAACGTCCCGTCCAATCACTGCCCTTTTGACCGCGCTCCCCGCGCCCCGCTGTGCCGCTGTGTGTAAGATTCACCGGCGCACGAGAAATGTGCGATCGTAATAAAAAATCGAATTTAAGAAACTTTCTCAGTATTTGCGCGTGTGAACGTGTTCTGAACAATATTTGTGATCCTCAAAGCCCAGGACATGAACTATTTCCAACTAGCGTCCGCCCGCGACTCCGTACATCCATACATGCAAACTTTCGCCTTTATAATAGTACTAGCGGCCCGCCCCGGCTTCGCCCGTGGTACTTGTCCACTATTTAATGGATGATATTATACATAAAAACCTTCCTCATGAGTTACTCTATCTATTAAAAAAAACCGCATCAAAATCCGTTGCGTAGTTTTAAAGATTTAAGCGTTCATAGGGACATACAACACACATAGGGACAGAAAAAGCGACTTTGTTTTATACTATGTAGTGAAGTAGGATCTAACTCGTGATTTAACACAAAACGAGACGCAGTTTGGGAGCTTCCGGCTAGGTACAACCAGGAACGTACCTCCTGGACAAGACGTTCGTGGCTAGAGGTAAGAGTTTCTTTCTTTGGTGGCGGACTTCTTGAGCGTTGCAGCTCGTTCAATCTTTAGCCAGTTTGCACCCAAACGGGCAGGTAACGCCACAACAGGTGATGGCTGACTCAGTAAAGCCGTGGCGTGCATCCCTTATAGGCATTTAGGCAGTGCCTACCTTAACTAAAAATAAAAAAAATCATAACATTCACGAACAAAATGTTAGAAAATTTTATGTATTAAATAATTTCTTTACAAAAAGCAACCAAAATAAATCAAAGAAAACTAATTTACAGTCATCATTATTTCAACGTTTACGCGGTACCTACATTCTAGCGGCTAACTCGTTAGGCACTAGTTCGACTGCATCTATGAAATATAATCTTGACATTTCAAAATACGATTTGACGGGTAAAGCAACAAAATTAAGAAGTCACACCGTAACGTACAATCTAACCTAAATTGTGACATTTTATAAAATAGCAGTATTTACTTCCTTAAGTAGGCATGCTTACCACGAGTGAGAATTCATTTATAAAAAGTGTTAAAGAGAAAATAACGGGTACAAGAACGAATAATTATTAAAAAGTATTTATAAGCCATCATTCGTGGTATAATCTATTAAGCGTTCAATATTATGAAATTAAAAGACGCGAATTTGATTCGGAATCTTAGCGTTATGATAAGTCAGTCTGCCCGTCAATAGATGGCGCTAAAAACAATAAATTTCTGCGTTCTCATGTTTCATACTAATAAATTTTACCTCAAAATTATTTAATTATTTAAATTAATTGGTAAGTTACATTTCGAATAAATAAACTAAACTTGATGTTAACTATTATTTTTTATTTAAATTTGAACCTATTTCCGTTTTTGGCATTAAAAAGTAGTTAAATCGTTTTCTGATACACGAACTACGCAGCAGTGCTGCCACCTTAGCGCTTTCGGAGTTAGATCTAGCGCTTTTTTGGCAGGCCTAAACTTAGTACTAATGATAATATGATTTTACGCTTTTCATTACTTTATATTCTAAAATGATGAAAATTTGCATTAAAATCAATAAATATAAAGTTTTTGTCAATTTTGTTTCGATTTTTTGTTTATGAAATCTAGCGGAATCTAGCGCTTTTTTTTTGTTAATGCATTCTAGCGGAATCTAGCGCTATTTTCAAGCACTTATAGCGCTTCCTGGCTTCACAGAGGTGGCAGCACTGCTACGCAGCCATGATTTTTCTTTTGTGTGTTTTAGAACTAAATGCGGGTTATTGTTTTCAAATGTATCCTAATTTAAATTCAGTTTTTTAAATTCAGCCTGTGATTTAACTAAAGTGGTGTTGTGTTACAACAATGAATAAATTGCAGTGATTGGTATGTATCTAGAATTCTGTTTGTGTACAACAGCTGATATTGACAAGACGACGATACTTATGGTTTTTATAGCATCATTTCCAATTGCCTTCAAAGCCGAAATATCAAATAGCGCGCCGTTTATTGGGTAAGTTATGCATAATATGTAGTTTTAGTGCCTACCAAGGAAAAAAACTATGCACGCCACTGCAGTAAAGATATGCTATAACTCTGTCCACTTTATGAAGCGTCTTTTGACAGCTCACGCCCATGAAAGTTCGAATTGTTTTCGTTTAATTTTCGAAAAAAGAATATTGTTCTTCATGGACGGTTACTGCCAACTCAGTGATGTGCTACGAAAAACGATTAGAACGATTGTGCCCCCGATTACAAATAATCGATAGAAATAAATGCTATGAATAAATCTAAACTTCTTCATAACATGTTCATAAGTTATAATGTATATTTTACATAGAAAGGTAACAACATTTGGATTTAAATTTCTTTTACTAATATGACTTACTTGTTTTATATTTAATTTATAAACTCAAATATATGGATTTTTATTTGTTTACAATAAATTGAAGAGAATGTTAAATCAAAACGCATGTTTATCGAAATCGGTTATTTTTTACGTACCTAAGTCGAATAATGATAATCATGATCGAAAGACAACGCAGTGGCAACACTCCCAAAAGATAAGAATATGAGTGAGTTAGAGTCTAGGCTACGGTTCCATAAGCAGTTTATGGTGGGAGCGCAAACAAACAGGGTAGGATTGGGATGTCGAGGAAGAGAGGATGACCGGAACATCATTAAGTCTTTTCTGCGAATGGATGAAGATAACGAGTATAGAGTACATGCGCTTAATCTCGAAATGCAAAACGAGTGGGTGTCCCTTGGTGAGTTTTGTATCCCTTTGGCATTGAAGTGGCGGTCGATACTGTACGATTGGTCTCCAGCGCTGCTTAAATTCTATCTGAATGCCTTTCAGTTGACCCTACCCGATCAGAGCAACCTTGTAAGGTGGGGAATGGCGGTGGACAAAACCTGTTTGCTCTGTGGTGAGGCCGTAGGTACCGCAAGGCATTTGTTGGTGGGATGCAGAGTACTCCTAGACAGAGGTCACTACTCTCGCCGCCATGACGGAGTGTTGCAGATCATACGTGAAGCGGTGAGCCTTTCAATAGCAAGAGCAGCAAAAGGTTTGACGACGAATACAAGGAACATCAACTTCGTCAAGGAAGGATCTACCAAGAAGTCCAAAGTCAAACCTTACTCCATCGTTAGTGTAGCTCCAGATTGGAAGATCATGATGGACACGTATGAAAAGCACTACAGTATTCCAGAGGACATTGCGTTATCGTCGTCTAGACCAGACCTTTTCATTTATTCTAGAAAACTTAAGCGCGTACTGTTGGTAGAACTTACTGTTCCATGGGAGACAAACATTCCCAAAGATCACGCGTTTAAAACAAATAAGTATTATGACCTAACCAACGAAATGACTAAAAATGGTTATATAACACGGTTGTATGCTGTGGAAGTGGGTGCGAGAGGTATACCAGCGAAATCTCTCTACAACCTACTGAAGGACTTAGGATTACCAAGATCTAATATTAGCTCGTTACTGGAAAGAGCAACTAAAGCCGCTTTACTCGGCTCATACCAAATATGGTTGGGAAGGGAGAGGAATGTCATCGGTGGAGGTGATCGTTAGTATACTATAAAGGGGCCCCTTAAACCTACACGCTGGGTCGCAAGTCCCAGGCGCCGACTGACATTCCTCTCTGTTCCACGCGATGGACCCGGCACCCGCACGGAGAATCCATGGATAGCTAAGAAGTTCGTCTCTCTAGTACAATCGGATTGTTGACACATTTGAGAAACTTTAGGACATCACCAATGTTGTCAATCGGCGACCTGTCAAAAGACGCTTCATATAGTGGACAGAGTATAATATGATTAAGTCTGTACAAATACGAATATTATCGTATTAGTATAGTTAGCTTATAAAAAATAAATAAATTATAATTATGATATTATAAGTTAGTATTGATTCACAATACTAATATATAAAGCTGAAGAGTTTGATTGTATTTTTGTTGGTCTGTTTGTTTGAACGCGCAAATCTCAGGACCTACTGGTCCGATTTGAAAAAATATTTTTGTGTTTGATAGTCCATTTGACGAGGAAAGCTTAAGGCTATTGGAAATCGAAATCCACGCGGACGGAGTCGCGGGCGGCCGCTTGTAATATGTGATTTTAATAAAACTGGAGAGTTTGTTTGAACGCGCTTATTTCAAAAAACTACTGGTTCGAATTGAAAAAACTTTTTTTGTGTTGGATAGTTCATTTATCGAGAAAGGTATTTATAACACTATGTGTACGTACACCGAAATCCACACAGACGAAGTCGCCAGCGGCCGCGAGTGTTATCAATATTGTGATTACTATAGCACTCCCTGCTTCGCCCGAATGTGATCTGTGTTCATCTCATATACTTCATACTTTATTGGACATGCAAAAACATACATACTAACATTCCCAGGATTGTATTGCCAATATAATCCCGGTATTCATTAATTTGAAAACCCATAATTTCGGGATCGAAATATGGTAGGGATCCCGGAATTGAAACCTCTAGTTACAAGCCATGTAGTGATTGTTATATTTCCGTTCTTATCGTGCCTTGTAAATAAAATTATTAAACTTACTCCAGAGAAATTGAAAATGGTCGGCAACTCTTAAGAATTACTTTTCTAACAAAAGCACTTCCACCGCTCAAATCACTTCCAAGCTAACAATGAAATACCAATTTCCCGTCCGATAACGCGTTTGGTTTAAAAAGAAACATTTCCAACGCTTTCAAAAAGTTAAGAGTTGGTTTAAAAGATTTTATAGTACGAGTACTAATACTATTATTTACTTATGAAATCTACTACATTTCATGTTTTGATTTTATTTTTTTTCAATACAATTCGTTATTATGTGCACCTACTTACATATGAGTATAAAATAAGTATTTTTTCTGCTATCTCCCCTGTTTTACATGCACACTATAATTAACTAATATGTAGTAGAAAACAAGGAATATTTTGTTGAAGAAAGAATTATTCATTCTGCATAGGCGGGGTATGTACATTGTACCTACATTGATAAAAAATAATTAAAAAGGGTTCCCTAAAATAAGTGCACTCCCTTTTCTCATTCTCATAGTTTGGTATGGAAAGTATTGACAAACGGTCACATTGCAATTTCAAATATGCAACATTCTTAAATAAAACTTGCCGGGGCGTACGGTAGATTTGGCAAACGATTCGAAACTGCGATCCGAGAATGCTTAGAACTACTTTTAATGTTACTTATTCGATTTCAAATTCAGAGTGAAATGGCTCACGTTTGGCGAAAGGAATGTTTTTGTGAGGAGAAATTTTGGTTCAATTTTGCTTAAATGCTTACAATGGTACTATTGGGAAAGATTTAACTCGTTTTAAAGTGTACTTTTTTATTACACATTCCTCTTTGAGTAGGTAGTATTCCTTATTACTGATGGTCGTGCTTAATTCGCACACCTAGAATAAGACTAGCTCAACTCAAAAAGCTCTTTTCCAGTGTGTCTTGATTGGGTCTGAGATCGTGTAGTTTTTAACACAGAATCTGGCCATGTCTAAAAATCAATCTCCAATAAGTTTGAGGAACACTATACTCTTATTCTGGGTGCGCGATAAATGAATTAAGCACGTAACGATTTTCAGAAAACGTAAAATAGCAAAGGGGAGTCTGATGTACAGAGAATTCCTTGATTGTAGACCCATTATTGATAAAGAAAACAAGTTTTTTATAAATCTTGGTCTTCCTGAAATAAATAATGTCAGTATACGAATGCAACGCGAAAGTCTAAAATCTTATATCTAACGCATGCAGTTGCATACCATTAATTAAAGAGCTATTCCTGTCGCTTATAATATTAGGTAAGTTTGATAGGTGTTCAAATAGTGCATGATTTCAGTTTATCGTTGGCGAGTCCGCTGGCTTGCATCCAAGTTGCATTTTGCGGCAAATTCGATATCATCGAAGAACGGTGGCGCATAAATGTTACCGCTGCATGTATAGCAGAGATGGCTATCGTGTATTAATTGTACCTATGTGGGAATGTGTGGTCCAATTATCAAAGAGAGACGATGGTAAATTAGTAAAAGCATGAATGGGCTTGAACGGAGACATACCACGATATTAGTGACGGGGAAAATTAATAATTTAGAGTAGGAACACACTCTACAGAAAAAATGCTATGTGATCGAGATACCTATAAATACTTGATTAACCATCATTCTCATCTAAGCGCTTCCCCCGGTTGTATCCTCGGCCATAACCTCAGTGCCTAGGATACACAAAGTGTTCCGCGCGGGATTCGAACCCATGACCTCCCCGGTTTTTGAACCCAGCGATCCTAACACTAACCACGGAGGCAGTTCAGTACTTGATTAACAAGTGTCATAAAACAACGATTACGCTAATTAAAATTACCCCCGCATAACAGCTTGTGAACGCGGTTTTAGTGTGTAAACCTTTACTTCAAAACCGGCAGTTAATTTATGCGGGTGATACTTACCACAATGTAAATGTGCCCCAAATGTCTTTGTATTTTTTGCTCCAGCCATTTTGTTCTGCTGGGAAATCCTAAAAACGTTATTCTGTACTCACAAAGTAATTATAAAAGTAAATTCGCATTGGGGTGGTTGCCGTTCCTATTATAAAGGCCGCTCTTCAATTTAGTAGAGTTGTGTTATTACGTTGTCCGAGCTTTTAAGATACGAGTAATTCGGATAAAAACCTTATTTCCGACGTAAACCTTAAAATAATCAGATTGCTTTGGAAATTGTTATATAACGTCGAGTTATCCCTAGATTATACTCCATGTGAACAAGATAGGCATTTTTTCACACGAATATATAAATATTACATCGAAAACTTAATAAACTCGTTTTTGTTACCTTGTAGGACAGGCCCGTTAGTCAAGTGGTCAGAAACCCTGGCTACAAAACCAAGGG
Source organism: Nomophila noctuella (assembly GCA_958496325.1). Classification (NCBI taxonomy): domain Eukaryota; kingdom Metazoa; phylum Arthropoda; class Insecta; order Lepidoptera; family Crambidae; genus Nomophila; species Nomophila noctuella. Next base: position 12,924,133 of record OY292499.1, on the reverse strand, counting down.
CCACGGGTTCGAATCCCGCTAGGGGCAAATGTTTTTGTGATGAACACGGGCAAATGTTTTTGTGATGAACACCGACATTTGTTCTCGAGGTATGGATGTTTATATAAAGTATTTAAGTATGTCTATTCGTTCCCTAGCATCCATAGTACAATCTTCGAGCTTAGTTTGGAACTAGGCAATTGGTGTGTTAGTCCAAAGAATTTATTAATTAAAATAATTTACAAGAATAAATAAAGTTTTACAAACTTTTCACCGTATTCATAATTTTGACCCTATGTTTATTTTTAATATTAGAGTAAATTATCAAGGGGCTCACTATTCTTTTTCATACGTACAACATGGAGAAGATTTGCCTATCCGTATAATCAGTATAATACATAATCCGTTGCCGAAAGCTGGTTTGATCATGCAGACCGCGATGTTATCGCTAACCGGCATCCTCAAAACTTTAGTTCAGTATCATCTAAAGTCTCGTTTAAACGTCAGGCGTAAGTTATGGGATTAGACGGCGTGGAGATTTACTTTAAAATCTGTTTATTTGTGTGCGTCAGAATCGCCGGTCACTGTTCATATTTAACGTTGATGAAGATTTAGGAAATTGCTACCTATTTGCTACTATTTGCTACCTAACGTCAAATATTTGCTACCTACATATTTATCAAAATAAATCACTTTTAAAGGTGACCGGCCATTCTGACGTCAGCTTGGCCGGTCACTCATCCATATGTACAAACTTCTGAAAAAATATCGAAATGTTTTTTCACTATTAATTGCTACCTAATTGCTACCTGAAAACCTAGCAGTTTGGATTTCGTAGCTTGTAAGGATGAATATTTATGAACAAAGACAGTTTATGAATGCTTAAACACCTACTAAATCAAAATAGCAAATATAATTTGCATTAATATTACATGTAGGCGCTAAATGACAAGGGTTTTAAAAACATAAACTTTTTTAAACACAGGGTTTTGTCATTTTACCAATGTTGCAAAAGCTAAGTGTTTCTGTAGATTTTAATTTATTTATTTTAAAATAATGTAGAAACCTGTTGTGAATGAGTAGTGAATATTGTTAATTAATCCTAGGATAGGTAAATACAAATAAAGGTTATCAGTTAAATCTTTATTATTTACTTACAAAGAAGTTTTCTTAATATAAATGTCACAATGTGATGATACATTTTTATTACTCTTTTTAATTTTTGTGAGCATATCATCATAGCACTGCCAGACGTTCCCGCGTTTGGAGTGTGCCTTGTAGTGGCCCATTTTACCAACTAAAGGCGAAACAAATTCTATAATTGATATTAATTCATATTTATTTTCGTTTCATACTAAATTTATAGGCGCATCGTGTATTGAAATACATTCATCTGACGTTCCAAAACCAATTATATCACGTAAAGTTACTTTAAATGATTTCACGCCATTACAAGTAGAATGACGACACTTCAAAATTTCATCATTATTTATCATTAGACTTGTAGCTTCTTGTAAATCAGATACACGTTTGTCATGTACTTTTCTATTTTAATTATTTATAGGACAATCTGAATTGGTACAATATGATTTTTCATCTGCGGTCAATCTTATGGCTATGGAACCCTTTCATGGGCGTGTCCGGCACGCTCTTGGCCGGTTTTTCATTATTACCGCGCTGGAAGGCGGTGGCGTTAACAGAATGCTTAAGTATATTTTGATATAATTATATCGCGGCCACTGAGCGCTAATCCATGACCAACCTGAATTGGCGGCGCGCGGTCGCGGCCAACTAGATTCGCTTTTCATGTCATTGTAAGTATTATTTAAAATTAAAGTGTTTTTAAAACCCTTGTCATTTAGCGCCTACATGTAATATTAATGCAAATTAATCAACGCATTATTTGCTATTTTGATTTAGTAGGTGTTTAAGCATTCATAAACTGTCTTTGTTCATAACTATTCATCCTTACAAGCTACGAAATCCAAACTGCTAGGTTTTCAGGTAGCAATTAGGTAGCAATTAATAGTGAAAAAACATTTCGATATTTTTTCAGAAGTTTGTACATATGGATGAGTGACCGGCCAAGCTGACGTCAGAATGGCCGGTCACCTTTAAAAGTGATTTATTTTGATAAATATGTAGGTAGCAAATATTTGACGTTAGGTAGCAAATAGTAGCAAATAGGTAGCAATTTCCTAAATCTTCATCAACGTTAAATATGAACAGTGACCGGCGATTCTGACGCACACGTTTATTTAAGTAGCTTTGACCATTTCCATACATTGAGATGTAGTAATAGCTCAGGGCCATAGCACACGGCGTATTTTAAACGCGCAGACGACGCACAGATTACACGCGTATACGCGATTCAAACGAGAAGAATCTATCGCAACTTTGTAACTTTTGTATCATGATTGCAAACGCAACAATCAGCATCTACAGCGCCGAAAACGCGCATTCCCGAAACGCCGTCTGCGCGTTTAAAATACGCCGTGTGCTATGGCCCATGTTTCCATATCGTTTTCGTAGCATTTTAAACCTTAATTCTGTATCGTCTTCATTCATTCACATTTACGAGTATCTAAACAAATAAATAAAACTTGTCTCGTCCCGGTTATCTTGGTTGCATCCTTGAACTCGGTACGACTTTGATCATGATTTGACTAGCCTGTTTATAACAGTGGAGCCACTGTCGTCTGACTTCGTTCTGATACGGGAAACCAGAGAATTTGGATCATAGTTGGGACCATAGTTGGGAAGCTCGAAATCATCATTATTACCAGACTATCAGGTCTGCAATGTCCTAACCAAACTGGAAAAACTACCATAAAGTGAAAGTGTTTCCCGCGAGTTTCGAACCCACGGCCTCCGAGGTTTTGAGCACAGCGCTTTGACCACTCCACCACGGAGGCAGTCATCAAGTGCCGATATAATTCTTTCTTTCTAATGAATAACAGATCTTCGCCTATGATTGTACCACAACCGAACTCTTTCGTCCCAGCTCGAACATATTGAAAGTTCCTTGTAAAGCGTCCGTACGTCGCGTTATATCTACGGAACTAGTTTTTATTCGAATGGACTTGTTGAACTTTCATAATAGCAGTTCTACTTTTTATTTTTCTTCGTATTCTTTATTGGCAGGTCGATAGATCGGAGTGATCTTCTTCTGTTTTTAAATTAATTTGCATATTTGTATTTTGTTAGGGTAGGAACACACCAGGCTGAAATGACGCGACCAAAGATTGGCCAAAGTTTATTTTCTAAACAAAACTACGCGACGTAATTTCGGCATAGTCACTTTTTATTAAACAGTAGGTATGTCATATCCTGAACAAGACGGCAAGTTTATTCAGCCGCATAAATTCTTGTGTTTCTACACAAATTGTAGGAACACACTTTGTAGAAAAAGCGCAACCTAAGTTCGGCCAAAGTTAATTTTCTATAAAGGTATAATGACGCGACGTAATTTTGGCATGGTGTGTCATACATACTCCATTTAAAACACATTGCAGGCGTGCTGGACATAGGCCTCTCCTAAGGCTCTCCAATTAGCAGGGCTCTCCAATTAGCCCTAGGAGAGGCCTATGTCCAGTAGTGGACTGCGATAGGCTGATGATGATGATGATGCAGGCGTAGTCGCGCCGAACTTCGGTCGCGTTTTTTCGGTCTAATGTGTTAATATACTTAGTTTTAGGGTAGTGTGGACGCGATTTATTTATGTATAGACTAAGTCGGTGGTCAGATGACAGTAGCTTCGCAGTAAATGAGGAGGTTTTTACATCCATGCATTTGATGATTTAGCCAACCTACATATTATATTACAATCACTCCGTTTATATGCTAGATCATCATCATCATCCTAGCGCCTCCCCCGGTTGCATCCTCGGCCATTGCATTGAAGCCCAGGGTACGCTGCGACTATGATCCTAAATTGACATGCCTGGTTATTACAATGGAGCGACTGTCGTCTGACCTCCGTAACCACAAGGGAAACCAGACCAGTTGGGAACCAGTTCCGTTTATATGCTAGATATGTCTCATTATTATAGACAGTATGTATACAAACATATGTATTGAGACAAAGGACTATTTCGTTTAAAGTGCATCCATTACAAATATTGGACTTAGACAATACATTATGATTCAAAACTGACACTATCGAGCCCATTAAGGCAACTGAAAAGAGCCGCACATAATTTCCTAAGCGCTGAGCAGTTTAATCCCCAAAGTATGATGAAATATCACCGTCAAAGAGTTCACGTTACACCAATTAACCCTACAATTTAATAGTAATTTTAAAGTAACTTTGAATAATCTGCACATCAAAGCGGGTTAAGCGTTTATGTTGAATTAATTCGTCGATAATGTGTCCTCGTGGTGGCGATGACGGCGGATCATTTATCACTGTGTATTATTCTGAAGTGTGATTATTATTAATAGTACTACTGGGGTTGAAGGGGCTGATGTTTCAGTGTTTATCATTTTATGTGCTTAATGAAAATTTAAAGTGATTGTTTCATTAATTTTTAAGTTAAATACTTTGATCTGTAAACAAAAACTTAAGCATCAATGACATGGATCATTACCGACCGAGAGGTTTTTCAAGAAACTTGTGTAGGGATTCATACTCAAACACAGAAAAATATAAACATTCGAATGAGTGGTTATGTGGAGTTAAACGGAAATTACACATAACTCTGTCCTTCTACGGCTAATGTCAAACGTAAGCATTTCTAGAAGCAGTAAAATGCTTAGCCGTAGTCCCAATTTTTTTCTTACAAGATTAAAATCTTCCCCGGATTAAAAGATACAAAAAAATCTCAAAGTATCCTGTCTTATTCGCAATGATATCAAAAGCGGCGAATTCTCGTAAGAGAATAAACGTCTGTTTACAAAAGAATTTTATTGGAACATCGACGGAAACTCTAATTGGTGTAGAAACGCTGACGAGGCCTCGCTTCGCTTGGTACCGTCGTCGTTTGATTTAGAATTTTCGGATCTTTAAGACCCGCAGTCAAATTATGTGCTATGTCTGTTTCATTTTGTTTTTTATTTCGACATTGATTTGCTTTTGAATCATTTAAATTCTTTCGTCGACGATTTAGGTAGCTGAGTTGTTTTCAGGGTCAGTCAAAGTTTCAAATATAGGTCCAAAATAAAAGAAAATGGCCCTGTTTTGGTGTCATTCAATAATTTTCCTCTCTCACATTTATGATTACAATAACTACCCAACCCAAGCATTAAAAAAACCTAATTGTATCGTAAATTGACTTCAACTGGAATTGCAACTATAGCTCGATTTTCAATTTAAAGAGTGTTTGTCCTGAATTGTGGCAGTTTATATTACACTTGCTTTCCGCCCGCGGCTTCGCTTAGTAAGGATAAATCTTTAGGTAACGTTTTTTTACTGTAAATCTATACTAATAAATAAAGCCGAAGAGTTTGTTTGTTTGTTTGAACGCGCTAATCTCAGGAAGTACTGGTCCGATTTGAAAAAATATTTTTGCGTTGGATACTGTGCATTTGACAAGAAAGGCTTTAGGCTATACCTATATGTGTAGAAACCGAAAACCACGCGCACGAAGTCGCGGTTGTCCGCTAGTTATAGAAATGCAAGCATGAATTTTACTTAAAAATAAGTATCTATAGCCACTATTAACAGCTAAAACACCGTTGCAGTGATATCGCTGCCGGTTTCTAAATATTACGACCTCCAGACAGAGACACGACGAAACGTAGCATAATTCCCGTGAAGCTGTGGCAGCTCGCTGATTTATGTAAAATATTTCTTTCATTATACCTCCAAGGTATATTATGTAGACAGCGTATATTCAACCTTTGTTACCTGCCGCGAAAGAGAGGAATTTCGTGCCTGAATGTTACTGAATGTGCTGACAAATATTATCTCTTAGATTTTCAAATTTTGCGTCAATATTCGAGGATGATTACGATATGGGAAGATGGTACATCTAATGGTGAATACGAATCACATGGTAAAATAAATTACTATGTGCTATTTCATATCGTTTTTTATATGGCTGTGGTATTTTTTTAATCAACATTAACTTAAAAGATAAACCGTATTCATAAACATATATTATATACTATACATAAATTAATTTAAGTTACATCATTATACATCTGTTTTAAATAATGCCTGTTGAGTCTCTTTCTGAATTCTTTTTGTTGAAATAATAATACCACCATTACAAGACTCATTTTTGTTTTCTCTTATGTATATTATGTTTTTTATTTATTACCGCCGTCTACTTTGTTCGCGTGGAGTTCGGTTTCCGCACACAAAGTGTTATACTATAGCTTAAAGCCTATCTCGACTAATGGAATATCCAACGCAAAAATATTTGTTTAAATCGAACCAGTAGTTCCGGAGATTAGTGCGTTCAAAATAACACGCAAACTCTTCAGCCTTATAATATTAGTAAAGATAAGTGGTACCTTCACTCTTAATTGATACTTGTGTAAGTAACATATGAAATGCTGATAGCAGCCTCTTTGTTTTTTACAAACAGACCCAATCCTTTGCTAATCGGATTTCGCAAAACTGCTCACAGATCCATTGTGCTCTGTTTTGAAAACTTCACAATAGACTCGCATAATGGATTATATTCGTACGTGAAGAGTTTCGTCGAAAAAGTCGAATTTGAGCATACAGAGTCTTTGTTCAATTACTCACACACAAAAAGCAGGATTCCCTCTCGCCAATCGGTTTAATCATCTACTACGTCAAAGGGTCAACCCTTGTGGTCCAATTCAAAAGATTTGGAACGCCGAAAAAAATTTATAAATTAATACATTCAGTGGACTAACACACCAATTGCCTAGCAACTAAACTAACCTCAAAGCTTGTTCTATGGATGCTGGGGAACAGATACATATACTTTAATACTTTTATAAAAATCATTGGTTTGAGTGAAAATACTAATATTCATCACACAAAAATTTGCCCGTAACGGGAAAATTAGGATTCGAACCCGCGAACCTCGGTTTCGTAGCCAGGGTCTCTGATCACTAGACCAACGGGCCCCAAATATTTATGTCATCAGAATTATTCTATTTTGACGGTACTATTTAACCATTTAAATACGTGTTAATCTCAAACTCAAATTCTCAAATATACTTTATTCAAATAGGCCTCATAAAAGCACTTATGAATCGTCAATAATAATAAAAAACAACACATTGAATCTACCACCGACTTCGGAATGCAGTCATCTACCGAGAAGAAGCGGCAAGAAACTCGATAGTTGCTCTTTTCAATCGCCAAGTTTTGTTACAATATTTGTCCAATAAGATTATATACTTGTACTTGTTCTAGTACTAGGCCATACAGTTACCTCTTTCAGGTATAGAACAAAAATTATTAAATACATAAGAACAGATAATGATTAAACTCTCTTGATTTAGATGAACTCAATTTCCTTATTTATCCTAATGTGCTTGTACACGTCTTAACATACGGTAATACAGAGGGAAAAATCAAGTGGTAGATCTACCGACGAATGTGTGAAAGTTTTTTTTTACAAAAGATGCGGTTCGAACCAACATAAATACTCCTAATTTCCTAAGTTTCCTTACATTATTATGCAGCATTTTTAGTAAGCTTTGGCATACAATTTAAAAAACGAGTAGTTAATTCGATGCTGTAGGTATAAAAATATTTGACATAAATGTTAATCGCTAACCTTTTAAACTTGTACCACAAAAAAGGCTATGCTATCAAAATATATCCGCCATTCTACTATTTCGCCGATAACAGAGGTTATGTCCAGATTCTTTTAGGTCAGAATTATTGCGATCTTTCTGCGAAATATAACAACGACACTCGTCCCTAAAGATAGGCCTGAAATTTCATGTAGGCAAATAATATGTACTTATACGAAAATAGTGCGTAGTAAGTACAATACATGATGTTTCTTTGACCATGGTATTGTTTATTGTATGTGGTTAATTTTGTGGTTGAACTCTGATTTCGTGGATGGTCGATTAAATGTTGTGAGATACGTGATTTCGTTCGTTCCTTGAGTTTTTGAATTGCAACAAGCACTTGCTCTCAGCTTTTTTTTTTTGGTTATAATTGTTTTTTTTGGGTATCACATTCCTTAGTCGATTAGAACTTTAACACAATACCTGAGAAGCTAGTGAGCAAAGCGTCCAAAAAGAAACTTATCTTTTTTTCATAAATGCGCGGTATATTGGCTCCTCTTAGCCAAATGGTAAGCACAAGAGGAGCCCTGATTGTCATGACAACGGTTGCAAAGCCAACATGGTATCCTATCCGTAGATTTGTAACTTTACTTTTTTGGTCAACGCAAAGAATGCAAGATTTCGCCAATTCACCAAATTTTCCACTTTAAAACCACGAAAGAGACTAAAAAAATTGTTTCACCCAATCGCGGTGTGGCCAGTTGCACACTGCATTTTGTTTGTATTTGTGCAAGTCACGCAAAAAGCTCAACTATTTAAAGTTGATATGCGATGTATGCGAGGCCACGAAGTGTAGATGTGGCCTATAACTCTTCAAGTGTTATAGACCGCTAGAAGTGGCTTTTAACACGGAATATTCTGCATACAGTGCTATATATTGGTATGGTATTTGTCCAGTTTTCGGTAGACACATTCGAACCAGTACGTCCTGAGTTGAGCGCGTTCAAAAAAACAAGCAAACTCTTCAAAGCTTTATGTATGATGTGATAGCAAAGATTTGGTAACTGGTAAGTCCTCATTGGTTCAGGCAGTTACCTACTTGTAAGAATTTGCTATTTATTTGTTCGTGAGTGTTTTTACAAATCATTAGTTTAGCCCGAATAAAACTTGTATTCAATGTGTGTAAAAACTGACAATATACAGATATCAACTTGAGGAAACACGAGAAAATACCAAAACTACGCCTTTTTGTAACTTCCCAAAAGTTCCGACAGTTCGATAATTACGGAGACAACCAAGTTTCCCGCTAAAAAAATAACATCAATTCAAGTCAAAAAGTAGTTCTTCCAACGCTAACCCTAGATCCTTGCTTGGCCGTGTGCCAGCGCAGGATTAAACCCCAGTATCTCACCGTGCCCGTTTGTCCCGCGATAACATAGGCACAAATTAACCAAATTACGCCGTTGTGCCGCCGACTGGCCTGTGCCTGTTTATGCACGTGTTGAGAGCGTCCATTTTTGCGGACCTGCTTGATGCAGACGTCGGGTTTTAATTGGCGAATGGCGGGAGACGGACGAATCGTTGTGACCAAAAACTAAAAGAACCTCTTTCCCCGTCCCGCTAAACTTAGTCTACTTTCCCATAATACTTTTGTATTTAGCTCAGTCAGATTAACAAATGTCAATCGATACAGCGAATAATTTTACAGTTATGCTATCATCTTTCTTCTTGATAGCAGACACACGTCCCCTCGCGCCTTAACTTTCAAGTGGGTTTACCATCACTTGCGGAAACTGATTTTCTCGCCTAAATTCTCCTTACCGTATTTGCATCCACGCACATAATCCTCTGCATTATAATTTAACAAGTATTTACCTATACACAAGAACTTTCAATCAAGAAAGCTTCAAATATCTTTGAATTTTAAAGTTTTGGTCGTCGTTTTCAGTTGAGAGAAACATATGTAGGCTTCCGTCAAGAGTTAGGTGAATTTTTGTCGTTTCGGTGGTACACTCAAACGTGAAATAAGGAACATATTATATTATATTCATTAATCTGAGGTATTTAGGTTCTACAAATCTTGACTATTAAAAGTAACAAACAGACAAGATTGAAACTGTATACGATCAGTTACTTGCCATGCCACAAGTGCACCACGTGTACAAATGATGTCACCAGATGCTCAAAAAGTTTGCCGGGATCTTAACTGGAAATTATTTCCCTTCCTAGAAAGACTTAAATTATTGAAGATTCACTAGCCTTGACTTTGTAAAGAAATGAATCAAACCCATCGATCGGGACCCTTCGAGTCTTGTTGTAGAGAGCAGTTAATTTTAAGATAGATATACTCGTATAGCTACCATCAGATAGCTTGGCGTTGGCACGAAATTCATAATGATTGAGTTCAGAGTTTTTCGAATTTTCCGTAAAAATTAAGATAACAGAAGATATAACGATAATATAAGAACTGATTGTAAAGGTGAATGATGAAATGTCAATACAGAGAAAAACGGATAGGGAAAATTTTCGAAATAAAGGACGAATCAAAGGGAAAGATGGGATGGGAAGAGATTATAATAAAACAAGGGTTTGCAAAATTCTTAAGAATTCGCAATATTGTAAGGAGGTTCAACGTTTTAATGTTGGCTTGAAAATAAAGTCATTTCATCAGCTATTATGTGCATATTTCATCATAATAAATTACGTTTGATATACAACGTGTCTTCTTTGGTCCTTTGTTCAAATTATCTATAATAACTAATATAATAAAGCTAAATTGTTTGCTTGTCTGCTTAGATTAAAAATAAATATCTTGGAAAGTTCATTTCACGAGAAAGTTTTTAAGTTTTGTATGACACTATGTATATGTGTGGAAATCGAAAATACGCGGGCGAAGTCGCGGGCGACCGGTAGTAACAAAGAAACTTGATATTTATTGGTTTTTATTAATGTTTCTTGTACCGTTGTTAAAAAATGCAACTTTTATCAAGTACAGTAATAAAACTTCATCTTTTTCTGCTAGCTGCAAAACAGTTACTTCTTACTTGCTTCGTCCCACGAGAAATGCATGAACTGCTTGATAAACTATTCTAAGACAACAACATGTTAACTTATAACACGCGTATCAGGGCTTATATAAAGCTATTATCACAAAGTTAAAGCCGGTGGATTTGAAAAACCAATTTTCCTCAAATGGCTTACGTCGATACCATACCAAGTATCCTGTAAAAGAAATTCTGAACCAAGCGACGAAAACAACTTTAGATCAAGACAACATCAACTCTGTAGTTGGGTACAAAACAAAATGTAATAATTAATTCCTTGATCTTGAACACACCAATTGCCTAGCCCCAAACATAGCGCGAAGCTTTTACTATGAATGTTAGGGAACGGATAGACATACTAAAATACCTTTATAAACCACCATCCACGACTCGAATACAAATGTCGATGTTCATCACACAAATATTTGCCCCTAGCGGGGTTCGAACCCTTGGTTTTGTAGCCAGGGACTCTGACCACTAGACCAACGGGGATAAAACTTTAATTTCCTAAGTACCATTGTCACAAATACTGGAAGATCTATAAGTGAAGGAGTAAATTACGTCTCAAATAGGCCGAGCGAGGATCGGCTCAACTTTCAAATTGATTTGCCAACTTCTTCCTTCTGGCTACCTACCCGTTGTATAGGTAGTTACTACTTGTTTTAGGTTATGTCTCTCACTATTGTTATTTTTAGAAGTAGTAATTTTGGTATTGCCAAATATTACTTGAATCATCCTCCTGTCCTTATCCCACACTAGGTAGGGTCGGCGCAACATTATTGAATATTTTTCAATTACTTAGATTCTCTAACTGGATTTCGGACCCAAGCGGCATAGACTAAACTATATTACGAGTAAGTATAACAAAAATATTATGAGATTGTGTGAACGTAAGAACTCAATATTGTATATTTATTCTTAAAGATTCAGATATCCTAATATACAAGTGAAGTAGCACTTCGTAACTGTTGTGCTGTGTTTCTGCTAGCAATAAGGTCGACAGAGCTCAGTCGGGGATGGTATGGGATCTTAAAGGCGGGCAACGCATCTGTGCGGTTGTAGATGTCCATGGACAGCGATGATCATTTACCATCAGGTGACTGACATGTTCGTTTACCCCGTAATCACACCTTTAAAAAAAATATGACGATTTTTTCCAAATAAGTCACTGTGTCAAGTGAATACGCTCGGAAATGTGACTATAACTTTAGGCGAATTTTTGTTCGAGTTTCACACCAGAAGTAGCACCGTGGGCTAGATTACGTCCCAATTTCGTACCTACGTGTACACAAACTTGATTATTTGTTCAGAAAATAGGTCGTGTAATATGAGAGGTGGGAGGACGCTGAACTTAAGCCCCGGGGCTCCGGAGTTAAATTTTAAATCCTCCGGGACCAGAGGATCGGTTAAATGATCAATGGAAGGCAAACAAGCAACTTTTGGGTGCACTGGAAGTTTTCTAGCGTTTGCTGTTCAATATGTTTAAGGAAAGTGGGTGGAAGAATTTTGTACCAGATTTGTTGACTAAGAATTTTGTGAGATCTGGCTCGGCGGGAATATTGAAAGTCGATATATTCCGTTTAGTCAAGGTTGCCTTCGAACGTGGTTTAGTGTCAGATTTGTCAAAAAAAAAGGTGAATCAATAATGAATTAAATAACACGCTTCTAAAGTTTCATCTAGTAACATGATAATGAGTTGATTTGGACAAATAACTTAATCACTTGTTATATGATCCCGGATCAGAAAAGTGCTTTCGCGAAGTGTTAAGTACTTTCGCTGTAGTACAAGTGAATAAATTAATATGATGTAAATAAGATTCTAAAATAGGGAAGGTTCATTCAAATCAAAACTTGGTTAATTTAAAGACTCTTGTTAAAAATCGATTGACCTTCAACACTCCAAAAGTAAAAATATCAAAAATGTAATTCAGACGAATATTTGGACTAATTAACAGTTTATTAAATCCTCCGCAATCAAAAGTCTTAACTGACCCCTGATTAAAAACCAGGATCTAACTTAATTACGCTGCCTAATGAATTAGGCGGGCAGGCGCAGTAGGTTTCAGACTTGGTAATATTGAGTGTATACTTGGGGTGTTCGGGGCTCCGCCTACATCTTGGGAGCCCAAGTCAACCTCACCTGCAAGTGGTGCACCCTGCTGAAGGACGGACGAGGCTCTGGCAATGGGTTTTCCTCTAGGGGTTGGGGGGTCAGACGGCAGTCGCCTCCGTAAAAACCAAAACCGCCAAATCTGAATGGAGAGATCAGTTAGGAATACGGTTGTGGTTAGGGCGCCGCCGCAAAACGGCGCGCAGGAGCCTCGCCCGACTTCTGTGACAAGTGGGCAAGGGCTACCGTGCACTGGGCGGGCACGGCTGAAGAAGCGAGCCCCGAACCGTGTTAGGAAACTCCGCTTCGCAACCTGGAATATTGGCACGCTTACTGGACGCGTGAGGGAGCTGGCCGACGTACTCATCAGGCGGAGGGTGGACGTGGCGTTCCTGCAGGAGACTCGATGGAAAGGCAGCAGATCCCGGTCCATTGGGAATGGCTACAAGCTGATCTATACCGGTGCGCCTGGGGGGGAGAACGGGGTCGCTGTGGTGCTCTCTGAGGAGTTTCAGGACAGCGTTCTGGAGGTGAATCGTTGCAGTGATCGGCTTATGGTGGTTAAGTTGCTCATTGATGGAGTAACGACCCACTTGATGAGCGCTTATGCGCCGCAGGCTGGCTGTAGCGATGCTGAAAGGATGAGGTTCTGGAACCAACTCGGAGATGTGCTGAGTGGCATCTCGTTGTCACAGGGGATCGTTTTGGGAGGCGATCTGAACGGCCATGTGGGTGACAGGTGTGAGGAGTTTGATCGTGTTCACGGTGGTTTTGGATACGGCGGTCGCAACGCGGGAGGGGAGGACGTCCTCAGAACGTGTGCGGCTGCGGATCTTGCGATCGTGAACACGTTCTTCCAAAAGAAGACCGAACACCTAATCACCTACAGGAGCGGGCGGCATGCTACCCAAATCGATTACCTGCTCACTAGGAGGCACCACATCAGCAAAGTAGCCAACTGCAAGGTCATACCCGGTGAGAGTCTCACTGCACAACACCGACTCCTTGTCATGGATCTCTGCGTAAGACCCAAGGAGAAGCCCGTTGAGCGTTGCCGACGCCAGATCAGGTGGTGGCGGCTGAACGAATCTACGTCTCAAGAGTTTGCCTCGGCTACAAGCGTTACCTGTGCTGATGCTGATGGCAAACCGGTCCAAGACCACTGGGATGGGATTCAGGATGCAATCACCACTGCGGCAAAGGCGGTGCTCGGGATCTCAAAGGGTGGACGCAAATGTGACAAGGAGACTTGGTGGTGGAACGCAGAAGTCCAGAGGGAGATCAAGGAGAAGAAAGCCTCCTTCTTAAAGTGGCAAGCGACCAGATCTCCTGAAGACCGCGACGCATATGGGGCTGCAAAACGCGCTGCTAAACAAGCTGTAGCCAGAGCCAGACGAGAACACTTACAACCGCTCTACGATAAGTTGGACTCGTCTGAGGGGCAGAAGCTTGTGTACAGAGTAGCTCGTTCTAGGGTCAAAGCTGCACTGGATATTTCCAAGTGCCGCTGTGTAAAGGACCCTAGTGGCAACCTATTATGCGAGGACCTCGCGGTGAAGGAGAGATGGCGCTCGTATTTCCACGAGCTGCTCAACGAGCAGCATAAGGAGGTGCAGCCACCGGACCTCCCTCCGAATCAAGGACTAGTGCCACCCATAACGCCTGATGAAGTCCTCAGAGCTCTTCGCCACATGAAGAATCGGAAAGCAGTCGGTGCCGATGGAGTCCCCATTGAAGCCTGGAAGGCGATGGGTTCTCGTGGTGTGGGCATCTTAACCGACCTTTATAACCGCATACTCTACACCGGGCGGATCCCTTGCCAGTGGAGACGGAGTATCATAACTCCAGTCTTCAAAGGGAAGGGATCGGTGCAGGAGTGCGGAAGCTATCGCGGTATAAAGGTAATGTCCCACACTATGAAGCTATTTGAGCGGATAGTTGACTCTCGGCTACGACAGGAGTGTACTGTCTCGGACTGTCAGTACGGGTTTCGACCTGGTCTTGGTACCATGGACCCTGTTTTTGCCCTAAGGATGATCATGGAGAAATACAGAACGAAGAACACGCCTCTGCATTTCCTGTTCCTGGACATGCAGAAGGCCTTCGACTGTGTTCCTCGCATGATGATCTGGTGGGCACTGAGGTCCAAGAGGGTGCCTGAAACTTATATTGACGTCATCCGAGACATGTACCACGATTCCGATTCAATAGTTAGGACTGCTGTTGGTGACACCATCCCTTTCCCCGTTACCGTCGGAGTCCACCAGGGATCCGTCCTTAGTCCCTTCCTGTTTAGCGTGATATTAGACGAACTGTCAACCAGCATCATAGACGCACATGAGCAACCCCCGTGGCTGCTCATGTATGCTGATGATATCGCGCTGACGGATTCGGACAGGGGACGACTGGTGCGACGAGCGGGTAAGTGGAAGGTGGCACTTGAGAACGGCGGTCTAAAACTAAACGTGGCGAAGACTGAATACATGGCCTGCAACACAGATCCCCCACCCGTACGCATAGACGGTGACTTGGTCGAGCGTACGGACCAGTTTAAATACCTGGGATCTGTACTTCATGCGTCTAGCGACATCGATTGCGACGTCAAAGCCCGCATTTCAGCAGCCTGGGCCAAGTGGCGGGAGGTGACTGGTGTCATTTGTGACCCCAAAATGCCGGTTAAGCTGAAGGGACAGGTCTATAAGACCATCATTAGGCCCGTCCTTTTGTACGGCAGTGAAACGTGGCCTGTACTTGAGCGACACAAGCAGATGCTGCGTGTCACGGAGATGAAGATGCTGCGCTGGATGTGTGGAGTGACGCGGAAAGACCGCATTAAGAACTCACGCATCCGGGGTAGCCTTCGTGTCCGTGATATTGCAGATAAACTGCAGGAGTGTCGCCTACGTTGGTACGGCCATGTCTTACGGAAACCGGCCAGCTACGTGGGAAACAAATGTCTCACCATGCCACCACCGCCGGGTCCCGGAAGAAGGGGCAGGCCCAAGAAGTGCTGGCTTGGCGTCGTTGAAGATGACATGCGTGCCAATGGTCTTTCCACCCAGGATGCCCAAGACCGTGCGAAGTGGAGTAGGTGCAGCAGGAAAGCGGACCCTGGACTCCGAGGCAACGGCCGAGGATGCGACCGGGACAAACGCTAGGATGATGATGATGATGATGACTTGAGAGACTGGTGGAAATTTGTAAGGGTGCGTTTTCACATAAACTGAGCTGAGCGGAGCTGAGCAGAGACGTGTAAAAATTGACCAATCAGAATCGGAGCGGAGATGAGCTGTGTATTTTAGCAATGTGATTGGTCAATTTTTACACTTCTCCGCTCAACTCCGCGCAGCTCAGCTTATGTGGAAACGCTCCCTAAGGATGGGAGCTCGGTAGTATAAAGTAAAAACTCGATCTTAGGGTCTAGCCACAGCTACGGCGGCGAGCGCGAGCGGCGCGGCGAGGCCGGCGACGGCCGCCCTAGTCGTGGGTATGGCCGCCGCGCGTTCGCTCCGCGCATCTCGCCGCCGCGTAGCTGTGGCATGCTTCATACAATTTCCTTTATTTGATTTTTTCGCTCGCCACTTTCGCTGGCGCAAGACGCATTGCAAGTCGCACCGCTGTGGGCTGTGGGCAGGGTGTTAGGTCTTAAGTTATACGTTATACGTAATGATGCATGATTATAAGGAATATCGATATTTAAAGACGACACGCTTGGTGTAATGCTCAAGATGTTGCCTATTATACAAGAGGTCGCAGGTTCGATTCCCGCATAGGACAAAGATTAGTGTGCATGAACATGTCTGTTTGTCCTGATCTGGATGTTATATGCATCTATTTGAGTATAATTGTAATACCACTGTTGATTCTGGTGTTTGTAACACAAGTGCTCAGGCTACATAAAACGGAGTAAGATCAATGTATGTGATGTTGTGAAATATTTACTGTATTAATATTATTATTTATACCTACTAGTATTAGTACATATTACACACGAAATCCACGCGAACAGAGACGCGGGTGCCCGCTATATTTGATAGGATTTTCACTACTTACGAGTATAACAGGCTATAAATAGATTTCGGTATAGTGGTTGCGAAGATTAAGCTTATTCCGTGTTGTATTTGGAAAGGGTTGGCAGCAATTAATTTTGTCGGCCTTAGGCCTGCTCTATGTTTAATAGTGTCAAATTTCTGTTTAATTGGGGCATTACACTGCGGATATGTACTTTCACTAAATAATAGAGATTTCGTCATTATTATCATCTTAGCGATTGCCTCGAACGCTGTGATCAGTCAAAAGCCCAGTGCCTTATTCATATCTCTACTAATACAATTAATCTGAAGAGTTTCTTTGTACGCGCTAATCTCAGGAACTTGTGGTTCAAATTAAATAATTGTTTTTGTGCTGGATGGTCCATGTGACGAGGAAGGCTTTTAGATATCCCCTATTTGGGCGTCCGCTAGTGTCATTTAAAATTAGACTATTATGACAGATTATTAAGTTATGCAATCAAGAATGAATAAATGAATATTCTGTATACTTTATAGTACTGTTCGCCAAAGAAAACATTACCTTGCCTCTTAAATTCTCCAATTTAATCCGACCATTCTATCAATCCGTAATCTATGAGATCTAGATAGTTCTATGTAGATTTGTGGTCGATGTGTCAGCAGGCACTAATAGTGGGGGCGATGGTGCCCCGCAATTGCCAATAAATTGACCACGTAAGAGGGGAACTAATTCATGATGGTCTAACTGGCGTAGTGTTACAGAAAGTCTCGTGTTCAAATACTATACTCTGTCCACTTTGTGAAGCGTCTTTTGACAGTTCACGCCCATGAAAGTTCGAATTGTTTTCGTTTAATTTTCGAAAAAAGAATATTGTTCTTCATGGACGGTTACTGCCAACTCAGTGATGTGCTACGAAAAACGATTAGAACGATTGTGCCCCCGATTACAAATAATCGATAGAAATAAATGCTATGAATAAATCTAGACTTCTTCATAACATGTTCATAAGGTATAATGTATATATTACATAGAAAGGTAACAACATTTGGATTTAAATTTCTTTTACTAATATGACTTACTTGTTTTATATTTAATTTATAAACTCAAATATATGGATTTATATTTGTTTACAATAAATCTAAGAGAATGTTAAATCAAAACGCATGTTTATCGAAATCGGTTATTTTTTACGTACCTAAGACGAATAATGATAATAGTACAATCGGATTGTTGACACATTTAAGATACTTTAGGACATCACTAATGTTGTCAATCGGCGACCTGTCAAAAGACGCTTCATATAGTGGACAGAGTATAGTTGAATTTAGAACTCTCTTGGTATGTACTAATACAGATTTTGTCATTATTATCATCTTAGCTATTGCCTCTAACGCTGTGATTCAAAAGCCCAAAACCTTATTCATGTCTATACTAATACAATTAAGTTTCTCTGAAAGCGCTAATGTCAAGAACTTCTGGTTCAAATTTAATAATTATTTTTGTGTTGGATAGTCCATGTGACAAGGAAGGTTTTTAGATAGCCCCTAGTTGAGCGTCCGCTAGTGTCATATAAAATCAGACTATTATACCCTTATTAAGTTATGCAATCAAGAATTAAAAATTAATAGACTGAACACTTCAAAGTACTGTTCGCCAAAGAAAACAATACCTTGTCTCATAAATTCTCCAATTTAATCCGACCGTTCTATCAATCCGTAATCTATGAGATCTAGATAGTTCTATGTAGATTTGTGGTCGATGTGTCAGCAGGCACTAATAGTGGGGGCGATGGTGCCCCGCAATTGCCAATAAATTGACCACGTAAGGGGGGAACTAATTCATGATGGTCTGACTGGCGTAGTGTTTGCATAGTGTTACAGAAAGTCTCGTGTTCAAATACTGGTTGGGTTTAGAAATCTCTCGGTATGTACTTAATGGAAAATAAATTCTTGGAAGACTAATAAAACTACTTTTAAACGGATTAAAATCGCTGTTTAATTACGACTACATTTTAAGGGATAAATCCTGATGTTTCGGCTACTTTTCAGCAGAAGTCATTATGTGATCCTGTGATCTGATGCGTCACCTGTCATTTAAATTATTACTTATATACTTACCCCCAACTATTAAATGTATAATTTCTTAGCATCGTCATTTACACTGTCTTTGGAGGTGTTTTCTTACTGTTATGCGACAACTCCTCATTAAAAAAAAACGAAAAAACAATTCTACTATATTCTATTCTATAACTGTCTGGTTTTCCTGTAAAAATGTAGATTAGATGCAACCGCGATTTTTTCCGTTTAAAGCAGTGCTAATTTACCATTGTTCTTCTGTTTGAATTATGTTAACATCTACTGCATAAAATTAAGCTTAAAGCTTGTACAATAGGTTCTGGTAAACGTGTTGTCATTACATACGTCATCCTACTACGGATGGCGGATATGTATGGATGTATGGATGTATGGATGTTTGTTACTCTTTCACGTAAAAACTACTGAATGGATTTGAATGAAACTTTACCACAATATAGCTTATACATCAGAATAACACAAAGGATATTGGAAATCGAAATACACGCGGACGGAGTCGCGGGAGGCCGCTAGTTTTTTTATAAAAACAACCATGCACATGTGCATCACAGTTACTGCCTCCGTGGTGTATTAATAAGACCGCAGTATTAAAAACCTCGGAGATCATGGGTTAAAATCCCGCGGGGAACACTGTGCAAGCTTGAATCACCTGATTGTCCAATAAGAATGATGATTCTGTGTTTTAAGGCACGTTAAGCCGTAGGTACCGAGTATAATCCAAATTGTCTGGTTACCCTTGAGGGGTTATGAAGGTTAGACGACAGTCACTCTATTGGTATAACCAGGCTGGTCAATTCAGGATCGTAGTCATAGCGTACCCTGGGCTCCGAGGCGATGGCCGAGGATGCAACCGAGGGATGCACTTAAATGATGATAATGAAGGTCAGTAAAAAACTTCTCGCGGAATTATTCATATTTATTTCTAAGCTGTGTTTATAAAGGCACGGTGTTCCCTGAACTGGTAAACATTCGACTGGAACTCCCATTTATCTTGTATACCGAAAGTTTATTCGTTAGGCAAGTTTTTTTTTTGCGTTGAAAAGTAACTTTTTGCAAATTTAAGACTTTTAGGCATGATTATCGCGTTTATCTTTTAGTGAAATATGTAGAGCTGCGTATTGGGGAAGACTTCTAAATTAAAAATATTTGTGGATAAAAAAGGACGACTATTGTTGTGAACCATAATATTAAAATAAATAGGTCCATCAGGATTTTAATTACTTTCAGATGGTCATGCGGTGTTTAATTTTTTTTTATCTTCCCTATAGAAACAATTAAGTCATGATCTTCAAATTCAAAGTCATGATCTTCAAATTGCTTATTGTAAGTTTTTGACACGTCTGCAATTTATGAATTTGTTAGGTTAGCCGACTTGGTTATTAAGTTCTATATAACAACACCACTTTTTTTTTAAACCAGGTGCAAGAATTCTGGGTTAAGGCCCCGTTAAAGCTTCACCTACAAAGCGTATGGAGCATGTAGTAATTTTTTAACACGTTTTCTTTCGTCTTGTTAGCAAAGAATCAGTGGAAGTTTTACAAAAATAAATGTAAAATAATGTTTCCAGAATATTTAGTTCAACTTGTCCCTTTATTAGGTTTAGCCACTAGCACTTAGGGAATTTAGACCTCATTATTACGTCCTTCAGCGCTACCCCTAGCTCTTCTCTAATTACGTTAAGAGTGTCAAAGATCCTTGGCCTTAATCACAGCCTAAAGTGCCTAAAGTGTAGCCGCTAAGGAAATAAAGAGATCCGCCCCAAAAGCTAAAACGAAGTGACATCAATTTTCGATTAACCAGAAACGACACTAAATCAAATGTTACCGATCAAACAAAAACCCGCGATCGAAGCGAACGCTTCGAAACGAATTAGCAACACAATCGGTCAGTTTTACGAAACAACGCAAACCGTACTAATGTACGTATAAACATTTATTCAATCGCCAAACAAATTACTAGACTGTGTTTAAACAGACGAAAACACTAATAAATTGCCGAAACAAATGTGTCCCGATCGTCGATAAGTCAGTTCTCACTGGAATTTAAGCGTATTGCCCAGGTAGGTAAAGTCGACTTTCGTTGGGAAGGATACCCTTTTTTTCTTCCAGTACTCGGACTAATGAAGTCTTTGTTCAATTCCAAGTGCCCTTTTTGGTTGATGTTCTAAAACTATGGAGTGGACTTTAGTGAAAGTTAGGTCGTTCATTTAACTGGCGCTTAGCTCGGTTTTCGCAAGATCTATTAGACTTTTCTGGAATATAGCTTTGGCAGAAATTAATCTGCATGAATCTTTGCATACATTTTCATTGGAAAGTACCTACCTATGTTAAACTATAATGTTGAACCGTAAGGTTAACATTTTTAGTTTGTAGAACCTAGCGTAAATAGTTGTTAGAATCATGAAATCGGTGGATGGCTTTGTGTTATTTTAGTTAATTTTATTAAACACCTACATTTCGAAACTTTGTAAAAAAATTGGCCAAGTGCGAGTCGGACTCCCGCACTGAGGGTTCCGTACAAATTATATTTTTGATGTATTAAAAAAACTACTAAATAGATTTCGTTCAAACCAATTTTCGTTGGTAGTTTTTATGGTAATGTACATTATATAATTATTTCAGTTTTATAATCCTCTTATTTTAGAAGTTAGAGGGGGGGGACTCACTTTTTTCCACTTTGGAAGGGTCTGTCACGAAAAGTATTCACTTTAGAAAAAAGTGATATTAGAAACCTTAATATAATTTTTAAAGACCTATCTATAGATACCCCACACGTATATTTTCAATGAAAAAAAATATTTCGAGTTTCATTTCTGACTATGAGGACCCCCCACTTTTTTTTATTTGTTTTCGATTGGATTTGATTTTTATGTGTTCGCGGACAGACAGACAGACAGACAGACAGACAGACAGACATGACGAATCTATAAGGGTACCGTTTTTTTGCCATTTTGGCTGCGGAACCCTAAAAATACTACTACTTCGTTTACGATGTCTACTACATCATTCACATTTGGGTTTCATAAAAGGGCTTATCCGTTGCTTTTCGTTACGAAAAAAGTCCTCAATCACTTAAACACAACAGTAATTTGACAGCCACAATTAAAATAAATTCCTTTCGACTACTTGTACCTAAACAACCCTCTGTCACCCGAAACAGAATGTCTCACGAAACAACATCAATATCGACCAAGCCAAGGACTGGCTAAGTAGAGATAAAGCAACCCTTTTCACCGTGGAACACCTTCGCTCCTGAGGGAATTCCGGGAACACGATACGTCAACAAAGTGGTTGTGACAATGCGAGGGAAAAATGAAGTCGCCACAACTTCACCTGGGAACGAAAGACGGTTGATACAAACCTTTGACGTTTTGAAGTGGGCCTTTATAATACGGTTAGAACGAATTGGAATGATAATTTATTACTCAAGCGACTACAGCTGTAGAATTGACTCATGTAACTGAAGATACACAAAAATGATGCGTTCTATCTCCTTGATATACATATAAAAATATATTTGGATCCATTTAGCACAAAATAAAGGTGCAGAAATAGTTAGCATCGTTATACTTAATCAAACAATCAGGTCTAAATGTAATGTAGTCAAACTGATAAAACCGCACAAAGTGTAATTTTTCCACGCGGGATTCAAACCTACGATCTTCGAGGTCTAATAAAGCTCAACGCCATAATTAAACAACACAGCAAGAGGCAGTTACACTCCACTGAGCAGCCCTAAATATTCTGATTGTAAAAACCTAGATACTGTATACTATAATTACTTTCATACCATTTCATAGTATCAATTGAGTAAATGGAATTTAAATATGCGCATTTAACAATTTAGTATATTACTAGCGGCCGCCCGCGACTCCGTCCGCGTGGATTTCGATTTCCAATATCCTATGGGTTATTCTGATGTATAAGCTATATTGTGGTAAAATTTCATTCAAATCCATTCAGTAGTTTTTACGTGAAAGAGTAACAAACATCCATACATCCATACTTACAAACTTTCGCCTTTATAATAGTAGTAGGATTTTATTTCCAGATATCAATTTCGTTCAAAGAAGTCATTGACTATTATTTTTACAGCACCGAATTGAGGAAAATTCAAGATGGCGTCGATGCGCGCGTAATATTCTGGGTCTTTCAACATGTCGACTGGAGTTAATACGGCCGCGTTGAAAGCTGCAACGTTAGAGAGGTCACAATAAAGAACCCAGTTGAGTAGTGGCCATTTTGTACGAGTAGCTAGACTACTCCGAAGAATTTAATTTCTTTCCTGAGGAAGTCTGGGTTGAGAACTTCGTTTATGTATGTAGGTTTTTGACGGATTTCCTTTGAGGGAATTAAAAAAATACTGAAAAAATGCCCGCGCTCTTTGATGATGTTTGGAGTAAGCACTAAGTTGGGAACGAATGTTTTTAAAGGCTGATTTCTGTAGATTTAATGAATTTATAATGAATTTAAATGTTTTCATCAATTTACTTTATCGAAACTACGTAAAATCCGCCATGTTCCTTTAATAAAATTCTTAATTTAATTGCACCTACAATTTTGGAGGGCTTTTCGTAATTTCGTTTCCGAAAAATTTTCGACAACGAATATTTTTAATTAAAGAAAAAATTGCGAAAAGTGGTTAACACCGGCAAATTTTTAATGATGTTAACACTGTCGAGCCGTGATGAACCAATCAACCGGCGAGACACATTTTAAACTCGCTCCGACGCTCGAATTTCGAGATGCAGTTAAATTTTTAATCGCAGTTCAAAATTGTAGTTTCACAAAACCGCAGTTTTAATTAGTGAGCTGACTCATAACGGAAAATTAAAAGTTTTTCGCCTGTTTTCTAGCGAAATAATGACACGGTCGTCTGAAGGCAGACACAATAAACTTTTGACTTCATTAAGCACCCATCCTTGGTTACGTTTTAAACGTTCGCTTAAAGAACATTTTAGGACTTTAAGTTTTTTGTGGAATTTAAAGTTAAAAAGTGTCGTGCAAAATCATTTCTACTGGAAAGCTTAGGCGAGGTGAACAAAGGAATTTTGCATTAACATCAGAATACATGCATTGATGCAAGTCTTTTGACTAAGGTAAGGTTTTTTGACTTAAGCTAAGATTATACATAATAATATGTATTACGAAAGTCAGCCTCAGAAATTCAGACATTTTAATTGTCGGCCTGCAACATTTATTCTAAAAGTATTTATGCATTTTTAAACTAATAAAAAACCTTGTTTCTTATTTCATATTATTTCATAGAGGGAGTAGTAAATCTGGAAGTACTTTCTGTTTTTAATATAAGAAATTTCGTAGTACTCCTTCACTAGTGAACAGTAAATATTCCTGCGCTGGTTAATCCACATCTATACTAGCCCGTGTGCATACTAACATTTAATGGTCCTAGCCTAAACTTAGTATGTCATCTTTTTTAATTTTTTATACCAAGTATTGACCATACCCAACTGTTAGTACTTCGCGTTACGTGCTAGTACTAGTTCCCGTACTAGTTCCGAGTCTAATTTCAACTGGCAAATTGAATCCGCGACTTGTCCTGCGACCGAGAAGTTGCGCTGAATAGTTTTTACTTTTTACTGTCGGTCTGATTGGAGGCAAGTGTTGCTGGACTGTAACTGTTTCTAAACCTTTATGAATGTTGAGAGCGAAAATTCAGAAATATTTTTTAGAGAAAATCGTAATTATCATTATATCGGTATTGCAACAACCCACTTACATAAATATATGTAGCTAAAGAGTTACGAGATGTTAATTTGCTTTGGTATTTCTGTACTATGTAAAATATTTGGCTTCGTTTCAGAAGAAATTTTACGGTGAGCTTCTTTTTATTTATTACATTAGTCATCGGATGGGTGACCGTAAACTTTCATAATCATGGTTTCATCATGAGGATCATAGTCTGTGCCCTGGGTTAAGGGCCAAGGATCCAACGAGATCAGGGCTAGGATGATGATGATGATGACAATTGTAGCCCACATCATCGGGAAAACACTAACAAGGGCCGTTTCTCGTAAATACCTGCCATTCTGGCACATAACTAGCCACTGCACAGAAGCAACCAAACAAAGGAAGTACTGATTAGGTCATAAAACAAACAGGGGGAAGCAAAAAACTCCATTAAACGAATTGCCCACACGATTAAAATCCCTCAGCAATCATTTGTGGTGCATTATCGCTCCCGGCAACACTTATTAACCCTTTAAATCACCAGGTAGGGTTGAAGTTTGTAAAGTTAGTATTTTTCCTTCATTACACCCACTTTATGGCTTCCCCCAAAGCGCGAATGAGACCGAGCATTTTCTTCAAAGTTGTTGCTATAATTGAGTTTCAACACTTAATTGCCGGTAGTTGCCGGTTTTGCAATAAACTGGGGGTGTATTATGAGATACTGAGGTTTGCTTCATCGGTAAACATCACAGACGGTTCGCAATAACTCGTAGATTGCACTCTAAAACGAGGACCGTATTAGGGTCCTAAATTCAAATCCTGGTTCGAACGCAACTGCAGATTGAACGAGATTTTGCAAATCGTAAAATACAGTTACATTTCACAATTTGAACCTTTCATTTATTCAAGAAAACTTAAGCGCGTACTGTTGGTGGAACTTACTGTTCCATGGGAGACAAACATTCCCAAAGATCACGCGTTTAAAACAAATAAGTATTATGACCTAACCAACGAGATGACTAAAAATGGTTATATAGCACGGTTGTATGCTGTGGAAGTGGGTGCGAGAGGTATACCAGCGAAATCTCTCTACAACCTACTGAAGGACTTAGGATTACCAAGATCTAATATTAGCTCGTTACTGGAAAGAGCAACTAAAGCCGCTTTACTCGGCTCATACCAAATATGGTTGGGAAGGGAGAGGAATGTCATCGGTGAAGGTGATCGTTAGTATACTATAAAGGGGCCCCTTAAACCTACACGCTGGGTCGAAAGTCCCAGGCACCGACTGACATTCCTCTCTGTTCCACGCGATGGACCCGGCACCCGCACGGAGAATCCATGGATAGCTAAGAAGTTCGTCTCACGGCGGTGAACCTACCTATCACCTATGTTATGACGTTTGAGGATAGCCCAGACCACACGTGTTATAATAAGTATAGCTTATACCATCACAAAATACAATATTTTAGACTTTCGCGTTGCATTACTATATTGATATGAAATCCATATACGATTAGAACAAGCTACAATTAAGTCGAGCCCATTTTTATTATTTTCATGTATAATTGTCTTCTCGATCATTATATTTAAACAACTTATGTAAAGCCATGAATCATCATTAGTCACTATGTAAATGCAGGTACTAAATAATCACAGTTCTAATTCCTTTGTCTTTAAGCCGTAATATTGTCGATCGTTTTCGTGATAACCCCTCGGCAATAACTCTTGCGTCTAGGGGCGGTTGCATGATTGCACTGCTGCGCTGCAAAACGACGTCAATTTATTGTTTTTTGCCTCGCGATTAAAGGGTTAACATTTTGAGTTAAACCTACTTATACTTTGGTTTAAAATGTATTTCCCTATTTAGCTCGGTTGGTAATTAGGATAAGTGGATGAACAGCGAAGAAAAATATTTTTTATTAAAGAGTTTTCCCGCTGGCAACCTATTTTCAGATTGTGTTTTTTGCTTTTTAGTTTCATTAATGAACATAATGTTTGATGACCTCCAATAAATATTGGCTAGGCCGTCAAAACTTAATGCTAGTGTTTTTGGTTAAGCTACTGCTAAAATAATTTCTGTAATATAATTTGCTTCTTTTATGCTAAGTAAAATTAAACAATATCGCAACATTAAAAAGCTGACTAACCTCTAGGTTTCAAGCCCGATTGGATTAACCACTCCTCCTTGGAGTTATGAAAACGTTTCATGTGTATTATCTTCAAGCCCACTCGTATTTGAAGATATCCGAAAATAAAACACAATTGTGTATCGCTACGAATCAAATGATTTTATTGGTATATTATTTGTTTTCCGTTTCGACAAATCTAGTGCTACTTAAACGCAAATATATTTTGATATTCGAACAAAAAACCTTTGTATAACGCATATAAGGATGATATTAACATCCGTGGCTCGTACCCAGTGATCGTTTACGCTATCTTCCCATTATTCCATCGAAACTCAACGATCGGTTTACCACACCTTGTCAAGTTTTGCCAAGGAATACTCAACCGAATTTCCATCTACATTGAGTCAGAATTGCGGTGAAGGAATTAAAGAATCTCCCGTTTTGGTAAGCCTTGGTTTCATAATAATATTGTTGATAGCAAATAAGTTGGCATGATTATTTTAAATGGGGAACAATTGCGGATTGTATGGAGCTCGAGGACTTGGGGAAGTAAAATCTTTGTTGCTGGGAACAATATAAAATGAAAAGGATGAAAGGATAGCCTTAAGTAATAAGTGCTTTCGTTTTTTGTCAATTGTTGTAGAGTAAGGCTGGGTTCGCGCTTGAAAATACACAATGGTCATGTAATTCAATGAGAGTAAGCCCAAAAATTATGTAATGAACAAAATCGTCATCTCTTGTGCTTATAATTCCCAAACTGGTGGAAAAAAATCGAAAGTAGCTCAAAGGTACCCGGATGTGCTAGACATAACCCTCATTTCATTGTACGAAAACCAGTGACCACATTTCTCCCGTACAAAGATTCGCCAATAAAACCTTATGGCATCGAAATTTCTTACAAGATTTTCCAAGTCAGTGTTCAGTTCGAAGGAATTAGCTATTATTACATATTAGATGCACCAGAGAACTATTGAAATACGTAGTCGTCTGGCGTGATTCCAACGGCAGGGAATGCTATGTTAAGTCGAATTTCGTGATATTCCAGACATAGATTTAAATTGTAAGATATGCCCTTACTTTGAACTGTTCAAAAATAGGCACTAGAATGAGAGCAAAGGTCACTCCTTTGGCAGCCATCCGTTACTACGGCTTCGGCTTGTGATTTTGTTTTCACACAGAAGTTTACAAAATGCCGCCCTCTGCCTTTCAATAAAACTCAAATAAAGCTAAAGGTGTAACGTTTCATACGCAAGTGTTTAGATTTTATTGGATTGTTTATTTAATAATTTGTATTTTATTCCTTTGTGATGGAAATAATGAACAGTGCATAAAGAATCATTGCCAAAATTTTAGGCAAGACAAAAAGAGACTCACTTTTCTCACGGTATAGCGTTAAGTTACCTTAATAACCAACGTTCAGGGCATATCTAATGCGTTAGATCTTTGATTCCAGACCAGATTCGTAAAGGATGGTTTGAAGAAGTCGGCGCTCCCCAAAATATTTACATTTTAAACGTAGTGGAAACTTTAAGGAGTGCAAAATTGGTAGGTCATTTCAATTTTCAAAAGGTTCGTCGTATACTAAAGTTGTAGATATGAATATTTATTCGGTTGAGTTGGTGTTGGGGAAATGTGAACTGCGGAATTTTTCCATCGTTAAAATGTATGTCCGTAGTTATCTCCTAGACGTTTAGTGTGAAGTGATGGTAACGAGATCAAAGGTATCCTGGTAACGATAGGTAAATAGTTGTATAATTATGAATAATAATCACATCTTGATCCGTCTAATTACTCGTATCTTCTCAAGCTAATTTCACCCATTCACAAAGACACTTGTCTGATGTCAAACATTTTCGGTAATAATTTTCAGCAACTTTGTTTCAATACTTGAATACATATATGTAGGTACATAATGCCTCGATGGTCTAGTGAGTGATCGAATTACCGGGCTGTGATCCCGACGTCCTGGGTTCGATTTCAGGGTCGGAAAAAATTGTGTCGGTTCTTCCGAAAACAGCTCGGGTTTGTGATCACCAAACCGCATTCGGCACGCGGGATGATTAAGCCAAAGCCTATCTTAGTAATGAAAAAAAGATTTCAAATGGTGCAGGCCTTTGCCTTGCAGTGGAACATTAATAGGCTGATACTTTACTTTATAAAGCTGGTTTTCTTGTGTGTGTTTGTAAAAGGGGAAGTGGCACCTGATTTCAATAATTTTTAGTTCAATATGCTAACAGACTCATGACGAGCGATGAATATGAAGGTGAACGGTTTGCAAGGAAGAGGTGCACCAAAGAAAAGATTTATACTTTACTTGAATAGCATCTCAATGTGATGACGTCATATAATTAAACATGCAAGATAAGACCTTTCAATGTACAGATACATCACATCCCCGTGATCAATCTAAGCGCTCGTATCAATCTCTCTCCGGAATTATCCGCGCTGACTTAATTGATGTGTTTCTTTCAGACCTTGTTCTTTATTGCCGCTGTTAGTACAAGATCCTTTAGGTTTATCGGCGTTGATCAACGGATTAATTGAGTAAATTGACGCAGTTATTTTGATAGGGGAAAGTGTACCGTGACTGATTACCTGTGTCGTATAATTACGTTAATTTTATTGACAGTGCATTTCGTAGAAGAATATTTTTTATTGACAAATTAGTTGTAGGTAATACCTACTTCAGTACTTCGGTATCACCTCGATGGTCTAGTGGTTTAAGTGCCGGGCTGTGGATCGGTGTCCTAGGTTCGATTCCCGGGTCGGGAAAATTCGTGTCGGTTTTTCTGAACTCAGCCGCAATTTATTGTAGCATGTTCAACGTTCATTGTGATAATGATATTTTCGTAAAAAATGCAAAAAAAGTGCAATGCACCTACTCCATAATGGACAATGGAAAAATGTTTTAAGTTCCTTTAGAATATTTGAAAATATGTGACTAGCTAGGAGGGGAATACAGTCCTTCCTGTGAATTGGGTTACTTTTTAGGGTTCCGTAGCCAAAATGGCAAAAAAACGGAACCCTTATAGATTCGTCATGTCTGTCTGTCTGTCTGTCTGTCTGTCCGCCAGTCTGTCACAGCCACTTTTTTCCGAAACTATAAGTACTATACTATTGAAACTTGGTGAGTAGATGTATTCTGTGAACCGCAACAAGGTTCGCAAACGAAAATAGAAAAAAAATTAAAGAAATGGGGGGTCCCCATAGTTAGAACTGAAACTGAAAATATTTTTTTTCATTGAACATATACGTGTGGGGTATCTATGGATAGGTCTTTAAAAATTATATTGAGGTTTCTAAGCTAATTTTTTTCTTAAGTGAATAATTTGCGTGACAGACTCTTCCAAAGTGGAAAAAAGTGTGTACCCCCCCTCTAACTTCTAAAGTACGAGGATGATAAATCTGAAATAAATATATAATATACATTACCATAAAAACTACCAACGAAAATTGGTTCGAACGAAATCTATTCAGTAGTTTTTTTAATACGTCAAAAATAGAATTTGTACGGAACCCTCAGTGCGGGAGTCCGACTCGCACTTGGCCAATTTTTTCTTTTGGGCGCGTTGCCAGTCAAAGGACACGCACAATTAAATTTCGTATTTATATTTTCCTCCGGAGCTGCGATATTTTGCATATTTTTTATATCCGAGTAGGACATTTTGCATACAGTCATAAATATAATATAAGTACATAAGTAATCATGGTAATATTATAAATTGGAAAGTTTCGTACTTACCAAATTCGTCCTGTTATTTCCTGCCTGTAATTTGGTATACAGGCAGGGTATGGGCTGACTTAGGTTAGATACTTTTTATCCCAATAAAAAGTTCCCATGGGATAAAACAGGAACCTTGTGTACGCGGGCGCGGTTAAAAACTAGTAATATAATAAAGCTAAAGAGCGTGTTTGTTTGAACGTGCTAATCTCAGGAATTAGTTTTGTTTTGTTTTATGTGTTTGTTTGTATTTTGTCTCTCCCTGTTGTCATGTGATCAGGCCAGGTTTGCCCATGGTGGGCGATATATTGTTAAGAACAAGCTCTACTTGTTCTTGGTGGGCGATTATGTATAAATTATTTTATATTAGTTTTGTTTTTGCCATCGACACGAATAGAAGAATCTCAGGAACTACTGGTTCGAATTGTAAAAATATTTTTGAGTTGGATAGTCCATTTGTGCAGAAAGGCTTTCATTCAGTTATAGCATGCAAGCAATAATACTATGTATTCCATGATAGTAAAGTATTACTGCCAATTTATAAAAAATAAACAAAATCATTGAAAATTCATACCGAATAAACGTTTTCTCTCTTCCTTTTTTAAATCGGATATTGAATCTAATTAATGGTTATTTGTCTACAGGTAAGCGACCAGAATGTTAATGACCATTATGGAAACTATAAGAAACTTACAGGTAAGAAAGAACATTACATTTTTACCAGAAGTAAGACACGAGTATCATTAAAAGTCCATGCGAGTAACAAATAAGGCTTCCACACAGTGAAACTCCCCTCAGCAGGAACTATAAATTAGTGCGATAACCGCAAGTGGAACAAGGAACTATCAGATAATTGCTTCCGGATACCGAACCGAAGACTACTGCTTATTAGAATATTTATAGGGAAAAAGGAACATTGCATTACAAGAATGTCCGAGGTTATTGAGAGGGTACACGGTTGTCTATGAACTGTATCGGAAGATTACCGCTTTTGGAGAAAATAAGATAAGGCGTATGTTCAAAGGAAGTTGTCTTAATAACTAGTGTCTGTATGAGCAAGAGATTAAGGCAACAATTTGGTATTACTGCTTTAGACTTCGTCCTTGGTGTAGTCGAGCGCTGATTTCAACAACCTAGGGGGTCGTGAGATCAGATTACACACTTTTTCTCTTTGTGAGGTTTTGCCAGCTTGTTTATTTAGGCATAAATGATCTGATTGTCTAATATGAATGAAGATTCTGCGAGACTTTAAGCAATTGGTGCCCAATTATTATCTAAGAGTGGGCTGGTTTCCTTTGTAAGGGTTACAGAGATAAGATGGCATGGAAAAATTCAATATTATATTGAATAATGAAGAACCGCGACCCACTATTTCCTAGAATTAACATTATGACCAATAATTGCACGCGATATGTTCTTATTGAATGAACCCGTTTAATATTAACTTCCATTGTCATACCAATTGGATTCTCATAATTATTCTCACTGAACCGGAACCATCGATTTAAGCCCAAGCGTGAAATTAAATAAGACACATGAGTCGTATGTTATGCAACAATCGCTTGCAATTAACACTGTTCGGGAATAATTAATATTAAATTACGTTTGGTGCTTGGTCCAAGTGAGTAAGTTTCAAGAAATTGGCTTCCAGGAGGTACTATCGATTATTTAGTGAAAATATTCTAGACTCACGGTGGGTTACAAATGACGTTTTTTTTTGTATCGGGCTGCATATGCTTCGGAGCTTATTCCAGAAGTAAATCTAACTGTCTGATATTTTTAAATAGTGCCTATAATTGTCATGCGGTTTTGTCGGTGGGTACCTTAGCTTTCACCCTTTCGTTGGCAGTCAGCACGGAAGTAGGGGTTAAACGCGTTAAAATTAAAAGGGAGTGACATATAAATTCTAGATCATTGCATTAATTTTACTTGCAGAATTTGTGGAATTCCAACTCAAAGTTCATAATGTCCATGGACGGCGGAGATCACATACCATAATATTTTGTTTCTCTGTCTCATTTGCCCTCTGATAACCCTGTTGCTCTGTTGCATGTGATTGGTAATAAAAATCGCTTTTTTTCAAATCGCTATCCCCTATTACTTGCACCAGCTGCTGTGCATGCCTGGAGCAGAGCTCACGCGTTCGCTCGGAACAAACGAATTCGTATTTTTGTATCGAGCTATTAATTTGCTTCTGTAGATGGAGCTAGGTCCTGACCTTGCACACTCTCATGTCTACAGTAATTAATAATATAGCTAGTCAGCTGTAGAGATGGTCTCGTCTGAGGCAGTTTCTAGTAGCTGCCATGCTGTGTCTATCGGTGGGTGAAACCCCCAGAGTCTTAAGGGAGTCAACGCATCTCTTGTACTTGCGACTCTTTGGACTGCTGTCTATGCTAGCTGTGATCACTTTTCATCTAGCTTGCTCGCTTGCATTTGTTTTATAAAATATAACGCTAATTAAAGCAATAAGCTGTCTCCTATGCTTTGCACCATTGGCTGTGCATGTCTGGAGCAGAGCTCACGCGTTCGCTCGGAACAAACGACTCCACCTTCTTGTATCGGGCTATTAATTTGCTTCGGGAGTTACTGGCGTCAACCTTACCGAGAGCGTGGAAGATTAGTTATTTAAGTGTTTGGAGTTCGATTTCGGAGTAAGATTTTCAACCAACTTCTTAATTTAATGAAGACTGAGAGGTAATACCTCTCAATTAGTGCAATGCCTCTTTTAGTGCATACGTATGTGAACAATTAGTTAAGAATACATCGTTAAAATTATTGAATTGCTGTATTTAAGCAATAATTCCACGATATTTAAAATCCAATCTAACATTTTACATAGTATCATGTTTGATTATATTTATTTTAGGCTTCCAGGTCTACAATAAACTGAAAGCCTTAAATATTTTCTATCCCGAAATCATCTACATTGAAAATTTTAAAACTCTAAAAGAAGCATTTCTAAATAAACCCTCTAACAAAAAGTAAGGAGAGCAACTTGAAGATTTATACACCCAACTACAAAACGAGGAAGAGGAAAAATTATACGAGATAAACACTTTAAGAGCGCTCCGTTGCGTTGCCAAATTCGTAAAAGCAATCTCTGAGTCTGAAATATCAAACAATAAACATCGCAGCGTTTCCGAACTCATCTGGAGTATGAAATAATGATATTGTCGTTGGCAGTGACCGCGGGTTTTGGAAGTAGGGATTTAACGCGTTAAAATTAGTGACATTTCAAATTAGTCCTCGGAAAATCCTAGGATGTTAAAACTTCTTTTTCTGCTAGAATTGAAAATGTAATGTGTATGACTGTATGTGATACCTGACAAAATTTGCTACATGAGATGGACTCAAATTAACCAAAAGTGCGACACTTTCACAACTATTAAGTAGCTCAATGCTATTAGTACACAGAAGAGGTTTACTCTCTGTCATCTTTGTTCATGATTCTAACGGATTCTATATAATTAAGCGTATCTTAATCGGATTCTAGGTCGATTCTGAAGCCGTTGAGCCATCGTCTGATCTCTTTCCCGTTACTTCTGGTGAATCTTTATAAAAGGTAATGAATGAACTCCTGTAGATGAAGTTAAATATCAAACAATAAACATCGCAGCGTTTCCGAACTCATCTGGAGTATGAAATAATGATATTGTCGTTGGCAGTGACCGCGGGTTTTGGAAGTAGGGATTTAACGCGTTAAAATTAGTGACATTTACAATTAGTCCTCGGAAAATCCTAGGATGTTAATACTTCTTTTTCTGCCAGAATTTTAAACATAATCTAAGTTTGATACCTGGTATATTTTTTTACCTGGCCTGACAAGTTTTTCAATATCTGGCACGTAATAAGGTACACGAAATTAAGCATGAGAACACTATATTTTACTTTGTCTTCTTTACTAATAATTTGTTTGTCTAGTACGACCAAACAAAGGTTGAGAGGATTGAGTTTTGACAGAATTTTACATGTTATTTTCCAATTATTTTCTTTATCCAATTCTAAAGAAATAGAAAGAAAACAATTTGGATCATCCTTCAACAATGTACACAGTGGTAAGCTTAACCAAAAAATACGTCAAATAAGAAGGATTCGCGAACGCCCCACAAAAGTGAAATTACAAAAATTAATATCAATCCTCCACTTAACTTCAAAGTCGAATATTCGAAATCACGATGCGAATTAGCTGAAAGGAAACAAAATTTCAATCTTCGAATTCGTTATGCAAATTATGTTACTCTGAACTCCTGTAATTGCTTATTCTTAGTTATTCTTTCGGGCGAGTCACGAACAAGCCTGGATATCCGTTAATCAGTCAGTCATTAGGGGCTTTTTCTATTTTTCCCTTCAGGAATTTTCAAAGTTTCGGCAATTATGTCTGCTTTGTAGTCTTGGTTCGTTTATGCATTTATTTGTTGGGCTGGGTCGTGCTTAACATCATTCACTTTATGTAATTATTGGTGCCATGAAGTGCCTCAAGTATTACTTAATTTCTTCCTGTGTACGTCGTTTTAAGCGACTAATGGAGTTTCCAGGTCGATGCAGCAGCGTCACTGTATTTTACCATTAACCATATTTTGTTTGTAGGCCCGCCTGCCCGGCGTGGTGATTATATAAATAAAGAAATAAACAAATGCCTTGGACAAACACACCAATTGCCTAGCCCCAAACTAAGCACGAAGCTTGTACTATGGAAGCTAGGGAACGACTAGACATACTTAAATACTTTTATAAACATCCATGACTCGAGTAAAAATGCCGATGTTCATCACACAAACATTTGCCCCTAGCGGGATTCGAACCCGCGACCCTTGGTTTAGTAGCCAGGGTCTCTAGCCACTCGACCAACGGGCCTGTCGACTATGGGCATAACTTTCATCTAAGTAAAGCCTATGTTTATCCATAACCCCTGATATGAGGGAGGCTTACGGCCTTTCGCTGGCAGTACTAAGACGATAATGATGGATTTTTTCCCATAGACATTAATTAAACAAGTGACTTGTTTGAATTTCCTTCCCTTTGCCCATGCCCTTTCTAAATTACACTTACTAGGAAAACCATAGCATCAACACCAGCCTATCGCAGTACACTGCATCACCCTCAAGGATTCTCTATGTAGTCCGTTTCTCGTCAACTCGCACCTAACTTTCATTCTACCTATTTGCATGACCGTCATTATTCAGTGCTATCTTCTTGTCATGATTGGCGGTTCGAATAATCTGTCGCAGAATAATTATGAAGTTAGCATCGCCAATCGTCATCAATTCCATAAGTAACACATTTTCGTGACCTTGAACCCCATACCCTCTGTAGTACTCGGCGACAAAAACATTGCATGGCCCGTTCCATTCAAGAGTTTCACAACTCTCAGTTGTCACAATTGACAGTTCAAATCAAGCAAACACCCCAAAAATTTGACGACAACGCAAAAACACAGCGGGAACGGCCCAGCTGCGGGTACATTAGCATAATCACTGCACCGACTTCCGTTTCATATTCAATCTGGATTTACATAATTATCAAAGTGCAAAATAAGAATCTTGGGCAGCTCCGAACAATTTCGGGGTGATTTGGTTGATGTGGAAGATCAAGGGTGTTTGCGTAAAATTTCGTTTGTGTTTTTAAGGTTTTGGTTAGATATTTTTGTAGATGAATTTTGGATGTTCCATTGGATGTTGTGATTAAGAAGTGTAGGTACTGTTTGAACACTTCTTAATCACAACATCCTATGTCGTAATGCGTCAAGTATTATTTACGAGTTATTTGTTGCTATGAAAATGTGTGATTATAAAGGCCTTATTTATCATTAGTTTTTAATAACTGTTAATTTTACTAAAGACGGAATGAAGCTCCGTTATTACTTTATATATAAGTCTACTTCATAGCCTTGAAGGGACACCATCACAAAGAGTTGTAAATGTACAACATGCATATCTTATCTACAAACATACCGCAAACATGAAAAACTTTGCACAAAAAGAGATAAAAAAAAAGTCTAAAAGATTATACAGTCTTACACTGGCATATTAAACCCAGGACTAAGACTCTCTAAAACATTTAGCAGACTAGCCGCTCCAACTTGTTCAAACACACCAAGTCTTCCAAGACTTAGTCACCTGTTCCAAGCCTTTAATTAAATCACTACTACGTTTTCATTAGAGCGTTAGTGTCAATTAAATACAATCGTTGTAATCTGCAAAGTTCAAAGACAAAAGTCTGCAAACTTGTACCGAACTAGTGCGGGAACTAGAGTTGAAATTAATTCCCTTTTGTGACGGTGAAAAGCAATGGAAGTTTCCTTTCGTGTTGAACCTGCGCGCGGATTGCAAGACGTAAAAACCGTTTGATAACTACTGTTGGTTTCTTGAGTTGAAATATTACTTTATCTTTATCTTTCTTTATCATCCTAAATCAAGAAAGAAAGAACCAACCTTTATTGCCTTCCCAGGCAGCTGGGAAAGGCGACACATGCAAGACGACTAACACAGTAAATTAAGTGGTCAAACTGTAGGGTGTAAAAAAGACTAGAATCACCTGACGGTTCGATAATAATGACGTGCCTTCCGAAGCAAAGAATCATGCTTCGTAAGGCACGTTAAGCCGCTGGTCATAATTATGATCCAAATTGTCTGGTTGCCCTTGTAAGGGTTACGGAGGTCAGACGACAGTTGCTATAATGTAATAACCAGTCTTGTCAATTCAGGATCATAGTCGAAGCGCAGCTTTGGCACCAAGACAATGGCCAAAGATGCGACCGGGATAATCGCTAAGATGATGCTGATGATCTTGCGAGCCATTTGTCATTTTTCTTGTTGGCATTTCTCTCAAGCATATGAGCTAAACAATCATTATGAAACATGGAATATTTCAATAAAATTGTTACCTCCTACTTCTATCAATAGAAACTGTAATGTATATCGCTATATTGCAAAGTCTTATCTAACCTTCCGGCGACACCCTGTATTTTTATCTCCGCAGTAGCAAGCAATACGGAACGGAATCCTTATTTTCAGTTCCAAACCTGCTTATACCGTTGGCAAGGCACGTCTTGGCAGCGTATGTACAGCAGTGATTAAAATCTCCGGAGCGCGCGCTATAATCTGGCATCAAACCAGCCAGTAAATAACAATAACAGCTAGCCGCGTGATCCCGCGTGACGGAAGGACGAGATCGTTCACGTCGATATATACTGCAACCAGTGTCGGTGTCGTAGGATAAAAGACGTAGTACAAAATAACAATAACCAATGACAAACAGCTAGCGTGATCCGCGTGACGGAAAAGCGGGATTTACTACAACCACTGTACAAGGGTCGTAAGATAAAAATATTGTAGTAGAGAATTCATCATCTTCTGTATTTTATGCAAGAGTGGAAAACTAAAGAAAAGGACAGCTTAGTTTGTCGGAAATAGCGCTTAGAAAGAAATAAATACAAAATTGGAAACAGAAAAAAAAACTCCACGTAATAAATATTTGCTAATTCAAAATTGTACAGCGTCTTATCAACAATCACTTTATTTGCACACAGGCTCAATAAGAGACTACTACATACGTCCCTTGCATATTGTAGCGTGATATAATAAAACTATCTTATACTTATAAGAATTTACTAGATAAGCTGTGCATGTCGTTATTGGTATTCAATAGGCTGATTTTGCCTATTCTATGCAAAGATACCAGTGATGAGTATCTGGCATCAAAACAGCCAATAAATAACAATAACAGCCCGTGATCCCGCGTGACGGAAGGACGATATCGTTCACGTCGATATTAACGTAAAAGCCGTAAGCTGGTGTGATAGGTGAAAAATTATATAGAAAACACCCTTTGAAATACTGTTAGAGCATTTAAAAAGGGTAAAATAAGTTTGACGACCCGCTTGGTGCAATGGTCAAGATGTTGCCTATTTGGTTTTGATTCCCGCACAGGACAGACATTTGTGTGTAACAAGAACGTCTGGGTGTCATAATATGTATCTATGTATGTTGATTCTGATGTCTGTAACACAAGTGCTAAGCTACTTAAACGGAGTCAGATCAATGTATGTGATATTGTG
Source organism: Nomophila noctuella (assembly GCA_958496325.1). Lineage (NCBI taxonomy): Eukaryota > Metazoa > Arthropoda > Insecta > Lepidoptera > Crambidae > Nomophila > Nomophila noctuella. The sequence goes on along the minus strand of OY292499.1, from coordinate 12,885,626 downwards.
AAATATTAATTTTATTTATTTTCTTATAAGGTGGAAATAGGGTACTTATATAAACACTTTAAAAAGGAACCATCATTTTTGGGTATTTTAACGAACATAACCTCTCTCTTTTAGCGCATAATATTAAATTAAACTTAAATTAACTGCATTTTGCAGAAATGGTGGGTAGTTACTGCGTTAATTATTTTCCCGGGACACACTGTTCGATGGGTTATTGCACTTCATAAATTCTCAGAAGAATACTTATGATTCAACGTTACTTAAACATTTAATAGTCCAAACATACTAACAGCATACTAATTATATTTAATAGCCAATAATATTAAATACTCTACTATTTTATTTAACTTCTTATTTCATTTTGCATGGATGGTGTTCCTATTCACATTTACTATTTCATTCATATTTACTGTTTACACATTTTCATTTCATTTAATTTTACATATTTTTTTACGTGTACCACATTTCTTCACAAAGGAATAAAACGCGTACTTCCTAAATCGCCATCATTCACCACTTTTTCAATTAAAAAAAAAACTCGACCGAAATATCAAAACAAAAACAGCAGTTATTCATTCAAAAGGTAGAATTTCTATTACTTGTACACAGCTTTTTTGCAATAGTCCTACGGACGATAAATCCCGTAACTTATTTATACCGCCCCCTGCGCTCTGGGACTTTGTCAAAATTAAGACATAAATCTTCCCTCAGAACATTTTTCTGTTCGTCCCAACTTTACGTCGATTGTCGTGATTCGGTTTAATGTTGAATATTTTGAGTCTGTCTGACTGTACAGCCTTTATGAGAAATGTTTGTGTTTGTTGCAGTGTGCCTAAAGGTTGCCGATCTGTATTCTGTTGCGATCGAGGAAATAGGCAAAAGTGTCATGAAATAGGCCTTTTTGAGATAGGTAAGTACGCAATTCATACGAGGGTATATGATTATCGTGACTGTTAACTTTAAATAGACTGCAATGTCGTGTTTAGTAGGGTTTGCTAAATATGATTTAGACGTTAGGGGTAACTGGATTCTATCGAAACTTTATAAAAACACTAGCATTTGTCCACTTAGCAAAAATTAATACGAACTGATAACCTCATTGACTAAACATATTTTACCAAATATTACAAGCGAATCCGGGAGCAAACACCGTTATGTTGTAGCATAAATCATCTCTCGTTGTCCGAAACCTTGATAACAGTTCGCCGGGCGATTTATTTACTATTGCTGAAATATGTCTGTTATTGCTTGTTAACTTATAATGCCGTTTGTATTTTCGTCCGAATCTTTCGTTTATACAATAACTGGTTTGAATATTTTAGGGGATAAAGTAATAGCGAGTTTTTTCTATAGTGGTCGATTACTAATTTATTATTACAGTCCATTAGCTAAGGTGATTCCGAGGTCGTTGAACTTATTGTCTTTAAATATACATAGTTTGATTTCGAGTAAGAAGTACACATGCCAAAGGGATTATCTTAACTAAAATAAACTATAGTCCAGGCTTTGCATGGAAATTATCAGTGTTTCTTTTATACACTGTGAATTTTTTAAACATATTGTTTTAATAGTTTTATTTATTTAGAACACTTTTCATAGTTTTATAGGAAATACTTAGGAATGAGTTCTACTAAGTCTAGCCAGTTATCGATAATTATAATTCTTAACGACATTTTAAGCATCCAAGAATTTTTCCGTCATCCCAACAATATCAGACTATAAATTATAAACAAAATGTCTAGTTGAGAAACTTCAGTCGATCCGAGGAAACATCGAGTTCACAAGTTAAACCGTGGAGAGGCTCAAGTTTTACAATTTCCAAGTCGAGGCTGAGAGTGAGCGAAAAATTAATTTCAAGGGAACAACTTCAAATAACTATACAAGTGAAACTAATCTGCGTTCTGAACCACTTTGAATTGTGAGAGCTATTACAGAGCACGGACACTGGATGTTGATTAAGTTTCGTTATTTCATTTGCTTCTTTATGAATTTTAATGTTGCTGTTGTAACGGTGATATTACGATGCCTTTGTTAGATTCTAGAATATGACGGAAATTGCACTGGAGTGACTAGATTAAAGAGGCTAAGACTAGTTAAATTTAACTATAGATTCTAGATTGAAGCGGCAGTGCTAACAATTTGATACTGGATTTGCTTTTTAACACACGTGTTTAAGCTACTTTATAAGCAGTGAGATCGAGGTATGTGATGTTGTGAGATATTAAATAAATAAATAATCTTTATTGAAACCAAGTAACAATCATAATACAAACAATTTAGCGATAATGTCCGCATTAGTCTTAAGACAGTGTCGCAGACATTAACGCTCGCCTCAAAGACAGACGTTTCAGATTTAAACAAGTTTTTTTAGATAAATCTTAACTAAATAAATTACATTTGTATATTGCTTTATAATTAAATGGAAGATTTTTATTTTGTTAATGGTGTACCTAGTCAAAAAAGCCTTCTTGTCGCCTGGGTATGGGCGTCTGTCTGTGTCTAGGAAGGGAAACATTATGTATGCCAAAGGTCCAGAATGTTAAATTTTATATCACTACATTGCAAAACAAATGTAAACAAAAACATTGCAGCCCTTCCTAAAACACCCAATCTACAAACCTGCATAACATGTTAAGTGAAAAAAACTCGCCATTCCCTATTTAAAAAAAGTTTTAAAATGGCGACGGGTGACTACAATGGCTTAGACCGTCGCTATAAACAGTACCCGTTGATTCGACCCCCGCCCCGCGTAATTTCCTGTAGCGCCCCAACAGCTTACAGTCTTCCTGTGTCGGGTGCAGTGGTAGGTCCAAGGTACGAGAGAGTGACCTAATATTGATAATATTAATTAATTTGATAACTTATTTTTTTCAGCTTTATTCATTACTGTGATGTATAGCTAATAAATATAGTGGACACGCTTGCTGGCGCGGCGTGCGGTGGTGGGGGCGCGGAGAGCGGGAGCTCGCCGCGCACTCTTGTACCGGCCGCCGGGCGAGCAGGAGCGTCTACCGTTGCATACATACCTTGTGTTTTATTACCACACTACAACTGTACAAGTGGCGACCCTGCCAGGATCTAAATAACCAAGGTATGAAATTAATAAATATTGTTGTGCTAAGTAAAACACAAAGTGCTACTAGAGGTAAATCAGTGACTGATACCTGTTTTCTATTTCATGTTACCGTGAAACAGTTACAGTAATAATGAATTAATTAGTAAGGCAGGTTACAGACACTGGTTGTTACCTATACCGTAATAAAGTAGAATTACTTACAAGTTATCTCAGTCTGTTGTCAAAATAATTTTAAAATTAATACGTTTATTAAATGTGCATTTTGGTTGGGTACCTACAAGCTTGCTTATCGGATGGAATGCTGTTTCTATTGTTCGCGCGGACCGGAATCGCGCACAGGTGTTCGTTATACTCCCGCCCGATATTAAACGTTATACACTATAAAGTAACTAAAAGTTAAGATTCCTCGCAAGTATAGAACAAAAAATTAATTATTGTCGTAAAATGTTTAATGAATATTTTATCACGTGAATGCGTTATTTTATTCGAATACATTTATAGGTACATGAATGCGTGTGTACCTATGTTTACAATGTGAAAGTAAGACCTTCATAGATGTAGGTATTGTTACCTTATTGAAATAACAGATACACCCTTGGCCAAAAGTATTAGGCACCCTAAAAAATGCACAAAACATGTTTACCAATTGAACAATGGCTCATCTGAGATGTTATGTCGGTGTCTCAAATAATTTCGAATCTTTTACGAGTAAACAAGCTTTCATTTCTGTTTAAGTTATTAGATTGACGAAAAATTTATTTAAAAAAAAAAATGCCAAAAAGAAGTGAAATTTGTTAGAGAATTGTGTGAAAATACAACTTCTCCATGAACAAGGCAAGTCGCAGAAAGAAATTGCAAAGTTGGTGAGGTGTTCGCGCTGCGCCGTGCAAACCACCATCAAACGGTTCGCTAATTTCACTGTCTAATCAACGAACGTAAAGTAAGATTAAAGATACTATCCAAACTTAAAATATATTTAAGTTTCGTGTAATTAATGATAAAGTTTAATATTACTTTTGACAACAACTGAGAGTAACACTTAAGAAGTAGTCTAAATAATCAAATGGTACCTAAACCATGTACCGACAATATTCAAAGAGGTAGTTCGATGAAAATCGGAACTGTACCGACAATGTTCAAAGAGGTAGTTCGATGAAAATCGGAACTGTACCGACAATGTTCAAAGAGGTAGTTCGATGAAAATCGGAACTGTACCGACAATGTTCAAAGAGGTAGTTCGATGAAAATCGGAACTGTACCGACAATGTTCAAAGAGGTAGTTCGATGAAAATCGGAACTGTACCGACAATATTCAAAGAGGTAGTTCGATGAAAATCGGAACTGTACCGACAATGTTCAAAGAGGTAGTTCGATGAAAATCGGAACTGTACCGACAATGTTCAAAGAGGTAGTTCGATGAAAATCGGAACTGTACCGACAATGTTCAAAGAGGTAGTTCGATGAAAATCGGAACTGTACCGACAATGTTCAAAGAGGTAGTTCGATGAAAATCGGAACTGTACCGACAATGTTCAAAGAGGTAGTTCGATGAAAATCGGAACTGTACCGACAATGTTCAAAGAGGTAGTTCGATGAAAATCGGAACTGTACCGACAATGTTCAAAGAGGTAGTTCGATGAAAATCGGAACTGTACCGACAATGTTCAAAGAGGTAGTTCGATGAAAATCGGAACTGTACCGACAATGTTCAAAGAGGTAGTTCGATGAAAATCGGAACTGTACCGACAATGTTCAAAGAGGTAGTTCGATGAAAATCGGAACTGTACCGACAATGTTCAAAGAGGTAGTTCGATGAAAATCGGAACTGTACCTACAATGTTCAAAGAGGTAGTTCTATGAAATTAGAACGGTACCTATAAAAGCGGACAATCTCCTTGATTAAAAGTATAGTCCCACAGTCATGTCACAATTAATACCACTGTTAGCCACCACAACTGAAAATGGTAGCGACGAGGCCTAAAGTTATACCGCACCATGCCGGAGGCCAAAAAGGTAACGTTTTGCACATGGGTCGGGCTTGATGTGTTTATGCTAAGTTGTACTACCAAAATGTCCGTGGTCTTGAGGCCAAAACGAAATTAGTGTTTGATAGCATTTTGCTTTGTAATTACCATGCCTTTGCACTCACTGAAACGTGGTTAACATCTCGACAGACGAAATCGTGGACAATAGTCTATCGTAGGGATCGTGTGTGTGTTGGCTCTGGTGGTGTTTTCTAAAATGGATGGTGGGAGTGTTCTTTAAGCTCTGTCCCAAAATATTCTGTCTACTCGCTAACAAGACTTAAAATACGACGATATTAAAAGCGTTTGGGTCAGACCACAGTTTCAAACTGGGAATACTATAAATAAAATATTATTATTTGCGTTGTGTACCTAGTACCTTCGTACCTCCACCAGTAAAATTGGAACCTTTAAAGCGTTTTCTTAACATTGTGGAACTTGCTCAATACCGATCGGAAAATATTGTAATAGGTATGTAGTTTGTGACTGCAACCTTGGTGGTATCCACTGGGAGCCTAGTGACGATACGTAATGACGCCACTTAATTACAAGTACAACTTGGGTTACACTTAATCGGCTTTTTATCTTCTAATGGCCTTCATCAACTCAATAACATCAGTAATAGTGATGAACAGTATCTAGACTAGTTATCAGTCGCATACATTATGCGTTGGTTACGAATCCGCAGCATCAGGTATGCTATCAATAAGTGCTACGGGACTAATCCGAGCCTCTTGTTTATCATGCCTTACCCTAAATCAAATTTTCTCCGTTCCAACGACAGTGTATCTTTATCCAATTATTTTAAAGCCGACTATTGTAACATTGTGGCTGCGTTACAGTATGTAATTTGGCCGGTCTAGTTTTTGGCTTGTGGAGATTTTGATCAAATGATTTCTTTATTTTATGTTGAGTCAGGAAAACAACGACGTCGTAGTAGACGAAGTCATCCTAAATGGTTCAACAAATGAGTTATCAACCCCCTTTCGGGAAAAGATAAAGTACAGAAACGGTTCCTTAAATACCTTAATCATACCTAGAGACGACATCGAATACCACTGGCTCTGAAGTAGATGTCACAATTCAAATGGGCTTAATATAAGCACTTATGAATCGTCATCAAAAATAAACTGTTATTTTAATGACTTTTATTAGTAATGACTGTTATTCTGCCGAGAAGAATCGGCAAGAAACTCGACAGTTGCTCTTTTTAAATGCCAAAATTATTACAATAATATAAAAAATAAACTTGCAACAATAATGCATCAGCAATTGCTTTCACTGAGTCATACATAGTCTACTGTGTGTACTTAATAAATTAAAAAATGAAAATTAAATTCTTAATTTATTCTGGACTGGAGGCGCCCTGGTCGACCAGTCCCCAAAAGTGGCACCTGTTCACAAGTATGACGTATGTGGCGGCAGCCATCACCTCACTCAACCATCTTAGAGAGAGAATGAAATGACCCGCCACATGTGTATAAATAACTACCGCCTTATATCAACGCTTTTTTGTTTAGTAAAGGCCTTCAAGTCTTTAATCTGTTCTTTAATATCTATGCACATTAGAGATTTGATATCGATCTCTCTTTCAAAATATAAAAACTGCATAACATTTTTATTTTTGCCGGTGACCTCAAAATTTACAGAAATCTATTAATTTTGGGGAAAGTAACCTCATTCAAAAATACCTTGGGAGAAAGGTAGATTGGTGCGATGCAATCTGTATATCCCTTATCGCTGGAAAATGACTCCACATCAAATAAAAAAAAATAAAAAAAAAAATTAATATAATATACTTACTCAATAACGCTTTAGTGCGCAGGCATCTCGAATTTGCTTTCTGAATCTGGAGTCCATTTTATAGCGTACACTCACAGAGTGGAGAGCATTAGCGTGCTTTTACCAAGCATTTGGCATTTCTGTGTAGCGGAAATTCCCATCGTCAACCTTATAATGAGCGTCTTAATTAATATAGAAAAGCATATCCTTTTTATTAAAAAAAAAGTCTTAATAAATAAATGCTAATGACATTTCAGAATTCTTTAATGACAGATTTATCAATAATTGATAACTCTGCTGAATGAATAATAATACATAGGTACATAATGCAATATAATATAATATGAATATAATATAATATAATATTCATTTATAAAAAAAAGGGCAATAGTTGCCCCACACTTTTGTTGTGCCCTTGCAGGGCGTCACCTTTACTTTCTACATATAATTGTAATAGGTTGTTTATTTAATGAAACCATAGTTCCGTATGTTGTTCTGTGAAGAGAAATTTATTGTGAGCATGACAATCATACCTAATTACACTTAATTTTACACTTACGCTAAGAATAATAACTTATTTACATACCTGTAAAGAGAAACAACAATATAAGCTATTGCTTCTTACATTATTTCCTCTACAGTCACAAATACAATTATTAACATTTAAACATCTTTCATAACTTGTGACTTGCAATTAACGAATCTGAATCTGAGTAAAATAAATTCAAAACTCGGTCTTCAACCCCCTTTGGCAAGGATTGTGGCTGAGTATAATATCAACAACAATATATATTTTTTGGCTGTACTTATTAAATAAATTAACTTATATAAATAAATAGATTTGGAAAATGACAATAACAGAGTGCATATAAAGAGGAAAAAACGTACATTTAAAACAAGTTGAAGGAAAGTGGAAGGTAATTATTATTTTCTAATGGAAATTATAGAACTATGAGAGATTCTAGTGAATGCTCTGACAATCGTGATGTAGACGATTAGTTATGCTATCTTTATCATAGATATGTTTATGTCAATCTATATTGTTGATTTATATAGTTATAGTATATATAGTTGATCTGTGTAAATTATTTAAGGAAACTTGGTTGTGTCAGATACAATGATGTACTTGGGAAATAACTAATAGAGTTTTGTTTTATTTCATTGTAAAAGGTAGATGTGATGTATAGCTAATAAATATAGTGGACACGCTTGCTGGCGCGGCGTGCGGTGGTGGGGGCGCGGAGAGCGGGAGCTCGCCGCGCACTCTTGTACCGGCCGCCGGGCGAGCAGGAGCGTCTACCGTTGCATACATACCTTGTGTTTTATTACCACACTACAACTGTACAAGCTATGTTTCATGAGGATTTGAGTTTCAATACGTTTTTTGTTTATATCAGTTACATTACTTTAGGTGAAGGATTTAAGTCAAATCCTAAGCGCACCAACGAAACACCTAATAATACTCAAGAGGTAAAGCAATGACATAAGCTTTCCAGACTTTGCTGCTTAACTTTAATCTGGGTACCTTCAAGTCAAGGGTGTTACGGCATCTTATAAGTATGAGCCTTAGGCCACTGTTTACCATCAGGAAAGGTGACAGCCTACACTACACTTAAAAAAAAATAGAGAATGTTATTTTCATTAACGTTAACTCGACTATTTTTGATGGAAATTGCTACAATGCTACAATATGCACATGTGCAAAGGGCTCAGAGAAAATCAATCATCCTTGTTGGGGTAGGTACTTAATTACAGATCGCACAATTATGTTAACAAAATATACATACATGTATTCGTTGATAGAGCATTGAACATTCTCGTTAGTCACAAAAAAATACCTAGAATGCGAAGTGCAGAGGTTGAACTCCAACTATTCTGACTAAAGCTTATAATTATTAGTTTTTCAAAACGCTTTCTCCTCTCCCTTGCACATACCCTGACTTAGCCATTTACAGAGTACAGTCCAGCCGCAATTTGGGCTATTGAATTTGCGGACCATACGACTGTGCGTTTGGTTTGCGGAATACGCAAGGTAAGCCATAGTATTTTGTGAATGCTCCACAATTATTGCGAGCGAAACAAGTAATACTCAGGCAGCACAAAATTAGATGCGATGTTCCTGTGAATTCAAATTGTGGTTTGAATTTTCCATTTCAATCTTATTAATAATTTATTTGTTCAAATTCAAATTCAAAATGTTCTTCATTAACATAGGCGTCATAGAAGCACTTATTAATCGTCAGAAAACTACAAATTAATGACTCTACCACCGATATTGTAGATAGAGCTATTGAAAATCACTCATCAGAAGGACTATCCCAATCTGTTGTTATCATAGTCATTGTGAAGCTCGTATAAAACATTGTCCCAGGAATTTTCATAGAACAATGGGAGGACTATATCTTTCACCTGACTGAAATCTCCACGTTTGCCAACGACCGTATGTTTCCAAAAAATCTTGTCATCACTGCATCCTGCCATCACTGCATACATTATATTACTCGTCGTCATGTAGGTTTATCTTTTATGGCAGAGGCGGCAAACGAGCGATCCGTTCACGTGATGATCTGTGCAGTGGTCTGAAGCAATCACCAACGCCCATGGACATCCGCGACACCAGAGGTACCGCCGATGCGTTGCCGGCCTTTAAGACCCCAAACCCTCCCCAACTGAGCCGACTCACCAGCAGAAACAGTGACGAAGTGCTTTTCACTGCGGTCTTCTGTAAGGTGGAGTTACTTTCCCAGACGATCGGCTCATTCGAGTGGAAGTTCCACTAAACTCTACCGGTTTTCATAGTTAACGCCAGTGCTCCATTCATGAAAACTTATTTCACGCAAAAAAATTAGTCTTATGTACTCATAACATCAGTACTCTGAATAGATCGTAAAATTCCGCAGTTAACAGACACGAAGTAAGTCCCTTAAAAAAGGTTCAACACTGACAAAATGTCAAGCATTTCAGTCTCAGATTTCAGTAGTTAAATATAAATCAATTTGACACACCGGAGTTCCGATCGCGTCGCTCAGAACCGTCCGTGAATTCCGTATTGTCATAAAAGTTTGCTGGGAAATTCCGACAAAAAGCGGCACGAAAGGATTTTCGGTTATGGGTTGAATGCTCTGGATACAACCTTTTTATGCGAATTGATTGGTTGGTAAATTTTTTAACTGGAAACACTGATTGTCTGGAGGTATGGAACTGATACGATTTAATGTGAATGAATATTACAATGAGTCTGTATATCGCTGATTGTTATTCAGGGTTTTTATTTTTCTCGTTTCGTTTTCCGATATTTATTGGCCGCTTTGTCTAAAATAGAAAAGTTTTGTGTTATAACTAAATTATTTATTATATCAATTGGCTTTTCATAACTTGATTAGGATAAGTTTTATCTATCACTTCACACACTTCTGAAAACACAAGGAAATGATTATTCTAGTTATTCATTTTGATTTTGTGTTCCTATTTTTGTATGAGCATTACTTATTTTCATGCTTTTGCACATATTTATTCCTTCGAGCACTTTATTGGGTTGGTTCGGATTAGGCAAGCGTGGTGATTTTACCTAAGCCCATCCTTATAACGAAAATATGATTTCTGGAGTCTTTCGATAAAAAGACGGGCCACAAAAAATTCAACAGTGAACTGGCTTTTCTCAAATCATAATTACTAAATAAGGTGTAAAGTAACAATAATAAGGTGTAAAGAAATGTACTTCCTACCTATTTTACGAACCCTAATTATAAGTCTTAATGTTACTAATCCATGGACCAGTAGTAGTCTGAATAAAGAAATTTGAATTTGAATTGAATTAAATAGATGTACTAATAATAAGTATAATGATATTATTACAATCGCATTTGCTATGAAATTGTACATAGGACGATGAGTATAAATAAAACTTTGCACGCGCTCGTAACAAACACTCGAATAAAATGTCGATAAAATATTCCAGCTACCAAAACCATATTCCAAATTGGAATAATTCACCAATGTTTCCTGTAAATAAAACACTCTGACGTATCGTAGCCCTCGTGAAATATCGCTGAGCTGTCGTTTGTTTTAATTAAATTTTGTTACATATCGTGTGACATCGTCATTTTGTGTGTTACCATCAATCATTGTTGCAATGATTGATGTGATTAACCTGTAATTAAGTTATGTTAAAGTGTTTGTCAATTAATGTCGGTAGGTGGCGTGGATGCATCCATCATTGAAATCTTATTAGCGTTCTAATGAGAATCGGTAATAATAATAATACCCTCCGGCCGTATTCGGCCATGGCGGCCGATCTAACGATCAACCAGGTACGCAGGATATATTATAGTGCACAAGTGAGTGCGCAAGCACAGGTGCACTCCCTATTCCTTCACTCTCATAATTCGGTGGGACAGCAATCTGACACGACCGTAGAGAGATCAGGCGCAGGACCAACGGCTTAACGTGCCTTCCGAAACACGGAGGAGCTCGAGATGAAAATTTTACGGTCACCCATCCGATGACTGGCATCTGCGCACGTTGCTTAACTTTAGCAACCGCAGGCCGAGTGCGCTAACCACTGCGCCATCGAGCTCCTCGAGAATCGGTAATAACTACTCTGTTAATGCGTGTTTAAAAACTCTCGACACAGTCATTGATCGACAGTTTAAAAGGCTCAACTAAGACTTTAAATCTTTTATTTTTTTCTTTTGGAAGAAATTTTTTTATGCCCACACAATTTGGATGTTACTTTGCATTATTCGGGGATTGAAACACAAAATTACGGGATATTAATACAGAGTTCGATGCAAATTGACTGAAGTAATGTTTGTGTGTTTGGGGAGACTAACGTAAACAAGCCTCTGCTTCTATGACAATTTTTAATCTAAACGAATAACTTCCTAACTCGATCATATAATTGACACCACAATTGGTTGATTGATTACAAGACACGCCACTGCAACTCTAAGTCAGATTTTAATCAAATACTAAACTAATAACTTCCCAACTCTTCTAATAATGAACAACTAGAATACAAAGTTGCATTAGATTTTTCAATCTCGAACAAGTTATCTCGTCACAGGGCTCGTAAACAGAAACTTTCGTATTTCTCCGGAGCTAATCCGAAGTATATTTACGAGTGGCCGGGGATCGGACTAATTTATTTATTGCGTTCCCGGCGACTCCCGCTTCGATTGTTTAGGACATCTCTCGATGCCGGGGGAATGTGTCTTGAAATATCGATGGAAGGGTATCCGATTTATTATTGTTTTAACAAGATAGTGGCAGGTTTGCGAGGAGGTTGTGAGGTGACCCAGGCGTTTTTGGTAGAAAAGGCTGACCATTTTTAACACGAAAAGGTTCACTTTTTCTGGTTGAAAGATTAAATTAGTAAAATAAACTAAGTGTGAGGATTGTCCTATGTTTGCTATGGAACGATAAACGCTAATAGGGAGGGATATAACGTATAGATTTACATAAATACTTAGCTGTCTACAAGCTGATATTTCTAACACAAGCGTTTGGCCTAGCGGGATTCGAACTTGCGGCTCTTCGTTTTGAGGCCACGTTCTCTACCCACTATAGAAAATGGCCTGTCAAACAATTAAAATCCAGAACTTTTGGTTCAACAAACGCTTGATATCCAATCTTATGTTGTACAGTTCTGCAGATTAAGCAAATGTGTCCAAATGTCTATAGTCAGTTGGAAAGACTACAACCTTCACAGATCCATTTTATGAAAGGCTAGTTATGCCCTACGTCTATTAAGGGATCCACAACTAGTGCCATTCACACTTAAAATTGTTAAGGGGAAGCTTCAAGAAAAATGAAATACACTTATTATTTCACACATTTTGACAAATGAACATTTTCTATTTAAATAATGTAAATATGTAAACGTAAATGTAACTTTTATTAGTGATACCACTAGGTTAATTAAAATTAATGTGTAAGTTTTCTTTCAGTTTTTTATTCACTTATTCTGTATTTAATGTATTTAAAATATTACGTTAAAACCTTATTGAATCAGAATATTGAATATTTCGATTCACTGAGGTGACACATGGTGCCATTCTATCACCTCTTTATTAACACAATGAATAAACAAGTAATATAAATTCATATAGAGGTTTAAATTTACCTTTGAATAGGTTTGAATCTCATACAAAGGGATTCCACTGAGGAATACCATAATGATAAATTTGCATGGGACTAAATTTCATTCATAAGAATAAATTACTTTATCCGTAGAATAATTTACGAGAAAATATCTTGTTTGCAGGGAATGAAAAGTGTTATTTCTATTTGTTATTTTAACACCTTGTTATTTGTTTTTCGACAAACAAAATAGTAATTATTTTAACGAAATTTTGTTAATTTTGGATCTAACAATGACACCAGCTTAAATAAAGCCTTTGTATGCAATTTGTAAAAGAAAATGGCGCTTTCCAAAAAAAAAAATGTTTTTTAACAAGTTTGCGCTCAATAATGCTTTGATCTCTTTTAAAATCAAATTGAAATTTCATAGATTGCCTTTGCATGGCGATCAACGCACAAAATAACCTATTCGTTAAAAAAAACATTATCGTTAGGATTAGTCAAGACAAGACAGAAGAACACGGTGAAGTAGCACTTTGTAACTGTTGTGCTATGATGTTACTGCTATTGAGTTAGGTCGCTAGAGCTTAGTTGGGGAGGGTATGGGGACTTAAAGGTGGGCAACGCATCTGCGTCCCTTGTGCGGTTGTTGATTTCCATGAGGAGCGGTGAACCCTCTTGTTCGTAATATAAAAATAAACAGTAGAGCCTTAAACTGACAAGATAACACAACAATATACCGCCCACACGTCATGTCGTCACCATTACACAAACTATTAACCCATTTCAACTTTATCTCGATACTAAAAATAATGGAGGTATCACTTAATGGCGACACGGTAACAACGCCAGAGATAGTGCCGATTTACTGGAAATATTTTATGTTGTACTAAACTGAAATAGTGTAAAAGATGAGTGTGAAAAGTATTGTGTATTGGGTGTTTATTTTACAACTGAAGAAAATCAAGATCGATTTCTTTTCGATTGAAAAAAAATTATAAGGTCATTAGTTAAAATTGGCGAACTTTTTTTCTCGCTTGCACTGATCAAACATGGTAACATAATTTCAAACGATATATGTAAAGGCAATATAGCTATAAACTCAGGGCGAACTGAGTGAGACAAACTAGAACTTCTTCTTCTCCCATTTTTCTAAGGGATTGTTAAAATCTGTCACACAGTTCTGACTGAGTTTACAGTTATGCTTCTTCAAACATCGGCAGTGTTTTTTAACTCTTATACAGAAAAGACTTTACCCTTTACCTACGTACTAGCGGCCGCCCGCGACTCCGTCCGCGTGGATTTCGGTTTCCAATAGCCTTAAAGCCTTCCTCATCAAATGGACTATCCAACACAAAAAGATTTTTTCAAATCGGACCAGTAGTTCCTGAGATTGGCGCGTTCAAACAAACAAACAAACATACAAACAAACTCTTCAGCTTTATATATTAGTAAGTATATAGATTGTTGTATTTTAGAAAATAGGTAATGTAAGCCAGAGCTTCATTTCGGAATGTGTGGGGCATTTCATCTAAGACTGTAATCTTGTATCATATAAGATGAGTACATGATGTTATTTCTTAAACTAACAGTAAACCGTCCAGAGTTCTTGTTCTATACGTACTCAACACAAAGTTACTTCGATTTAACCCTTGCGCGTCTGCAAGACTCTACAAATCGCAGTAGGATTGCGTCGCAAACATTTCGAGGGGACATCCGCAAACTGCGCTCGGACCAAGCAAACAGTGGACGCTCAGATTAATGAATACCATAGATGCCCCTTATGTCACATTTGAATGTCTCTACCAAAACGTCCAAAAATCATCATTTTAACATGATGTCCTTGGAGAAACGCAGAGACTTATTGGACTTAAGATTTGTCTCAAAATCTTCACGCACAAAATCGATTGTCCACCTTTGTTGAACGAGTTCGGGTTTCGAATTCCGGCTAGATATCCTCGCAGCACAGTAGCCCCTTTCAGTCCACCTTTTCGGCAAACAAAATTTGGAGCGCACTCTCCGGTTGCTAGATTGTGCCGGTTGGTCAATGCATTTAGCGACTTGTGGGATATTCACCTTGAGTCACCGAACAGCCTCCGGTTTCACTTGTACAGATAAAACTTTGAACAGTTGTTTCTTTTTAGTGTTTGTGTTTAGTAATATTTTAATTATAAGATGGTCTTTTTTCAACATTCTTTGAAATGTTAGTGATATTGTGTGTTTAATTTTGTTGTGTTTTTATTTGTAAAGTTCATTAGCCATGCTGTATTTACCTATAATTATTTGTTGCACTTAATTAAGTATTGCATTGTATATTTAATTTAAGAAACAGTGTAAACAAATGTTGGTAATTCGAAACAATAATTAAAAAAATAAAAATCACTTAAGTCTGCTTCTCTCTTAATCTCTCAACAAAAGACAAGGGCGTCGAGATAATGACGTCATCCCAGTTGTCAGTTCAGGCGTCAGGAGTACGTGTGTTTGCTATCATGCTCTATTATACGTGCTTGGTAAAAAGGAGAAAAGGATAATGCTATCCTTTTCTGTCAACTTGTTAGTTGCATCTATGGATAATTCATTAATCTGAGAGTGGCGGGTTATATGCCGGGTTTGTTGTTGTTTTAAACGATTTATTGATAAGGCTTCTGTTACAAACTGCTACATTTCAGTCCATTACAAAATTAGAATTATTATTTATTAGCATCGCTCTGGTGCACTCGCTCGGGTTCAACTAAGATTATTAGTGTTTCTCTTCTATACATAAACTATCCTTTTGTATAACTCTTCTACTCCTTGAGTCGTATTCCTCTGTGTTTGAAGTGTAAAATAAAAACACAATTCAGAATAATGCTTTATTATTTTTTATCGTCTAATTGTTTTGTATGAATTGTTTTGCTGAGCAAGAGCGGTATCTCCTATCACAAGTGATTAAGTACAAAGAGATTCAAATTGAATTCTGTGCTGTAAAATGTTATACCCAAATGATGATTGACTGTATTTTTTTATCATTTATATATTTTTTATCTTACTCATGAAAATAAATTCACATTGTTATCAACATAGCAATGTTCGACTTAATTCAGTAGGTCGCTAGTTTCAATGTACGCAGTCACATCGAGAGTGTACTTATACTTTGTAGGTTTAAACTTGTGCGCGTAACCTTCAACCTTGTTTGTAGACCTATTCCGACTAAGTGCTTGCAACGATTTGAACTGGCTTGCGCGTTGAAGGGTTAAGTGAAGTTAGACTTGGTTTAGTAGTACAAACACATTCTGACTGTTTATATTTTTTTTATTTTCACTTTTAATTGTCTTCGTGAACATACTGTTTTATCAGTCGTTAGTACTACTTCTTTTTGATCAGAGTCAAAATTATTTTATATTATGCTAATTTCTACCATTAAAACCGTTTTCAAATATAAGTTCTTAAAACGCATTTGACGATATTGATCCGCGACGTAACGATGACAAAGGAAAATAAGGCTTCATTTACACTAGTAATCATAAAGAACAACTTTAGGTACCAGCCGTTTTCTAGACCTTCACAATGAGCGGGGCTAAACGACCAAAATAAATCTTAGCCTCCAAACTTCCAACGCGGATTTATTACTAAAATCAACCGGGAAAATGATGAGAAACGCCGTAACCGAAGTAAGTTACCGTTAGGTTATGCAAACGGTCTAACTCAACAGAGTTCCAATTACGGCATTTTTCCCCGAACTTAACGAAATGATGTCCAGTAATTAATTAAAGCTCGGAACCGATGGAAAAGGGATCCGCGATAATGAAGCGGTGAGGAAATTTTTAATTTCTGAACTGAAACTTGAGCGGGTCCGGTGCCAAATTTAATAACTTGATTGTTCTTTGCACCGAGACTACGGGTTTGTTGTTTGTAGTTTTGTAAATGGTTGCTTTTGTTTTAACTGGATAGATCTTTATCATCCGTCTCTGTGTATTCTGAGGGTCATTATTTTTAATTATTCTGTATTTTTATCATTCTTGCGCTGTCCAACGCTGGACATAGGTCTCTTTTAAGAGAGGTAGAGAACTTCCATTCGAATGAGCCGCTCGTGTGAGGAAGTACCTTCACCTTACAGAAGACCACAGTGAAGTAGCACTTCGTAACTGTTGTGCTATGTTTCTGCTGTTAAATAAGGTCGCCAGAGCTAAGTTGGAGAGGGTATATTAAAGACAGGCAACGCACCTGCAACCCTTGTGCGGTTTTTGATGTCTATGAGCAGCAGTGATTACTTACCATCAGGTGACCCTCTTGTTCATTTGCCTCCTTAATATGGAGGGCAGCAGCATTTCTTTGTGTTTAATACACAAAAGAATGTTTCCCCTCCCCCGGAATGTCCCTTAGTCGCTTCTTACGACACCCACGGGGTAGTCCAAAGCCATATTAATGTTTTATTTAGATAGTTAATCGTCTAAAACTAATACTGACACATAATAACAACATTTTCCTGAAATTTACGTTGGCGATGTCCCTCTTATTAATTAAAAGGCAGGCCGATGGAAAAGAGATTCACGATAATGAAGCGGTGAGTGGAAATTTTTAATTTTTCTAGCGAAACTTAAGCGAAGCCGGTGCCAAATGAAATAACTTGATTGTTCTTTGCAGGGACGACATCCTTATTGCTAAGAATTTGATTTAGTAAATGCATCCTGAGTCGAATACTCGTAATTTGGTTATATTTTCGTGTTATTGAACAATGTTAAAGGATTCATCAGGATATTTCCAAAAAAACACTAGTGTTATGATTGCCGACTTTTAAATGCATCTCTGATGTCCAAAATTGCCATGAAGAAAACTTATCAAATAAGCCATTTGGGTAATATATACTCTTATTGTTTATTTCATTATATTCCAATTAATACGATCCTTTTGACCAAAAAAATTTTGGGTGGTATAAGAGAATTTCATAAAATTATATTTTTTATAATTATATTAAAACAAAATGCATAAGAAATTATCAAAGAAGTAGTTGTCCAATTCAAACAGAATAATTATGAATATTCTATCGAAACACGGGGAAGCGAGAGTTTGCCTCAAATGTATACAACGAGAGGTGAGTTGAGGAAAAAAACGTAAACTTTTACGTTTTAAGAGCAAAAGAACATTGAATTCTCGCCTTTGACGCATGGGAATAAAATTATCCGTTGCATAAATTTGCTCAAACTTCTCCCTTCTTCGAGCATAAGGCGTCCAACAAATTTAACAAACCATTAAAACAGACTGACCGTTACACCGTATTTTGAGCTATTCATGCATGAATAGCTCAAACTTAAAGTATGTTCACATCCATTGTCTACTACGAGTATCAAAACTGGTTTATTGCTGGCCGAAGATTTATTTATGTATTTATTTATAAAAACTTTATTGACCACACTAGTAAGTAAGGTACAAAAGGCGGACTTATATAATTAATTCAGAATATTAACCATAATATGATTTGATTTCCTTTTTTAAAAAAAATATAGAAAAAAGAATTTGATTTAAATAGCGCAATAAGAAACATAGCTTTGTCATTAACTTGCGTATTTAATTTCTGAATTTAATTTTTGTTTTAAACATTCAAAATCTCACTACAAATCTTAAATATTTATTTTGTGAAATAAAAATTAACCTTTCCTCTTGGCTTCACATTAATTCCTTAAGATACGAAGGAATTACCCAAGGAGGTCCAAGAGGGTGCCTGAAACTTATATTGACGTCATCCGAGACATGTACCACGATTCCGATTCAATAGTTAGGACTGCTGTTGGTGACACCAACCCTTTCCCCGTTACCGTCGGAGTCCACCAGGGATCCGTCCTTAGTCCCTTCCTGTTTAGCGTGATATTAGACGAACTGTCAACCAGCATCATAGACGCACATGAGCAACCCCCGTGGCTGCTCATGTATGCTGATGATATCGCGCTGACGGATTCGGACAGGGGACGACTGGTGCGACGAGCGGGTAAGTGGAAGGTGGCACTTGAGAACGGCGGTCTAAAACTAAACGTGGCGAAGACTGAATACATGGCCTGCAACACAGATCCCCCACCCGTACGCATAGACGGTGACTTGGTCGAGCGTACGGACCAGTTTAAATACCTGGGATCTGTACTTCATGCGTCTAGCGACATCGATTACGACGTCAAAGCCCGCATTTCAGCAGCCTGGGCCAAGTGGCGGGAGGTGACTGGTGTCATTTGTGACCCCAAAATGCCGGTTAAGCTGAAGGGACAGGTCTATAAGACCATCATTAGGCCCGTCCTTTTGTACGGCAGTGAAACGTGGCCTGTACTTGAGCGACACAAGCAGATGCTGCGTGTCACGGAGATGAAGATGCTGCGCTGGATGTGTGGAGTGACGCGGAAAGACCGCATTAAGAACTCACGCATCCGGGGTAGCCTTCGTGTCCGTGATATTGCAGATAAACTGCAGGAGTGTCGCCTACGTTGGTACGGCCATGTTTTACGTAAACCGGCCAGCTACGTGGGAAACAAATGTCTCACCATGCCACCTCCGCCGGGTCCCGGAAGAAGGGGCAGGCCCAAGAAGTGCTGGCTTGGCGTCGTTGAAGATGACATGCGTGCCAATGGTCTTTCCACCCAGGATGCCCAAGACCGTGCGAAGTGGAGTAGGTGCAGCAGGAAAGCGGACCCTGGACTCCGAGGCAAAAGCCGAGGATGCGACCGGGACAAACGCTAGGATGATGATGATGATGACGAAGGAATTACCCAAATGGAAACAATTCACAGTCATTAATAAAGGAAGTGACAAATAAGCCACGATTAAAATTAATTGGTGTGACAGGCGGTCGTTACAAAGCTCTTTTAGCTTAGTTTCCACTACATTAAGCGATGGATTCGTGATCTTAATTTGTTGGCGTTAAGGATCAAACTTGTTTGTTTAGATAAATTGCATTGAATTCACTTTGTTGGAGTCGGAAGCTAATGTTCTTATTATGTACTTCGGTATTTATAATGCAAATTAGAATGAGAGTCACTTCGGTGATAGATGAAGTTGAGCCATGCAATTTTGAACCCACTGTTGCATAGTATAAATTATAAAATTGAGTGAAGATAGCGTTTTTGGAGGTGTTGACTGGCAATATAAGGAACAAAATGACGATGGTGAATTATTCCAACAAAATTGTTGACTTTTAGGATGATTTTATTATAAATAATTGTGAAGTCTGTGGATGTACAATGTACGTAGATTCATCGTACAAATAACATATAAAAATATTAGCATACTCTATACCTACTAATACTCTACACTTATAAAAGTAAATGATGCTCATATAGAGTTCTTGCTTGCAAAGTTTCATAGTTTAGTGGGACAGCAATCTGACACGACCGTAGAAAGATCAGGCGAAAGACCAACGGCTTAACATGCCTACCAAAGTACGGAGAAGCTTAAAATTATTTTTTTCGGTCACCCATCCAATGACCGACCTCTACGAAAGTTGCTTAACTTTTGCAATCCGCAGGCCAAAAGCGCTCACAACTGCGCCATCGAGGTCCTATCTGCCGTACAAGTGGATGTCTATTTGTTGACCTACTTGCTTGTTTATCCCAAACATACATGAAAAACCAATGATATAATTATGCTTCTAGTGCCTACCTTAGAGATGAGAAAACAATTGAATACCTATCAAACTCGCTTTTAGAGATTTCTCGGTCGAATTGTTTGGGATAAACAAGGTTTTGGGAAATACTTTTAGTCTATATCCGTTTACGATTCTTCCGATAACGAGATATCCAAAAACTTTTAGGTATTGTATTATTTGAGGGTCAAATGCTGTCTTTCTTCCTTCACGAATTAGGATTTATTCAATAAAGGGGAATTAGAGCTGTTAGATCTTGTACTAACTCTTTAGTTAGTCGATCATAAATTTTCCTTTCAAATCTTTAGGATCAATTTAACCTATGTAATTAAGATAATACGTTTTTTGTTTTGTAAGTTTTAACATCTCAATCTATACTATAAAAAGAAGTATTGACTCGCATGTAATACTTCTTTCCCTTTCCTTTAATAAGCCGTGGGTTCAAACGCCTTTCTTTTTCTTATAATACACTAGCGGCCGCTTGCGACTTTGTACCCGTGGATTTCGGTTTCCACAAATAGTGTTATACTATGGCTTGACAAATTCCAAGACAAATAGACTATCTAAATCACCTAAGATCAGATGAATTTTTCACTGTTTATGATTTACCATGCAGTGGGATCAGTCAAAGGGCTGATGATGATGATGATATTAAAAATTAAAGTTAAAAGTATAATTATAATTATCATATAAAATGCCAAAAATAAATGTACCAAAAGTCATCGAATAATTTTACCGAACCACCACAATCTCAATTCCCAAAATATCTACCAGCCATTCAACGTTCATACCCATTCAGATTCCAATCGTCAATTTCACCATGTAACATGTACTAACTGGCTGGCAGATATGGCTGAACTAACGCTGGTAGTAAACACATGCATATAGGCCGCATATAGGCCGCACGTAGCCTTTAATAGGAATTAGGCTGGCCTACCTAGCCCACACTAATTGGGACCACAGAGTACTGAAATGCTTATGTCAGGAGCAATGGGGCTTACACACGGCTGTGATGGTAGGCTAGCGAATATTATTTGGTATTATTAATCACAACAGGGCCGCCCCAGCTTCGCATGGGCACACTTTTGCACTCGCGTCCATTGAGGTGTTACTATTACGTTTAGAGGTGACATCACGAACAATAATTTTCTTACCCGCATTGTGGTCCATGGACCACAATGTTGCCGTCTATTTTTCTTTTATTGACCATTTTTTTAATCAACAAATGCCGTGTTTTGTTTTAAAAACATGTACAATCATTGCAAGACGAAAAATAAAGATTGTGGCGTGTTATTAAATAGATAAAAAGACTCATCCGCCCCCTCTTCTCCAATTTGACGCAAAATATTTGTTCACGATGTCCACTCTATACTTTAGACTACTTCACATACCGTCTCTGTAACGTGTAAATGAGATTTAACATTAATGACATCAATAACTTAAAAGCAATGTGAAATCTTGCTCTTCATATCAATATTCTTATATTAATAATTATGATCACGGTTAGGAATGCAAACATATGCATACGCTAAGAGTCAAATAGGTACCAATAAAAGATTGAGATTGCAAAATTAAATCCTATTTTCTCCACGTTTGCTATCCTCATCGTCTGTGTGTAATATTATGGACGCGTCAAATTGTGTAAAGGCGTGAGTCTACGTGAATTTCAGCTCGCATTACACCGAGAACCGGTAATGTAAATTAGTTGCTCAGTGTAGAATTATGCGTATAGCAAGTAGAGCGAATGTACTTATGTGATTTTGTATACGTATAAAATTTAATATTGTCCATTGAAAACCGCTAGTCCACGCAATTTTACAGAGTAGTTCGCTGTTTCATCTCGATGAAAACAGGATTTCAAAGTTCGATATGGTATCATTTTGTAACTTGGTATTTAATAAGGGCAAATCTGATATTTTTAAAAATATTTTCAACGAAGCTATGTCAAGAAGAAGACTTGTAATATCCTGTTTTTGTTGTTCTTACCAGTTTGGAAGTGTTTCTCGCGCAAACCCTCAATATCATTTTTAAAAACCTATTCTTTATCTATGAAATATTTTTATATTATTTCAAAGTTGTGCTTCGGTTCTAACAATGGAGAACCCCAAAAGTTTTTTTCTATTTTCGTGTGTATATCTTAGCGGTTAACAGAATACATCTACTTACCAAGTTTAAACATTATCGTTGTTATTGTTACACTCAGTTAGACAGACGTGACGAATCTATAAGGGTTTTTTTTTGCCATTTGGCTACGGAACCCAAAAAATGCAGTATTTATGCGTCACCGACTGGGTCACCATACCCCGTCTGACATTTTATTCACGATGCATATCGCACCAACTACCTGGAAATGCAAATTTCGGTCGTGCCCCATAATTCATTCATTTCTCATTTAATCACCTCTTCATTAAGACCTGTCGATTATGCGCAAACATTCATTATGAAATTAATTGTGCATGTTAATTGTATCAAAATAGTACTGTTTTGTTAACAAACACGAAACGAAATGATTTATTCTACAGCGTTTATTTAAATAACATAAATTGAAGTGGTAGATACTGTCGTCGTATTTATATTAATTTCAATATTTTAGTTCGATCGTTTATTTGCTTGACTATTAATTATTCACTGTGTTTATTTGTTGTAGATAACTACTTTTATCTCATGTGTTGAACTATTCGCCTCTGGTAGAGCCAGAAGCACCAGCAACAGCTAGGTAGCCTAGTGGAAAGAGCGCCGCTTCACATGAGTGAAGTCGGCGGTTCAAATCTGGTCAGGCACGCACCTCTGGATTATCAAAAAATGTATCTATGTGCGTAATTTCATACCAGAGGAATTCATAGGATTTCAAACCTAGACACTACGAGTAAATGTGTAAAATGGAGAAGGCAATGGCAAACCACCCCATTAAAATTGCTAAGAAAGTTGTTGAGTGTTTCAGTTCATACAATGATCACGACGCTAAGAAATAAGGAATAGACTCAAGGAGGAGGAGAGCCAGATGTCAGGCAACTAGTGTTCTAAGTCACGATTTTTAGTATAGTTACCATCATATAACCACACTAAACTAGCCTTTCTCATTGTGCAGTTTTAAATCTTAAGATTTGCCCTCACCCAAATCATACTCTAACATCCAATACCGATCCTAAAACCGATTGTCACGATCCCGCAGTCCCAACATGTCTTACGGGATCCCGATAACATCCCGGTGTAGTCTTAAAGCTATCCCGTCTCAATTACAACGCTACCAGGCCAATCCGGTACAATGTCAACAAGTACGCCGTTATCCGCGGAAGACACAAACATTTCCTTGAGGATAGTGATGTGATCTTATATTATTTTGTGTTATTCTCGCGGGACAGTAAAGTTTTGATTTTTATAATTTTATTTATTTATTTATTTTGGACAACCAACGAATGTGGCACTAAATAATAAAATAATAAAAAAAACACAAAAAACATATACATACATTGATCTGACTTCGTGTTAAGTAGTTTAAGCACTTGAGTTACAGATTTATGAGAATCAACAGACCTTTTAAAAATATATTTAAATAGTGTATCGTGAAAAATATATCTATGTTTGTATTACCTATTTAGTTAAAAATCAGAAGTGGATTTAATAAATTAATTTTATGTTGTCAGATATTGATTTATACTCTTAGCCCAACTTTGAACAATGACCTAATTGGCTGTTTTAACAACGTTCCGTCAGATCGACTTATCAATAACAATGTTACTAAATATAGCGCAAAAATATTTATTATTAACACGTTCCTTAAAAAAATAGTAAATAAAAACCCTTGATAGTCCATTTCCCCAAAGCTGACCCCGGTGACAGGTGTTGGTTAAAACGAAAATCACCACTATTATAAAGCATTTTGAATCCTATGGAAAATCATTAAAACAGCTCGTGGAGCTAAGTGCATTCAAATAAAGTTTAATTTTGTATGAGAAGTATACCTGTCACAGAGATCATCTTAGCTGAAAAGGACTGTAGTATATATATATATATGTACATATAATAGTTCCTCTGTCTGGGACAATTTTAACTAATCCCTGGGACACGTTCTAATATTCCCAACACTACGCTTTTATACTAGATAACTCTTGATAAACAAGTTGGACGAAGACAAGTTATTAGCTGTGTCGCAACTGATCGTTACGCGGACGTATTGGATTTATCCCGTCACATGTTCCTGTTCCTCGTAGTACGGAACAACATTACTAACTTGCACCGCGTCATTTCTGGAACATATTTCAGGAACACTGGCGAGAGCGTTCCGGGAAGTAATCAGGATTCGGATTAACTTTTTAATTAGCTTTGGCGATTCTTTTTCGGTGTTGCAGTAGTGTTATGTGGATTTTTGTTGATGTATGTGGGTCTCGAAATACATATTTGACGAACGACAGTTTCGTGTATCGTTGCAACTTTAATAAGGATTGGAGCTTTTCAATGTTACTTTAGTATCAACCAACCAAAATGTAATGTGTTTATTAATTATTCATTTATTACATATAGTGCATGTTGAAGATATGAGTATGAACGGGCATTTTCATAGTTTTTTTTACATTCTTTCTCATTCATAAACAAATACTATTTTATTCTGTCAAAACTCGAACTAATTAAGACAACAGTGATCACTCTTAATTCATTTATTAAAAATTTCACCCGCGTCCCGGGGGAACTACTTCCCGTACCGGGATAAAATATAGCCTATGTTACTCTGGGTGAATGTAGCTTTCCAACAGTGAAAGAATTTTTCAAATCTGCCAAGTAGTTTCGGAGCCTATTCAATTCATACAAACAAACAAACAAACAAAAAATCAAACCTTTCCTCTTTATAATATCAGTATAGACAAAAACAAACCGCATTTCAAAGTTTTGTTTTAACTCAGTTAAAAGAACATTCATTTATTATCGTAGAACTTTGTTCATTGTTTTTATGAATGGGAGCTTTGAACCATAGCTTAATTTGAAGAAGGCTTGAACCACGTTTCCATGGCAACCAAGGCTCCTCTTTTTAGTAAACAGACAAATTAGAACTACTTTGAAATGTTGCAGCGAAAATAGTGTTGGCTATTTAATGTCAGTGTTCTACGAGTATAATGTATTTTGAAAAATTCATATATAAGAATACGATTAAAGCAATGTCTAAAAGTTACCTAAACTGGTAGGTGTTAATTGTTTGGCCTGGATGGGTGACCAAAAAATTGCATCTCGAGCTCCTTACTTTGGAAGGCATGTTAAGCCGTTGGTCCTGCGCCTGATCTCTCTACGTTCATGTCAAATTGCTGTCTCACCGAAAATCACTTTGCCATAAAGATATCTTTTAATTTAAGATAATAATCGTCATCTTAGCGCTTCTCCCATTCAGGTTGCATCCTTGGCCATTGCTTTGTAGCTCTTTGGAGCGACTGTCGTCTGATCTCCGCAGCCCACACAAGGGAAACCAGACAATTTAGATCATAGTCGGGACTGACGTGCCTTCCGAAGCACGGAATCAACATTCTTATCAGACAATCAGGAGATTGTCTGATAAGAATGTTGATTGAGATGCAATGTCCTAACCAAAATAAAAAAACCTTCACAAAGTGGTGGTGTTCTCCGCAGGATTCGCACCCAAGACCTCAACGGTTTTTGAGCCCAGCGCACTAACCACTACACCACGGAGACAGTTAAGTTAAGCTTTTCTCACATGGACTAACATCCCTAATTTCGTCAAGTAATAATCCCGTTTCAGTAGAACTATTACTTTTTTGGGGATAACACTATCCCTTCTGAGGTCCTCGAATTATCGTAGCTCTAGGTATATAACGGCTTAAGAGCGAAAAGATAATAAGACCGAGATAGCCACTCTCCCATTTATTATCCGACTAAGGCGAAGCAAAAAGGACGTATAACACTGTCGCAGACTAATACAGCTATTAACGAAACCTTAATAGTGAGCTGGCGACGTTTTTGTTCCGTGTAGAAATTACACGTTTGCTGTAATACCCACTTCAAGGATTGCCATGCTGACTCTAAAAACTTTTACTCGTAATTAATAAAAAATAATACTGATAATATGACTGCCTCCGTGGTGTAATGGATAGAGCGCTGTGTTCAAACCTCGGAGGTCGTAGGTTCGAATGCCGCGGGGAACACTGTTCACTTTGTGTTGGTTTTCTCAGTTTGTGTAGGACATTGCAGACTTGAATCGACTGATTGTCCGATATGAATGATGATTCCTTGCTTCGGAAGGCACATGAAGCCGTTGGTCCCGACTTTGATCCAGATGTTCTGGTTTCCCTTGTTAAGGGTTGCGGAGGCCAGACGACAGTCGCTCCATTGTAATAACCAGCCTTGTCAATTCAGGCTCTTGTAGCGTAGGTACCCTGGGCTCCGAGGCAATGGTCAAAGATGTAACTGGGATAAGCGCTAGGATGATGATGATACTAATACTTCCATTCTACATATTGTATTCTATTTGTAATCCTCAGTCAATATTGTTGATAAAACACAATACAAATCCACAATAAAAACATATTCTTAATCCAAATAAGTTTGTTTGTAGCGCTCTTGATAAACTCTCCAATCTCCAACACCGAATCTGAAGGCATACATAATCCATTTAGTACAACAACGGATCGCTTGCTTTTCATTCAATCTAGTAAAAATCGATGGATTCATCCTATCAACGCGCGCGTATCCACGCCGACATTCGAAGCCTTGGGAGTTCGCAAAGCAGAAAATATGCCAAGAGCGAGCTTAAGTTTAAAGAACTAAATAGTAGAATGTTCTTTACTGAGCTGTTCATATCTTTGAGGACAAAATTTTTTTGCATGTAGTCCCGGCCGTTTTCGGCTACGGCGCGGCGACTGTCTTCAACTCCGGTCTTGTCGAGTGAAATTTTATAAAATTATTACTGCATTGTAACATTTCGAAAGCTTTAATTTATGATTTGTCGTTTATGAATACAGTTTCATCTTTGTTGCAATAAAAACGAGTAGGTAGTTGTTTATCTGTTTTACGAAATTCTGTATATAATCAATGGATTACGCACTTAGAATCAAATTTAAAATGAAACCTTCGTTTAAAACTTCCTAATCAAAGGCGTGAAACCCGATCCGGCCGCTTCGAAGCGGTTCCCTAAAATCGCCAAAGTAAAGTTCTGTGGACAATGAAGTCGGAAGCCATTTTTCACGCATGTTCGGGTGTTACGTTCATTCCCGAATAACCATTATGCCGCGGGTAATAATGTTCTTTTGTATTCGAGTTTTTTTGTCTATTTTCCGACGATGAGTTGTGCTTTCGGCACGGATGGTTGTACTGGGCTATTGTGTTAGCGTGCGTCTATTATGTTGTAAGGGTTCGATAAAAGATGGAGTAATCGATGAACTATCAATTATGGTAGCGCGTTTAGGTGGAAGTATTTACTCATGTTGCAGGATGAGAGGGAAATAATCGTGGTAAATTATCTTTTGACTCATTTCATCTGATTTGTTGAGCGTCTGCTAATTTAGGAAGGCCAACATTTTCAATTTTCTGTACTAAGTATAAATTAAGAAAAAAAATTCGCTTAATTATATTTTATTTAATAAACTTATTAAGCCGCCCGCGACTTCGTCCCCGTGGATTTCGGTTTCCGCACACATAGTGTTTTATCATAGCTTAAGGCCTTCCTCGACAAATGTAGGTACTATCCATCACAATAAGATTTTTTTCAATTCTAACCTGTCGTTCCTGAGATAAGCGCGTTCAAACAAACAAACAAACTCTTCAGCTTTTTATATTAGTAAGTACAAAAGTATCTACAATAACACAATATAACACAATTTAACACAATATTGAAAAATAATGGCCATCAAGACTCCGAAGCTTCTGATTGTAGTATGTCGACTTAACATAATATGCATTTAACAAGCTTGTTAATCACCATTCACCAATCACCACTTAATCAAAACAACGCAACCAACATTTCCGTAACTTAATACCAATCTGAAATACGTATACCTTCACCATACTCACATATGCGTTCTCGACGATCGAGAAAGCCTTAGGAATCTCTCCGTATTGGATATATTCCAAAATAATCCCCCTGTATGCACCCAGCTCGGGACGGATGCTCAATCTGTACCAATGAGCTTACCTCCGGTATTCTTAGCCCGTTGCCATGGCGACGGAATGGTCTCAGGGCTGGGTCGAAGCTTCTAATAATATTGTAGGCTATGGCAAGGTTTACTGAGAAAATATTGTGTTATATTTATTCTCATATTTTCATTTAATTATGTCAACTGGTCTGTTTATATTTATTTCTATGTTTGGAGATACAGATAAAATAGCTACAAAATCTTACCTTTCATATTGACGTAGTCTTGTTTTGTTTTTGGGGTCAAAGTCGTAGGTAAGTACATACATACATAAAAAACATCTTGATAAAATAAAAAAACATATGACTGGGTCACGATAAAATGGAACAATTTTAATTTATTAATAAGCCATCCGTCGCGGTTTCACCCGCGCGTCATTAATTTTTTCAAATATACGCCCCTTCCCTCCACATTTCCGGGATCAAAAGTACCCTATGTACATAATATGTAACCGGGGATAGTGTAGCTAGCCAACAGTGAAATTATTATTCAAATCGGTCCAATAGTTTTTGAGATTATTCGCTACATACAAAAATACATACTTTCCTCTTTATAATATATTAGTGTAGATGGTAACTTTCCAATTGATTTGAATAAGAGACTGATGAAACAAAAACACTTTTAATTATTTTTTTTTTATTTTTTTATTTCAGATGCGGCAATGGAGCTAGCGGGTCGCCTCACCGCCTAGCAATCACCGCCGCCCATGGACATCCGCGACACCAGAGGTATCGTTGATGTGTGTTAATATACTATTTTAAATATCATGGTTTATTTAAAACTTTATTTTACTGGAAAGCAGCTAGATTTCTTGAATAGTAGTCGCATAAATTTAGGAAAACAGAATTTGATAGGCTGATGTGATTGTTTGATTTTCGGGGATGAATAGGTATTGAGACAACCCTGCCTGGATTTGAGTAGGTACAAGTAACGCTGTAGGGCAAAACTCGCGATACCTTTTGAGAATGTTCAGGATTGCCTTTTTATTCGACTTCACAAAGGACCCACATTTTTACTTCACATTCTTATATCTTGTTAAAAGAAAAACACTTTTATGACGAGATCACTTTAGAAGTTATATTGATCTAATAACGTCTTGTGGGAGGCTGCTATCATTGAAATATTGTATCTATGTCTGACTGTTTGGCTATATGTATGTCTGTGTGTGGTGAGTAAAGTTTTCAGTGGTCATGTAGGGTTTTAAAGGCAGCAACGCTTCACTGACCTTTGTGGGGTTATAGTTAGCAATGAGCAGCGGTGATCACTTACCATCAGGAACTATCAATCTCTTGCTCGGTTGCCTACCGCTTACACAAAAAATAGGCGAATGAAATCAAAATATAAGAGAAGCTTTTCTTGACTAAAGAAAATGTACCTATCTACTAGTCATAGTTTCAGCTCCTATACTCCTAGGTATTTTTGCACCCAAGTGGAAGGAAGAACCGGTACTGTTGCTATTGGTTTCAAAACATAATCAATAATGATTATTCCTGGTACCTAATTCCATAGCCTTAGTGGGCATCCGGTAGCAATCTTATGATCACACTGAAGTAGCAAGTTCCTGTTGCATTGCGCCATATCTTATTAACTGAGTCAACAGAGCCAAATTAGACCTCTGGTGTTGCTTAATTTTGGGTAAATTTTTCTATGGGTAATGTCCCGGCAGTTTAAAATTATGTAATGCTGTCAGTTAATTAAGATCTCCTGAGCCGAATTGGCTTACTAGTAGCAAAAAGTAAAGGGCATGAATAAAAAAATATCTGCACATAAATATTTCTTTGAAGTCGGTAAAGAACGCGACATAAAACAAAACTGCATAAGTCTTAAATCTTATAAACAGCAGCTAGTCAAATACTGTCTCGACAGTTAGCAGGTCTGTTTACTGAGTACTCCTGCGAGCCGGGCGTCCGGATGTCCGGGCGGCCATCTTGGATCCGGATGTTGCGAGATATTACATCGGGCGGGCGGCGCTTGGATTGTTGTTGGCTGTACGGTAATTATGAGGATATTGATATTTGTATAATGAATATTAATTTTAATTAAAAAAAATATTTTTACTAGCGGCCGCCCGCGACTCCGTCCGCGTGGATTTCGATTTCCAATATCCTATGTGTTATTCTGATGTATAAGCTATATTGTGGTAAAGTTTCATTCAAATCCATTCAGTAGTTTTTACGTGAAAGAGTAACAAACATCCATACATCCATACATTCATACATCCACACATCCATACATCCCTACCCTACATACAAACTTTCGCCTTTATAATAGTAGTAGGATAGGATAGTATAGGAATCCGGATTAGGATAAGGGATGCTAAATAAATTATACATTTTCAAAGTAGGTTCTATATATAGACTTCATCGCCCAAACTAAACCCGAATCAAGATTCGAAGATAGTACCCAAATCTGTGTGTTATTATAATTAATATTATATTTGATAACTTAATTCCGTACTCTGTATCGCAAGTTCAAAAATTATTTCTGTAGAAATCCAACGTTTATTTTTTTTATATTTGATGTGCAATTGTGCATGTCGTGTAGGTAATATCTACCTACCTAAAATAATATCAAATATTCATTCACTTTTCGGGGTACCATCCGCAGTAAAGTATGTATGTACCGATAAAAAATATGACTAATATCGTCATCAACATAAAAATATTCCACTAAATCTTCTTACCTATACGTCTCACAATACCGCTTTGTTATCCGGGTAACCGGGTCCCGGGCACAAGCAATACCCGGGTAGTGCGTATTACAACCGGGCCAGTGCGGGCTTTTTCTTCGAAATGCAGTTTTTACAACAGTTTTTCCAATTGTCGACGCCGGCTTGCTAAAGGAATGTTGCGACGAAAAGTGTTCGAAGTTTGATCGATAAAAATTTTTTTAGACATAAATTTTGTTCCATTTTAGAAGGCGGCAAACTTATCGTAATAAAATTAATGCGTGGCTGCGATTAATAATTACGATTAACTAATATGAGTAGATTCAGAAGAGCTCTCCACTTGACTCAATAAATAATAAGCTATTTGTTCGCCTTTTGTCATGTCCTCATTTTGCATGAGCTCCCAAAACAAAAATACCCGTCAACGCATTTTTCAACGTCCTTCAATAATACCATGTTTTATTTAGTATTTTCTGGTTATAAATCTCTTCTACTTATACGATATGGCAAATGATAATATTCGCACCTTTGAAATATCCACCATTTACTGGTTGCCGTGCCGTTGCCATAGCAACGGCGGAATGTGTTTGTACAGCCGTGCCCGATAGTGGTAAAATGTTGCCACTATAATTCAACATTGCACAACGTCTACACGTTTTGAGGTAGGTAACAGCTGGAAGGTTTAATGAAAAGTTCAGTGGTTTATGGTTTGATAGCGCTGGAAATTCTGTAGCGGTCATAATGGATTAAAAATATTATAATCCATTGCCATCCAATCTAGCAACCTAATCTAGAAAAAAACACCAATAAAGTGTCTCGAAGAAATATTTAAATATTATGAGTTTATAATTTTTGTATATTAAATTTAAATAATAAATTCATTAAATTATTATCTTGTATATAAAAATCGATCGCAAAATGTGTTGGTAAGCGCATAACTCAATAACGCCTGGACCAATTTGGTCAATTCTTTTTTTAAATTGTTCTTTTATGTCCGGGGATGGTTTTTAGGCAAGAAAAAATTCTAAACTAAGGGACGGGACGACGTGACGGAACTGGACGCGGACGAAGTCGCGGGCGGAAGGCTAGTTTAAAAATAAAATTGGTATAATGGCAAACTCTGTCGGTTACTTTAAGCGCAATCATCAAATTAACTCAAACACACAGGTAATCAAAACCACTAGTCACGAAAGATCATAAAACTTTCCAAAAACATGAGCAATACTATTTATTCATGAATCAAAAGCCAGTAAGCCTTGTCTCTCCACCAGTACTCTTGCGGCCATTTTTACCTTCATTCATTGGTTGTGTGTTATCAGTGCGCAAATCCGGTGCTCTTTTTATACTAGAAATATTTTTTGAACTTTTCATTCCGTCGTCCCGAAGCGTTCGCGTGTGGTATTCCCTGAATAGACCGGAGGTCGCATACTCTTTTGTTACAGTATTTCGCTACATATCTCCTGGTATGATCCACTAACGGCACCTGTGGTTTGGACACCCGTATTTGCAATATTACTACTCGTAGCGCCAGGTTTGAGAGTGATCATGTAATTGCAATATAACTACTCGTAGCGTAGTGCTAGTTTTGTGGATTACCATAAACTTTCGATTTATTTGCCAAAAGTTATTTATTTATTTATTATATCGCATTTATAAATAAGTAGGGATAGGAATTATGCACCTGAAATCACAAAACGTAGTTTTTGTAATGACCCGGAATTCGAAACCGGAGGCTTCGCCCCAACTGACGATTAAAGCGGTAGAACTAAGAAATAAAATAACATGTCTGTCGTATACAATATTATTAAACCAATAAACACCTTATTTTATAATCGTAAATACGAATATATATGCATGACATTTAAGAGTACTTGTATTTTCTGATTTTCAATTAACCAAAATAATAATAATATTTCGGTAAAACGATACCGAAATGCATTTTCACAAATAAATGCAAAACATTGTAATGGACTTATTCATTACAAATGGATATTTATCATTTTAATATAATGGATTATATTTATACCTATTTTTTGGATTGAAAAATAGACTAGAAACAATATTTGTTTTTATTATTTACATCAATTTTATCATCAAACAATTAATTGATGGAGGTAAGATAATAAGTTGTTGAACGTTTCTAGAGTTGCGGGTTCCCACTCCCTCTAGGGGCAAAATGTTTGTTTGATGAACATTGGCTATTAGACCTACTCGAGTCATGGATTTTTATTACAGTATTTAAGTGTGTGTTGTCCGTTCTCTAGCATCCACAGAACAAGCTCTAACTAAGCTTAGTTTGGGGCTAGGCTTGGTGTGTTAGTCCAATGAAATTATGATCTATTGTCTAATATAATAAAGTTGAAGTTGGTTGTTTGTTTGTCTGAACACTAATCGCAGGAACTACTTTGTCGTGGAACGTTTTAACACTATGTGTGCGAAAACCGAAATCCACGCGGACGGAGACGTGAGCGGCCGTTTGTTATTTATAATATAATAATTTCAAATAATATTTTTGTACATTCGTAATTTTCTTTTCTTTTACAATAAATTGTACTATTATTTCCTTCTCGTAGTAATTTGTGCAGCGGTGTGTCACTAGATGCCGTTACGGAACACATCATTTTCGTGGTTGACAGTTTTCCTATTGAATAATGTTGTCAGGAAATTGTAAGATAGGAATGTTTTGTTCATCAGTCTTTTGTTTTACAAAACAATGAAGATTCATTATGCATGTTTATTTTTTTACTTTGAAATGAGCAAAAGACTGTTTGTTTTTATAAACCATAATCATATTATGTTTATTATAACATCCAGACCAGATATGTTCTGTTCGGAGACACATACTTGAGGTCGGCGGTTCAAATCCGGTCAGGCACGCACCTTTGGCTTATCAAAAAGCTATGTGCGTAATTTCATACCAGCTTTACGGAGAAGACAAACTTCGTGAGGAAACCACACACTATGAGTAAATGTGGAGAAGGCAATGGCATACCACACCATTATCTATCGCGTTCAGTATACATTATTTTCTTTAAGAGAGGGAGAGCTTTGTGGAAATTCCACTCGAATGAGCCGCTCGTCTGGGGAAGTACCTCCACCTTACAGAAGACCGCAGTGAAGTATCACTTCGTAACTGTTGTGCTATGTTTCTGCTGGTGAGTAAGGTTGCCAGAGCTCAGTTGGGGAGGGTATGGGGTTAAGGCCGGCAACACATCAACGATAGCTCAGGTGTCGCGGATGTCCATGGGCGGCGGTGATTGCTTACCATCAGGCGACCCGCTAGCTCGTTTGCCGACGCTGACATAAAAAAAAACTTTCCATATGTATCACACAAGTCGGTTTTCGAATTTTATGAAACAGAAACATCATCGATCGTACATGATAATTGACTTTATTAACTTATATTATGAGGTTTTGAACGCATCCTAGTCGCTTGAGCACCAGGCCGTGTTATCGAGTTCGATGCCACTTATTTTACCCAGGTCGAATAAAATAATTGGCAGTTTTTTTCCAAACACAACCGCGGTGATCACCATCTCGCATTTAGCAAGCGTGGTGATTCCACCAAAACCAAACAATGCCACGAAAACATGATTTCAATTGATGTAGCACTTTGCCCTGTACTGGGACATTAATAGGCTGATACTATTAGACATATACAAAAGCGTACAGGCATGGTGTATAAACTAGGCCGCCGGTCGCATCGCGGGCCCTGATTTGGTTATGAATGCTCTCCGTGACGTCACTACCAATAATGGCTGATGTATGCCAAGCAGAGCCTGAAAGCAGAGTGAATCACTTGTGCGCGGTATACTGTGTTAAACTAGTTACTATGGTAGACGTAGGTAGTTATGATGTATTTGTATATGTGTAGATATTTTAGTATACTTTTCATATTCACTGTTGATACGAATATTCGTAACAAAAGAGGTTAAGCTGCTAACCTCGAAGTCAGTTGTAGTAAGTGATGTTGTCAAATAATTTATTACTTTTAGCCGCTCGCGAACAGAGGTCCGCACACATACCTACCATAGTGTAAGACTTGACTATAGCTCAAAGCCTTCCTCGTCAAATAGACTATCCAACACAGTTTTTTTCATTCCAAGATCAAACGAACAAACTCTTCAGCTTAATTATATTAGTATGGA
Source organism: Nomophila noctuella (assembly GCA_958496325.1). Classification (NCBI taxonomy): domain Eukaryota; kingdom Metazoa; phylum Arthropoda; class Insecta; order Lepidoptera; family Crambidae; genus Nomophila; species Nomophila noctuella. Next base: position 12,850,115 of record OY292499.1, on the reverse strand, counting down.
TTTATCTCTCACAACTATGCACGTTAATATTAAATGTATTCCGTTATAACTATATCAATCATCTCTCCAAATTGGCGAATTGTTTTCCAACGAGTGAGCGAAACAAGGTGGGAACCATGATGTTAATTTTAATAAAGTTTTTTTTGGTTAATGTAATTTAATATATTAATGCGCTTCTTCTGGTATTAATTCTACTGTCAGCTTACTAATGGTACTAGTGTGAACATGTTTTTGTTTTTGTAAACTTATTTCTCGTGATAGGCACGAAAGACTACGTATACGTAGTCTTTCACTGCGATCCATCAAATCTCTTACATAAGCCTTTTATTGGAACAGCTGCACTATAGGCTTTCCAATATCAAACGTTCAACCAATCAATGGATATCGTACGCAGTACTTTCCCTACCCCCAGCGCCAAAAAAGAAATATTTTGGAAGAAACCTAATATCCTCCTCTGCAGGAATTCAGGTCCATAATTTACTAGGCAATACAAATATCTGCGATATTGCGTATTCTAATGCGATGGCTCTGTTCAATAATATTTACCGGCGTGCATAAGTTTATTGCATCAATATCAGCTTGCACAAACAAGTGAGTAAAAGTTCTGGGTTATTACAAAGTGGGGAAGATATTTTATGAAACATTTTAGATGGGATTATTTTCTGGGAATATGTGAAGCGTTGGTGCATGTGTTAAAAGTTTATATTAATGTTTTGATTTGTTGAGTGCCTCTCTTCTCTCATTTTTCAAACGACGGACAACATAGTAATTTGTGAATGACATTATCGTATCCCCCAATTTCACGATAACACTACAGACTAATCATCATCATCATCAGCAGTAGCTCAATGCTAACCATGGGCACACATGACACGTCTCCATAGTGTAGTGGCTAGAGCGCTGTGACAATGCTTAAAATCCCTGTAGGTCGTGGGTTCAAATCCCAACGGGAGCACTTCCCTTTGGTTTTCCCGGTTTGGTAAAAACATTACAAGCTTAACTGATCTGATTGTTCGATATGATGATTGCTTACTTTGGAAGGCACGATGAGCCGTTGGTCCCTACTATGATCTCAATGGTCTGTTTTCCTTTGTAAGGGGTTCGGAGGTCAGACGAAAGTTGCTCCATATTAATAACCAGGCTGCTGAATCCTGGATTGTTGTCGTAGCGTACCCTGGGCTCCGAGGCAATGACCAAGAATGCAACCGGGAGAGGCCTTAGGATGATGATAACGTTAATGACTTAAGACCTATCCATCCATCCATCCATTCAGCCCAAGTCCACCTATTGTTTAGTATAGGCCTCCTATATGTCGCGTTAGCTGTTCCAGTCCTGTGCAATTTTCATCCAGTTGACCCCGGCTATTCTTACGATGTCATCTGACCATCGGGCTGGTGGTCTGCCTCGCGATCGTACAGCACCCCGTGGCCACCACTCTGTGATTAGTTTTGTCCACCATTGTGAAACTTATCAGGGCAATACAATTTACGACACAAATAATGGGCCACTTCTAATAAAAACAACATTCGCTAAAGTGACTGCGTATTTTTGACGATAAACCTCCTGGCAGCTCGTATCCATCATTCATCTTAGCACAATGCTAAACATGGGCTCACATGTCACGTCATCCCGACGCTCCATTAATAATTCCTTAGTTGCTCGCTTTTTGAATTCAGTTACGATATCATATTAGAGAGGATAGTTTCTTTATGAGGTGACGTTTTATGAGCCATCGTGGGGATTATTATTTTAAAAGGTAGTGTAATGTAGTTAAGTAACCATTCACATAAGGAGCTGGGAAAAGTCAACACTTGTATTAAATTCAGAATGTACTGTGTTAATAAGTAGGTACCTACATTATAAATAAGTATAATTTTGTTTGATATTACAATCAACAATTTTTAGCCACTGTTGTGTTATGGTGGCTTTTAAGATGTGGTAAAACAGCTCTTCAAAAATACGGGGGTGTTATAAAGATCTCTTCTTCTTCTTCTTCTTTGTTTTCACCTTATCCCACATAAGGTGGGGTCGGCTCTCCTTATCTTGTTGCGCCAGGACAGTCTGTCCTGGGTTGTCGGATCGGGCAATCGGGCTTTCTTAATTAGTTTGGCCATACTAGTCCACCACGTCATAAGAGGGCGTCCTCATTCCGTCTGTTATAAAGATCAACTATGAAATTTTATCTTGAATCGGTTATAACTAATGCCAAGGGGTGAAACAGATATCCATCATCATCCTAGAGATTTTCTCGGCCATTGCCTCGGAGTCCAGAGGTGTACTGTACAAAATTATGTAGAACTAAATTAAGACTGTCGCCGATGACACAGCGTTGAGATTATGACATTTGCGCCTAGTGAATTGTACCTCAGGGTTCCGCCAAAGCTGTGAAACAGATATGTCCAGTATTGTCCAGAATAAATAAGAATTCGATATTCCCCAAAGTCAGTATCATTTCCAATCCCCTCATAATTTAAGCGAAACGGAACGCAACTAATTAGGGGATTGTTACAGCGACTTCGCAAAAAAACGAACTTGGGCCCGAAAAGAAAACATTTTTTAACGAGACAACTTTCCCGTCACCCAAGTCGGTTGGAACGAGTGATTTTCTTAAACAAGACGGCTTATTGTTTTTAATTAGTGTTACCGGGGGAAGGTATGTTAATTATTAACGTTTACATTATGTTGAAAAATTTAAGGAAATTAATAAATTTAAATATTTGACAACAACACATACATTGATTAATAAGCTAGTCGAGCTTCTAGATACAGATAAATAAATAATAAATATTGCACACCAACACAATCTATACACTTTTAATAACTCAAAAATGTATAGATTAAGATTTCTTATTAAGTTTTTATCTACTCAATATATTATGCTAAATCTTGGTAACGAGCAAGTCATCCCCAACACAAGTATTGCATTACTTACTGGGGAGACTTAACACGTGTAACTGATGTATATTGAGCAATAAACATATTTTGATTTATTTTATTTTACTTATTATTTAAACTCAGACATTTATCTGACTCCGTGTAAAGTCGCACTACCTCTTTAGAAGTTTGTTTGTCTTTACTACATTTTATTATACTTTGTCTTGTATCAGCAAGGCAATTTTATTCATGTCATCCTGAGAAAACATTTTGTCACAATTTCTATCACCACCCTGTTTTCAGCTTTATAATATTTCGTTGTCTGCTCAGATAAAAGTCTACAATACAACATACACAAAATTCTCAACAACCCAATAAAAATAAACATTTATTCCCACTTGCCTCCACAAGGTTTGCTACCGGTGGCAAATTATTTAAACATAGCAATCATCGCTGTTCCGTTATAGTTTTTCTGGGTCAACTAAAGTCAATTAATGTTATCTTTCAAATATGTCAACTAATCCAAAAACAAAGGAGTCATCGCTAATACAACACGATTGCTTTTCCTAAGTGCTTCTTTGGCCCGATGCTTTCAAGTGGCAAATACCAGAGCCCATTCGGAAATTCCACGTCTATTCCAAATACTGTGAATAGTAGCCGGCCGGATTACCTTTCAGGTGGGAACCAGCGAAAACCGGACGGTCATAAGTCAACCCTTTGTGCGCTAATGTCCCCCCATTTAGCACTCAACGTGTTAGTCGATTCTTTCAATATTAGTACAGGAACTCGTTAAGGGGAACTTTTTGGGGTTAAGGAGGAAACCTTTTATCGCGTTTGGAACAAAAACGCGGTATAATTTAGAAGATGAATGTTTTCGACTTATGTTCCTTTCAAAAAAAATATTTATTTAACCTATATCATTTTCGAACAATGATTTTTCAATAGGTAGATTCTCTTTTATTTTATTTATTTTGTATACAGTAGGTAATGGAATGTTTTCTAATTCTGAAAATTTAATGTTCGCCTCGTCTGAAGTCAAACCACAATCCAATACATTTTTATACTTTTGGCTGAAATCCAAAAGGACTACTACATGTTTCTACGGCATTTAGTGTTACCTGAGATTTAGTAAGAAAACCTCTTTATATTATCACCTGAATCAACTCCTAAGTCAGGGAGATAATAAAACATTATTTGCAATAAATGGTAGCCTATGTTCTTTCTCAGGGTCTAAAGATTGTCTGTGCCAAATTTCATCAAAATTGGTTGTGAGGTTTAAGCGGGAAAGCGTAACAGACAGACAGCCAGGCAGAGTAACTCCACATTTTTAATATTAGAAGGGATTATGTCAACGCTAATTTTAACGCTAGATTTTCGCTATTACAGACCATATCATAATTTTAGCTAGTCATTAGAGAATAGGCAATTTAGAATAGCAATGCGCCAATTCATATAATCAAATCACTGGTTATGTTATTGACGCTTTGAATGACAGTAAAGTGCCAAGGGGATTAACAAATCCAGTATGTGATGTTACTGTGCTAACTAATACATGTTATAATAAGGTTAAATCATTATTAACGTCATTTTGGTCTAGTTCGGTTGAATCACTACTGTGTGGACAGTTTTTAGAATTTTGCAGACGTAGATAGATAGTTAAACCATGATAATATTTAAATAAGAAATCTATACTATCTACATTTACATACTTATATAAATATATAATAAAGCTGAAGTGTTTGTTTCAGGAATTCTCAGGAATTACAGGTTCGAATTGTTTTGCTTTGTGTTTTATAGTCAATTAGTAGAGGTAGGCTTTAAGCATAACACTATGTGTGCGGAGACCGAAGTCCACGCGGACGGAGTCGCGGCTGCATTAAATAAGGCATAATTTAATGGTTTTAATTAATCACTTTACCAACGATCTCGCAATAGCGTAATGATGGAAAATATCTATAACCGTCTAAGTAACTTTGAAAACCAAAACTTTAAGATTACAGTTTCTTAAACAATTTTACCTAAAAGATCCAGACCAAAAACTCCATCTATTTTCCACTTTCATCAAGGCAGGCTGCCTCTTAACGTCCCACCTCGGAATTAATATCCGAACGAACCGGCTTTTACAATATTCCGAATGATTCATTACCATATATTGAAATTTTAATTGAAATCAGAAATTGCTCTGTACAATGGATCGGGCGAAGTATCCCTATAAATTTTAAATCCAATCTTTTACATACCGCATTGTAACGGCAGAATTAATCATTGAATTATAATAAAGAGACAATATCTTTATCTTCTTTACAACGTACGAGTAATCTTAATTAAACTTGTTTAATTGCAGCATTTGTATTGTTTAAATTGATAAATATCCGTTTATTCATGTACCACCTCGGGTATATGTAGGCTGATGCCTAAGTTTTTTAGGTAATGTGTAGGTTGATTTTAACTAATTATCTTAAACTAGCGATCCTAATGAAAATTTTGAGGAAACCTACGCACTAAGAGAAAGTATGTGAAATGAAGAAGGCAATGGCAAACCACTCTATTAAAATTGTCAAGAGAGTTGTTGTGTTTGCGACCCTCAGTAATGAGGTATACGACAGATTTAAAGTAAATTAAACTTTTCATAAACAATATAAGCTTAAATCTTATCACAAAACCGCACGAAAATCATTTTCGTACTTTTAAGGAACAGACAGAAGAATTCTAGTTTGTGTTACATTATGTAGTGCTGTATGCTTTTATTAAAGTTTTTTTTAGAAACAGGAAATGTGAACCCTTAAACGGCCTTAACATGTATAATTAATTTATTGATTTTCGACCCTAATTCAATGCCATAAGGTTCAGTTTAATATGGGAACAAATTTCCCTATATCCGTTTAAGATAGCATCCCTTGACGAAGACGTGGGTAGCAAATTAGGACTTGTTTAAGTTTTCAAAACACGTCCCAAGTACTGAGTCACAGACTGCATAACAGGTAATTATTTTGTAGAACTAAAAAGGAGACTTTCTAAATATGGTGTTGCTTTATTTAATTAGTTTTTCTATGGATGCCTTAAAATTTTCTCTAAAATAATTATTTTAATAAAGGAGGAAATAAAGGCACAAAACATACAAACTTATTTTAAATAAAAATGGTTCGAGTGTGATTTGTGTATGTTAATAAATATTTTAGTTTAGGAATCCTGGTTAACATCATTGCTCGGTTGAAATGTGTACATTTAATTTCAATTCCTTTCGTAAATACTTAAAAAGTATATATTACTAAAATTGATCTCAGGACATCTTGTGTTTCTATCGATGAATTGAAAGACGATGTTTGTCGTGGTCTGGGGTGTTATAATGTTTATATTAAAATATATATGGTGATACCACTGTTGATCTGATATTTGTAACACACTTTGTGAGATATTTATTAATTTATATTATATTTGAATATCACCGACCCCGGCATTGGTGTGATTAGGGGAGGAAATTAAATAGGCATAATCTATCGATGAAAAGCAAGACTTATTATCCACTGAGCTAAGGCCGTCTTGCACAATTGAGTAGGTCATGCCTAGCTCACTCCCAGTCCCAGTACACTGCACAATTTTGTTCCATAAAAATAGCGTTGCACTACATTAATGGAATTAGAAAGTTTTCTCCTACTTTTACTTATATAAAAGTGCTTTATAAAGTTTTCTTGCATAGGGTTGCATAGTCGCAAATTTTAATAATTAATTTGTAAGTATATTTTTACGAGTCAAGGCAAAAGAAGACTTTTTCTCCATATTTCGGTTTCGGTGATTGATCCACCAATGAAGTTTATTTAATAAAGAGTTATTTATTTTTTTCATTAATTTATTTCGGTTACGAGCGTGTTATTTTTATATAAATATAATTATCTACACTTCGAATTATCTGCGCTTAGTTTCAAATGAACCACAGACCAAAAATGTACCCCCGTTTTAAAAAGACATATTGCCAACACCCCTATTAAAACTGAACTTTGCACTCGGAAACTTTTTTACAAAAATGACTCAGTTTACAATAGCTAATGTAATTAGTGTGAGTTCTTGGACTGCGGCACGAAAGTTGCACATTCAAGTATGCCGGTTCGATAAATAATTCAAGAATTTCGTGTACTTATGCTTTAAGTGCATTTCTGTGTAGCGAGGACGGATCTGTGAAGCGCAGAGAAGAACCATGTGGATGCGGTAATTTATATGCAAAAAATGGCGCTCGTGGTTTAAAAAAAGATTGTTTGATTTTGGATCACTGTCTGTAATAAGAACTTTTTAATTAAATCAAATCCTAACATTATTTTTTAATTTGTCTTAATGTAAGCACTTATTAATCGTCAAGAAAAAAAGTTACAATAACAATGTCTCGACCACCGATTCGATAGGCAGTTTCTGCCGAGAAGAATGGGCAAGAAACTCGACAGTAATCCAATTTCAATTGACATTCAAACATTTAAGCTGATACTAACCCTAAGAGTATACGAGTATGTTAATATTTCAACTAGATAGCATCCTACCAATTACACAGTTCGCTGATATTTTGTCATTTTGTAGTAATTATTGTTTCATGATCAAAATAAATTTAAATAAATACATTATATAACAGCTCATATACACAATAGTTTAATCACGTATTTGAATTTGAACTTGAAACATAGACAATTTTTTTTCACTGCCATGTACTAATTCTGATGGTAATTATCAAATACACTCATAATTCATTTTGCCAATACTTATATCGCTTATTAAAAGTCTATCCACGAAGATTAATAAGGCAATCACCAAAACAAACGCTGATGTTACGTTTCGATTCACAACCTATCAACTTCTCCACTCAAGAATGACACTTCAACCAAATTTCATCGAGCAACTTATTCGATTAACACAAGTCCACTCGAAGAGTATTTCTTACATCCGAGGCTCGTAACTTGTACCCCAAGTGCACTTGAATTAATGGCCTACAAACATTAACCTTATTTTAGGCCACCTAAGAATCTAAGAGAATTTATTGCAAGCCTCGATTTATGGTGTCTTGAATTGTGCTTGCGACTTTATTTTATGTCGTTATATGGCGTCCGGCTTGGTAGACCGCCATTGATAGGCTAATATTATGAGTAATGTAAAATTATGTTCTCCAAACCGGAGTAACCTATAGAATACTTTAGTGTTTATGTTACGGGCCATGTGATAAGCCCGGGCCGTATTAATAATTCCCGGTCTGTATTAATAATTCCCTACTCAATTGGGCAATGTGATAAAAATAGCGAAATATGGTTTAAGACATTTATTTATCTCAAAAGATTACAATAATCACTTGAAGAGACAATAACAATTTTATCTTTAAAAACAATAATTTTGCATGAGCTTACGCACGCGCGAAACAAAGTAGGGTATTTTTATAAAAACAAGCATGAACCAATGCGTCGTCGCGATATCCAAACGGGCAGCCCGAGTAAGGCCGCGGACACATTAACTCATTCAAGAATATCTGCTTAATAGTGATTGATCCTTTAAAATGTGGTCTTTGAGTAACTTTTTAAATAAGCTATATGATTTAACGTCTTTGATGAATTTAGGCAATTTATTGTAAAACTGAGCACCCTGAAACATAATATTATTTTTTCCGTAGTTTGTTCTCGGTATTCGTAAGCAAATATTGTTAGACTGGCGAGTTCTATTTTTTTGATGTTGTGATTTGATAATAAAAGTTGTGTCTGTGTGAATAGTTTTGTTTAAAATTTTTCTTATTAGGAGGCAGGTGTTAAATTTATAAGTTTGTGCGACATTCATTAATTTGGTTTTCAGATAAATGTTTTTTGTAGGTGTACAGTAATCGTATTGGAATAGCGTTTTTAGGGTTCCGTAGCCAAAATGGCAAAAAAAACGGAACCCTTATAGATTCGTCATGTCTGTCTGTCTGTCTGTCTGTCTGTCCGCCAGTCTGTCACAGCCACTTTATTCCGAAACTATAAGTACTATACTGTTGAAACTTAGTGAGTGGATGTATTCTGTGAACCGCAACAAGGTTTTCACACGAAAATAGAAAAAAAAATAAAAAAGTGGGGGGTCCCCATAGTCAGAACTGAAACTCGAAATATTTTTTTTCATTGAACATATACGTGTGGGGTATCTATGGATAGGTCTTTAAAAATTATATTAAGGTTTCTAATATCACTTTTTTCTAAAGTGAATACTTTGCGTGACAGACCCTTCCAAAGTGGAAAAAAGTGTGCCCCCCCTCTAACTTCTAAAATAAGAGGATGACAAAACTGAAATTAAAATATAATGTACATTACCATAAAAACTACCAACGAAAATTGGTTCGAACGAAATCTATTCAGTAGTTTTTTTTATACGTCAAAAATAGAATTTGTACGGAACCCTCAGTGCGGAGTCCGACTCGCACTTGGCCAATTTTTATAATTCTATTTTGCAGTGTTTGTAGCTTAGCTAGATTGGTTCTCGCTGCTGATCCCCACACCTCGATAAGGTAGTCTATATGTGACTTCACCAATGAATTATAAATAGTGTATCGCACCCGATACGGGAGGCTACGCACTATACCACGCATTGCGCCTCTCAGTGATATTAGCTTCGATCGCACTCTCTCGATTTGTGGTTTCCAAGTTAGATGAGTGTCAAGCATAAGCCCAAGATATTTCTCCTCTTTCACCCTATTTATACTTTCGCCATTAATTGTGAGTGATTTATGGTTGTCAATTTTTTTATTTTTGGCACAAAATATTATGTAATTGGTCTTGCTTGTATTAATCGTAAGTAAATTTGACTGAAACCAGCGGTGAAGGATTTGTAGATCCTGCTGAGCTTCACTTATCACCGCATCAATTGCATGGCCACTATAAAGTAAACTAGT